>OZ022416.1:38604966-39052466 GCA_963989365.1 Rhimphoctona megacephalus | reverse complement strand
CGAGTCTGTAAGGAGGAACATTCAAAGGCGAATAAACAGGGACAGAGAGAGAGGAATGACGGTAGCTAATGCAAATGAAAAGTTTTACCGCAGGAAAACGAATATTGAATCACCAGCCCGTCCAGGGTGGATATATATATATATATATATTGACCTCCATATACTTTGTATACCATATATGTATATTCCCCGCGAAAAATATGGATTCAGTAGTCGAAATTTCGAACCGCACTAAAAGTTTGATAGCACCGTCAAAAAGAACTTAGTCAACTTGGTGAACGGCATTGAAAGGGGCTAAATTTAGCTTCATTTTGATTTTTAAAAATATTTTATATAATTTTTTTTAGCTCCGGTACGTACTTTTGAAGGTGCCCGTTTTTCGGCTATCGAAAATTGGACGCATAGCTTGAGAAAAACTTTTTCATCAGTTTTTTGTAATATGAACAAATTTAAAGGAGTAGCAAAAGCGATTTTTTTTCGCAAAATTATTTCACTTTTTGTTAAAAAAGAAAAGTTTTAGAAGATGCGGTGTAACTCAAAAACTATGGGATTTTAGAAGCAATGTTAGAAAAGTAAAAACGTTGCATTGGATGATTCTAGCCAATGCAACTTGGCCAGCAACTTCCAACTTGGCAAGTTGCTGGATTGGCTATAATTTCCTGAGAATTTTTCTATGAATTTTTATTTCGATCATTTTTGATGGTCACTTTGATGAGTGGAGTAGCTTAACCTCTTCGCAATGAGGCGAAAAATAACTTTTTGTGCCACAAATGTGTTAGAAAAAATATTTTTTTCAAAATGCACCAAAATTTTGGTAATAATGTTTTTGGGATCGCTGAATCCAAATATGATGTCAAATTTTGGAAATTCAAAATGGCGTATCCAATATGGCGGACCGAAAAAAGAAAATTTTATTAAGAAAAAAAAAAAATTAAAGCTGATACTCGAGGGTTTTTGGGGTTACTCCATCCTAATTGCATGTAAAATGATGAAACAAAAAAGGGTGAATCCGAAGTGTCTGCAGAGAATTAAAAAAAATTGAAAAATATAAAATTGCAATAAATTTAAAAAATCAAAAATTAAAACAAATTGAAAATAAAAGGAATGAATAAAAAAAATCTTAAACATACAGCGTTTTAGCAGGTAACCTCCTCGTGATAGACTCCGGGGCCGCGAATTGTATTTTTTTTATAAGCTCACCAGCTATTGTTGACCTGTAACGATCATCCCAAATTCACTGAATGTAAATCTAGTTTAGTTGAGTGAAAATAATGGGAAAAACGAGTTTCATCTTAATTCGACAACTTTTAAGCTTATTAGCAACCATTTTGAAGGCGCTAGGGTCAAATTCATAATTTTAATTCTTCTAAATTCTAATTCTAAATTCTAAATAATAATAATAATAATAATAATTAATTAATATGGATTTAGCAACTCCAAACACCTAGGGAACCCAAATTTCATACTAATCGGATTATTCTTAAGATTTCTGGTAGCCATATTGGATCCGCCATCTTCAATTTCATCATTTTGATACGGAATTTGGGTTTTGTATCGGTGGGTACATTTTATTTTTGCGCATGTATGCGTCATACATAGCGAAGGGATTAAATGGGGTTTGAGACAAAATATCAAAAGAGGAAGCTATTTCAAAATTTGTTAAAATTTCTTTTTGGTCGGAACTCGAAGACCTATCCCATCAATTTTGTACGAAAATTCTGCAAACATTCTAGTGAATTTAAAATAAAAAAGTGAAGAAGTTTCTCTTAACCATTACGGTACAGATCTATGTATTTCAAATTTTTTATACATATGGGGTCACGGATGACCCCAACCGTTTTTTCAGCTATAATTATATAAAGAAATAGTTTTGTTGACATTATTCGTACATGAATCGAAAGTATAGACTCTAAGCAACACGTTCATGAAAAATTTATAAATTTCGAATTTAGAAGTATAAGGCGTAGTATAACGTCGAAATATTCAACTTGACTCTTATAAATTTTTTCATGCAGTACAAGTCATTTTAACGGGGAAAACGAGACGTTATCTCATAGTAGAGGTTCAACACAACAAAAAAAAAAAAAAAACGTTGCACCTTCCTGTATTGCAAAAAGTTGAAAAACACTTTTCACGGATGGCTCTAAAATTAATTTTTAAAAAGGACTGCCGTAGTAACCACAATCTATCTAACCACGAGATATATAAAATCTTATCGGTATATTAGTAAAGATTTGTCCCACTAGGCAAAGAAAAATCAAAATGCTTCCTTTACGAGCTCATAACACAAAATAACAAGGCCTGGGGTCACAAGTGACCCCAGTGTACCCTAAAGGTTAATATTTCGTGCCAAACCCCATAATTCTCTAGTTATGACTCCATTCAACAGAATTAGAAACCAAAAATGATGAAAAAAAATTCGAAGAAAAACGTTGAAAAAATTCTAGCTGATTCAGTGTGAATCCGTGCAACTTTTTATCCTTTTGTCATTTCCTTTGAAACCCCATAGTTCCTGAGTTACGCAGCATTTTCAAAAAGTTATATTTTTTTGCCAAAAAAGAAATAATCTTGCGAAAAAAATCGCATGAATCTTTCTAAGAAATGAAAATTAAGCTTTTGCTGCAAAATTTTTCAACAGCTTACTTTCATTTTCTTCAAGTGTGAGATGAAATGACAATACTTTAAAGTACAAATTCAGATTTATTACGCAAAAGTAGAGCTGTTTGAGGATTTTGATCTAAATTTAAAAATTAAAAAAATTTGTAACTTCTACAAAAAAGTCTTTCCACTCTGAATCTGATGTCAAAAATTTTGTAAATTCACCTAGTTTTTGAAAAAAAAAAAATGAAATCAAAAATCAAAGGTGGGATGTTTCAGATACCTGATTTTTTAAATAAAAAAGTGAAAAAAAATAGAAGCTTATTTTATAGACTCCATTTATTTCTTTCTAAAAGTACGTGCTAAAAATTTCAGGTGGTTATTTTTGTTATAGCACTCATCAATCCCGAGTTATTGCGGTCTGAATCTAGAGGAGTGGAATCGATAGTAAAAAAAATGAACTAGCTGTAAAAAATTGAAAAATGGCTAAATCGAAAAATCCAAAAACACGTGTCCGCTTATTTCCTGTATAAGAAAACATAAAAACTTCGCATGAACCCAAAGGGGTCAGGGTTTTGAAATGTAAAAGTAGCGTATAATACCTCATAGATGGGATCTTACGTGGATGTATAGGGGTTGAAAACGCGGACTTATGGGGTTCTATGACGTTTTTTCTCTATTACCACTCCTCTTGCTCTTTCGCTTCTTTTGCCAGGGGTTCGATGCTTGCTTTTCATCCTTCGGGTTTCAACGTCGTCGCCAGGAATCGTTCTTCAAGACTTCTTGAACTCTTTCTCTCTCTCTCTCTCTCTCTCTCGCTTATTTTTCTTCATATATATGCCGCATCTCTGGATAACGTGGACACACACATGCATTCACAACGATCTTCGTCTTTTTTTTAGTTTTTCTTCTTCTCGAATTTTTTTCACTCCCTCAAACCCTTCGAGGTTCTTTCTCCCTTCCTTCCTTCGACTTACACTCCACGAATTCTCATATCTTCTTATCATATGGGACTTTTAAAGCTGAATTGACTGGTTTCGAAACATTTTTCAGTTCTCTCCTTCCCAGCGTCTCTCTGGGGTCAAGTAATATTTTGAAAAGTAATGAAACTCTGAATCTTTTTTTGGAAATTTGATTTTATTAATTAATTTTTGTTTTTCTCCGTTCATTTAAAAATATTATTGATTCAATTTCTACGACGCAATTTTTCAAAAATACCTAAATTGAGATAATAATAAAATCGTAAAAGTACTTTTTTGTTTGTCTAAAATGGCGCAAAAAAATGTGAATAACAGATGAAAAAATATTCGAAAAATTGTAACAGTAGGGGAAATATCGTTTTGGGCTAGAAAACCCCATATATGAGAATAAATAAATATGTATGGCTATGTGAATCATGTGTATAAATATTATATCAATATGTCTCTACATGTGAATTCAGCACGGTTCCGGAAAAAAACTGGAATAAAGAGCCAACGTCATATCTCTTTGGAAACCGAGAGCCAAGTTTATTCAATGAAGAATCCAATCGGATACCACCTCGGGAGTATGAGATCTCCGACCTACGCATTCCAATTTTTATTTGTTACATTACGATCTCCCGCGGGCAAGAGAGGAATGAAAATATAAGAAATGTACATACGAACATCACTCGAGGGAATGAAAATTGTCTTTACGAACAATTGGGAAAAACAAGCGCATTTATCTTCAAATATACAATATATATATATATATATATATATATATATATATATATATATATATATATATATATATATTTGTGATTTCTTCGTTGCAGTGAATTTCTAGCGATATTTCCTGCATTTGCGCTTGATAAATAATACTTTTAACTCTTACACATATCCCACAAACTCCAGTAAATCCCACGAGACATTTTTGTCGAACTGCAAAACTAAAAATGAAATTCAATAAATTACTGAAAGGATTCATTGGAAGGCCTTGAAAAGAAAATCTATAATCCCCATACATTTTTTACTCTTACTCATACGATATGAGAACCAGTTAGATCTCCGTAAAATCACTCTTTCGTCATTAGTAATTCACCAACAAATAAGCAACAAAAATTCCTTCTGCTTCTGCTATTACTGTTCTTAATATAAATCCTCCCCCTTACTACCCCTCGAAATTTTTTCAAGGATAACCACGATCAGCGGGTCCTAAGCTCGATAAATTCGACGTGCGAGTTTATCATTTTCCATTAATTGCACATCCAGTTTTCGAAGAGTGTTTGGGGCTCACGCGCAAACCAAACGTTTTCCAGGACAGATTCTAGCTTTGTGAAACCGTGAATCTTCTTATTCTTTTTTCTGTTTGGTGGGCCTTCTCTTTTGGTGTCGTAGGGAATCCCACCTGGTCTCTGGCTTACCCTATCGGCCAATGTGCACAAAACCGTGAATAATGGACACTGGAGTTTGATAAGGGTTAGTCGATGAATTTCCAACTACAAATATACATACATGGAAATGAATTTGCATAGGTGTCGTATTATACATGGAAAGATAGTTTAAAAGGTTGCGTGTATACGAAGGCCCAAGCACCCGCGATTCATAGGAGAAGGGTGAGGTGTAGGGTGGGGTTTGAAACGACCGAATTATTTATCGACGAAAAGCTCGTGTTCGTGCGAAAGCTCGAAAATGCTTCTCACCAAATGAGAGCGAGAGACAGAGACATAGAGAGATAGTTCGATTTTCGTTGTTGGCTATTCCATGTATCTATTCATCCCTCCTGAAAAACTCATGCCCTTTTCCGTTCGCCATACACATCCCTTTAAATCTTGGTCGATCACAGTTACCCATAACGGGAAGGAAAGAGAAACGTATAGAATTGAGGAGAAACTGAAACGATTTTCATTGTTTCAAACGATTTCGCGAGTCTGACACATTTGTTCGACACACGCATTTAGCCTTAATCCTAATTAGTAAATTAATGAATTATATATTAGTAAATTAATTAATTAAATATAGTAAAGTAATTAGTAAAATTAATTAAAAAATTCAACCCTCATATCCAACTGCGATCCTTTGATACCGATGGTAATACACTTACACGAATGCAGCTCAGGTTGTTTAAAATGAAATAGGGAAAAAACATTGACATAAATGTTTGTGTTGAAATTAGTCCAAGCTTGACGATATTTTTGAGGAGAGCTTTTAGTTTAAGCATTGTTATTGGAAATGAAGAATAATAACGGGCTTGAAGTGGGCTAGAAGTATTCTAAGCTTCAGTATACTGTTGATGAAAAAAAAATCAATGCCTGCAATTCTTCCCGGCAATAATATCTTTGATAAGGAGATAACAATATTTAGAATTAAAATTTACATTAATACGAACGTTTTTTACCGGCAGTGGTGAGTGCGCGCGGTTGGTGTGCGACTCGGGCGATCTCCCAAGTTAAGCAGCCTCGGGCGAGGCTACTAATTGATTGGGTAACCGTTTGGGTATCCATGCACCGGCTCGCGTGTCGATCGCTCAGCGGGAGTCTCTGAGTCTTCTTCTGAGTTTCTGTTGATGCTAATCAACTGAAACTCTGTAAAAATACAGCTGCCTGTATCAGCCAAGTATTCCACCATTTCCCTTGGTCCTCGTGCAGCTGTGCGATGCAGTAGTGCAGCAGGGAAGAGTGGCTATGGGCAACATTCTTGGCGGTTTCACAGAAACATGGAACTGGATGAAGTAGAGGAAAATTGGGGTTGAAGTGATGGAATGGGCTGGTAAAAACCCGCGAAAGAGTACACAGGAAGAAGAATATTTGAAAAAAGTTGAAACGTTTTTTACAATGGTTCGATGGTTGATTAAGGGGTCCGCGTGGTCTAGAGCTCGAAAATTGTAGGTATATTGCGGAATTTTTTTTTTATCATAAAAATAAAGAAAAACGATACTTCAACTTTTCAGGCTTATTATAGCATCAATTGTGAATACAAAAAAAATTATTTTGAAATTAAAAAAAAAAATTTATTATAGTAGAAATGCCGCTGAAGTTGACCCTCTCGAAAAATTGGACCTGGACGATGTTAGTCATTTTGGATCTATTATTTATCTGAAAAATAAAAACCAGAAAAATTGTCAATCAGTATGAGTGCAGTTATGGATGGGACTAAAAAAAAAAAATTGAAAATTGACAAAATGGCGCGCTTTTGAAAGTGAAGTTCTAAAAATCGGGGGTTTTTTTTTTACCAGTTATTTAATTAAAAAAATAGGAAATTATTGGAATAAAAACATGATTCTAGTCCCGTCGATAGCCATTCATGTTGTGAATAACATATCCAAATTTCAGGTGATTCGGTTGAATAGTTTTTTTTTTTCTATAACATCATGCCAAAAAAAGTAATTTTGAGATAAATGAGTTTAAAGTTGCTGCCTCGCTCCGAACAATACATCTATTGACGGAGCGAGCGGACCGCTCTCTACCTGCTAAACCGGCTGTAGAAGCAAGAATATTGTGAATATCCTTACGAAAATTTCACAGTATATTCTCGAAATGTTATACTATCGAAATATATAAAAAAAAAAAATCGATTTTTTGAAAATTCTAGACCACCGGGTTAATAAAACTTATTAATAAAACTTATTTAGCACTTACCCATATTTTTAATCTGCCACTATATCATTTACCCTTTTTTTTATTTGCACGATGTATAAAGCTTCTGAAGCCATTAATGAGTCAATGGATTAGCCGGATACGGAGATTACATTGGAAAATGGGCTATATGTATTCGATAAATCGTTCGAATTATTACTTCTGCCCAATGTGAATTCTGTACCAGTTTAGCGATACTGATTACCTTTTCGACTCCCTAGTCTTTCCATTTATTGATATTTTAAAAATAATTCTATATAAGCGGGTTCTTGAAAAAATTCGTTACAATAATACTGCGTTATTTGACGGGTTGCAAAATCGGTGAAAACAAGTGAACTATTTTTTGGAAACTGGGAGTCATGAAAGTGTTCATGGTACCCGGAAGTGTTCATATATCTATATACAGATGTATGATTAAAGCTCGTCTCGGGTTGGAGAATATCTCATCCACGTACAAGCACGAAAAAAAAAAAAAAATCCTCTCGCTTTTCCGCTCATATTTCATCGTGCAGTGCCCTCTATGTAGGCGTTAGGAACGCTCCAGCCGAGCGGCCATCTTGCTTCCGGTAGCCGGTTTTGGTAGAACGATAGTGGTGCCGGAAGTGGCGCGACAAAGAGACCTTGGAAAAAAATCACGTGACCATGAAGTTCTGGATAAACATAGGTGACGTGACAAAAAGATAAAAAAAAGCTTGATAATCATTCAAAGATTTTGGTAAATGCCTAAAACTCGATAATTCATCATTAACCCGTCAGAAATTTTTTTACATGTATAGTTTCAAGTGCATAATTTATTAAATAGGGACTTGAAAAGAACTTTTTTAACTCCTTTATCTTACAGAAGAATACAGAATTTGAAGAAGATAAAAAAAATTCAAATGCCTCTGCCATTTCATTTTTTCCAATAATTATTATTTTAATAGAAGTGTGAGAAAAAGTCTCATAGCGCGATTGCTGACAGGTTAAGTTGATTGTTATTATACGACTCGTGAACCTGCAAATGTTGACATAAACTGTCTCCTAAACTGTTTTCTGTATGATGTAGGAATTTACATAGAAAAATCTCCCCTGAGAGGAGAACGACAAGTACGAGGGCAAAACCCTTCCGAATTGTTGGTTGAATTGAGTTAAAGTAATTTGTACGAATCGACGATTGAATTCGATTCGCCATTAAGGGTTGGCAGGATTCGATAATCCCTCGATGTTTTATTAGGGCAAAATGGAAGCGTAAAATAGGTTAAGAGGATTTGACGTTACATTCGTAAAACCGGAAATGCGTGAACGAATGGGGTTGTGATGTACGACGGTAAATGGTGATAAAAACGAAGGAAATGAGTATATCATTTATGGAATCAAAAAATCCGAGTGCAGTCCTCGTTCCTGGGGAAGCGTTTTTCCGGTGGGTTACGGTTTCAGTCTGAGGAAGATTAAGATTTCGTATTCCAGTCAATTCGGAGGGGATGAAGAAATGCGGGAATACGGTCGAGCATTATTTCTCGAACCTTCGATCAACTGATTCGGCGGATGTACGACGCAACACGCCCCCTCGGATTGAAAGAAGAAGAGAGCCATTGCAGATTATTGAATTTCAATCTTAACTGTACCTAACTAGTCATCATACCTAACGAGAAATTTGGGAAGAGCAATTTCCTGCCAGCAAAGAAGTAAGACGACCGGAAATTCCCAAGCCATATATATGTAGGAGGATTGTTAAGAAACAATGGACAAGAAATAGAGCAAATCTACATATAAATAAAAGTAAACCCGTACGTCCGTATATGCGTCGGATTATCTCCACAACCACCCACCTGTGGCTGTGTGTGTAGATAGCCCTGCATCTCCCATTGTGCATAGGGGAGTTTAGTTGGGGTGGACTTACGTGTTGTGGGAATTACGGCGGTGAGAAGGGGTTGACGTCCCAGCTATTTTTTTCTAGAATGTTCTCGAATATTGTAGTAATTTCAAAAATGTTCTCGAATGTTCTCGAATATTGTAGTAACTTCAAAAATGTTCTCGAATGTTCATGAGATATTTTAGAACGATATTCAATGTTCTGGAACTGGAAATACCCAATGCTATATTTTAGAAGTTTCGGTCGCTGAGAGTATAAAATCTGCGCGTTTATGTTAGTTTTAATTTCAATGTTCTGAACATTTCTGGAATGTTCTCGAATGTTTTGGAACTGGAAATACTTGATGCTATGTTCTCAAAGTTTCGGCCTCCGAAGGTATATAAGACGAAATTCGGCACGTTCTTTATGCACTGTAAAAACAAGTGTGTCATCGAAAACAACACACTTGTGTGTTCTGTACTTAATGCCACAAGCAAACTGTAGATATTCAACGCACTTTAAAACGTGTAGAAAATGGCGACAAAGAATCTATAGTTTGCTTATGGCGTTAAGTACAGAACACACTTAATGTGTGCTCGTCTTAAGGATATCGTAGCGGTTTCGTGTAGTCAATTGACCGTATATAAAATTTTTTTCTTGAAAAACTACAAATTGACACTATTATGGTGTATAAAATATTTTTCTTTTATATATTCGTAATAAAACGACAGCAATCCTGATTAATGAGATAATATTTTAAGAAATTACATATTTTTAATCACTCAATCGAGCTGCTCGTCGTCAGCTGTTAATAGTCGATGAATTTTTCAAGCGAAGTCTGGCAGCGCTGTACACTCGCACTGTAAACATAAATAAACTTTCTCAATCTCTTTTGATAGCGGAACAGTTCTCGTTTATCAATAAGTTTGTTTTCGAGATAACTTAAAATATTGTGACCTTGGTAAAAAAATTCATTTGCACGCCCAGGACCGCACATTTGGTGCCTTCGATAATATTTCTGTTTCAGCGTAGCCTAATATAGGTTATATTACCGCTGTCGTGAATGTGTAACGTTGCCAGTTTACTGTAAGAATTTTTCAGCGTGAACCAATCGAACGACTAATCAAGTTTATTCAGATTTTTGCAACTTTAACTCAAAATTTTGCAAGAACTAATTTTCGGTAACTCGTTTTTTTTATGTTTCGATATCAATCTTTGATGATTGTTTGATAACTGAGAATGAAAACTTTATAGCTATGTAATAATTAAGTATATGTAATATACCATCGGAATAAAATCCGAAGAGTTACGTCATAAGATACCGGGTTAAAGTTACAAATTTTGGAATTTAATTTCTCACTTGAATTATCGGTAAAGTGTTCCTAATTTTTTTCTAAAGAAAATAGTAAGTTCAATCGACAACATATTTGAAGTCTGATATCTTGTCTAATACTCGACCTTTCGCTACGACCTCCTTAAGGGGACATATTCACCTAGAAGGAGTAAAAAAGAGTCATAGAATTGTTTTTTTATTGGAAAACCATTGGAGCAATGGTACGAGAGTTTTTCGTGATTAAATACACACATTTGAAGAAGCATTTCCAATTGTTTCCATATAAAAAAAGTTATACACAACTGTGGCATGGCTTCGTGAATAAACTGCTTTTAAAAAACTCGTAACGAATGAATTTTAAAAACCACTCGACCGATTTGCTAGAAAAATTTCATGGTCATTCTATACCCAATTATTTATTGTGTACCATAGGATTATTTTTCTCTAACCGTCAGCTTTTTTGTTTTCGACAGAAAAACAAAAAATGTTGATTCAAAACTAGCGTTTTTTTGTTTACGTTTGTCACCGTTTTTGTCACCGTTTGGTTAAAAATGAATCTTTTTAAATTGGCTACGTCACAGCAGGGATATTAGTATATACTTTAATATTTCACTCCATTTCGACGAAGGCAGACCCATTACCATTTTGAAATAAAAAAAAAATGACTTTTTTCACGACGCCGTATTATAGCCGTGTTCCATTTTTTTTTAATAAAAAAAAAATTGTAAATGTTTTTCAAAATATATGTTTTCAACCATGAAAAACCGTCATCTCATTGCTCCAACAGTTTTCCTAATAATTTTTTTTTCTTACTGAATTTTCAAACCTTCCAGGTGTACATGTCTCCTTAATGAAAAAGTGAAGAGATATTAAAAAAAGTGACCAAGCGAAGCGGCTCAACATTAGTTATATCGAGAAAAAAAAAATCTAAAATTAAATGATTTTTTCGTACCACGTGAGCGAAGTCGCGAGTCACAGCTATAATATCGAATATTAATGAAGTTCGGAATAGAGAAAAACATATTGACTGGGTGGATTATTATGTTTTTCGCCATTAATGCTATCTCTTTTCGATAAATGTTCAAGCCCAAGATTAATAATTTAAGTAAAGTAATACCTGGAATATTATTTTTGAAATTCAAGATTTTACAGAAAGATAATATTTCGACAAAGCAAAATTCCAGTTACTTTAATTTAAAGAGCAAAATTAAAGTGGAAGAAAAAAAAACACTGCAAAGTTATCCACCCACTCTGTAGATATTTCTTGTGATCGTAAAAACTTATCAGCACTCGTAAAGTCTTTTTGAGACGGAGTAGTGAAAACAATAGAGTGAGATAAGCACAGGGTATCGAGTCATTTTAATCGACGATAAACATAAAATAGATTAAATAATATATCTATAGGGTGGCGAAGAAAATCGAGGTTCAACGCAGTCGAGTAGAATTGCGAAAGTCGATAAAGGGACAGGGGTTGATTGCCGAATGAAATTAAACAGCAGTCAAAGAGGTCTCTTTCGCCCGATTGCTGCTTCTTGAGTAATTATAAGAAGTTATACGACGAGGAAGAGTCTGGGTATTGGTTTATGTATATATGTATATAAATTTCCATTCAGAATTTCTTGTAAATTCCTCTTCTTGGCTCACTTCCGGAAAGATTTTTCCGTTCTCTCTCTCTCTCTCTCTCTTGTCTTCTTCTTTTATCATCTTTTCTTTCCCTTCACTGTAAAAGCAAGTGTGTTGTTGCCAACACACATTAAGCGTGTTCTGTACTTAACGCCATAAGCAAACTACAGATTCTTTGTCGCCATTTTCTACAGGTTTTAAAGTGTGTTGAAAATCTACAGTTTGCTTATGGCGTTAAGTACAGAACACACAAGTGTGTTGTTTTCGACGACACATTTGTTTTTACAGTGTTTCTTAACTTTGGGCCGAGTTGTAACCTCCTGGTCTTCATTTCCACCTGTTTTCGTTTCATCCCTCCATCATTATTTGGTTGTCGTTTCTCAAGTAATTCTCCTCATCTTTTCTACATCCACCTATAATACAGCATCAAGAGAGATTTTATTCAGGCCCTAATAGTATCCCGCTCTTATTTGTAAGATTTCTGAGTTCCCAGAGCATTCAATACCTCTGCAATAAGATAAGAATCACCGTATAACCATAAGACTCCTTACAGTACACACTATATCTTGTTCATATATCCACAAGAATCTACGGTTAGCTGCAATCAAAGTTAAAACCCACCGTTCTCCCTTTTCTCCACTCGTATTTTCTTCTCACCCATTAAACAAGGATTGAAAGTGTCGTAGGGGATGAAAGAGTGGCGGAGAAAGACCCGGTGGACAGTTAATTTCTAATGGGGCTATTAAATGTAGGTTCTTATTCGACGTCTCGTCTGGTTTATGGTATTCCCTTTTTCGACGCCCAGTTATGGGCGATTTTCGAAGGAACTTTTGAAGACTCGGTGTACGCCCTTCCAATCAATCTCCCATATCACGAAGTTCTATGTTTTCATAAAAAATTCATGGCGGTTAGAAAACAGAAAGCTTTTGAAATGAGGATTTTTGTAATGGGTTTTGTTCTTAAAGGCTACATTTTTTTAGTACAAGGTGATTCGACGAAAATAGCTCGCAGTTTTGACTGCAAGATTTTATATTTACTATGTCAATACCATTAGAATACTGTGGCCCCTGTATCTATTTGTCCTCTAGGCATTCTTGTATTTGAATTACGAATCTTAGCATGTATTCTCGTGTGTTAGCATTATCCTTACACACTGAGGATTCATTATCACAATTTAAATGTTTTTTGCCAAGGATAACACAGAATTTTACTGTGCAAGGTTACTATGATATTCATTGGACATCAGCAATGAATATTTTCATCGGGGTTCGTTTTTCGAATTAATAGATTTATCGAATCCAGTGGACCATTCATTTTTAAGGTAATATCACTGCTTCACACTAGTCAAATGAGTGCTAAATTTGTAGAATGCATTTATGCAAAGTTTAATAGATTAATTAAATGAATTGAAGGTTGATTTGTATCACAGAATGTCTTATTAACTATTGATACCGTGAGTTCGTACTGTTCGGAGGTCAGATTATTATAGAGTTTCGGCTACGGCACGACCCATCCCTTCAATTTATTTTCATTTGAATTTCAAATGAAAACAAATTAAACGATGGTTTATTTTTTATTTTTTAATTTTATTATTATTATTATTATTATTTATCAATTTATTTTCATTTGAGTTGCAAATGAAAACAAATTAAAGGAAAGGGTCGTGCCGTAGCCGGAACGTAGCGTAAAATAAAATATTGATAACGATAGATTGGTGAAACCATCAACTAATAACTGCAAAATTCCACGATGTCATATTTTCATCGAGATTTTTAGAAGAATAGTCCGTATTTTTTAAATGATTTTAATGCACTACGTTTTATTTTGTTCCTCGAGAGATTCTCAACGAATTCACCGCATAGGGTTTTTTTCTAAATTTGTTAATTTGACAATTACAGCCATTTGCTTATGAAATATGTTTTCAGACAATTAAACAATTGGATGCAACAGTAAGACGTTCAAACTCAGAAAACATCCACGCGGTGAATTCGTAGAGGATCTCTTGAGGAACAAAGTAGAACGTGGTGCATTGAAATGCATTGCATTGCAAATTCTCGATGAAGGTATGACGCCGTGGAATTTCGCAGTTATCAGTTGATGGTTACGCAAATCTATCGTTATTAATATTTTTCTAGGTTAATAAGACATGCTGCAATACAAATCAACCTTCGATTCATTTAATTAGTCCATTCAACTTTGCATTAAGGTATTGTGAAAATTTAGCACTCATTTGACTAGTGTGAAGCAATTAATTTACCTTAAGGGTGGATATTTTTCAAATTTAAGCTAGAGTAATTTTTGAAAACTGTTTTGCTTTTTGTTACACTCAACGATTTTTTTTAACTATTCCAGCTTGAATAGCAACCTTTTGGAATTACAACGAAGTTTTTTATGCTTGCGTAACTAAAAAAAAAAAGGTCACCGTTCCATGACCAACGTTATTTGAAAACGGCACGAGTTTGAGAAACGATTCTCCTGGTACAGTGGCAAATAGAGTGGTGAAAGCACGCGATCGTAAACTTCGTAGCTAAGTGAGGGCAAAAGAGAGAAATGATAGAATGAGAGAATGAGGGATATAAAAATGGAAAGAGGTGAAAATGGAGAAGGAAGGACCTACCTAGGGAGGAAAATATGAATGCGAAATGGCCGAGCGTTTGATCAATCGAGGCTGATTCGTCAAAACGTCGGGAAAGCTATATATAAGACGTACGTACAGGGTGATTCAGGAAAAATGGCACACATAATACAAGAATTTTTATATGAAAAGCCAAAAAAAATGTATCAAAGGGCGGAGAATTTTTTTGCAGACTAAAATTGTTAAGGCTAGATTAAAGGTAAAAAAAATCATATATTTTGTCATTTTAATATTATAAAATATTAACTCAATAATCCAGTATGAAAAATGTCTGCACAATTCTTTTGTAATTTATGCAACGACGTTCTTTTATGATTTTTTAAAAATATTTGAGTAAATAAAAGTCAAATTATTCAAAAATTAACAAGACAATTAAATGTATCAAGTTGACTTTTTCAGAAGAACAAACGATGTGAACAGTCCTTTATTCTGAATAAGACTGTATACGAACACAGGAAAGCTCTCGAAAGCTAGAGACTGTCGCTTCCGTAGTATAGTGTAAGTTGGCGCCGAACGGTCCTTTGGAATGTGCCCGAAAATCTCACACGTATACAAAAGTCGAGGGTGAGCTGGGTTCGTAGTAGGGGATGAGGCGGTTGAACACACCCTGACGCGTTCGAACGGTAAATATTTGTTGGGAAAACATTCCAGCTTGGTCGTGCTGGATTCGTGAGGAGCTTTACATTTTTTACAGCCAGTCATCACTTTTTTTTGTCTACTTGTGTTTTTTGCTATATACCAACGGTATAAAATTATGATCAAAGTTTTTTTTTTTTTTTTTCATTTAAGTAACGTTCTTTTGTCGATTCCCTAAATGTGGAGGATAGAAAAATTGTGAGTATTTAGAAAAAATTACAGTTTTGTAGATCGACGACTTTTGCAGTTTTGTAGATGACATTTCAAGATCAAACATTTTTATGTTGTTTCAAAACATTTTTATGTTGTTGTTTTTTAAGAGACGCTTTTTCTGTTAACAAATAACGATGTTTTTGAGTTTAGAATGTTTTGGATGTTTAGGAATTATGGCTGGAAGAATCAAAAACTGCAAATAATATTATTCAACGTTCAAAATAGTGACATATATTTTGTGAAAAATAAAGATATTCAAATAGATCTGGCATCACTTTTTTCTTTTTAAAGTGGATTTTATAGTGAAAAAAATATAAAGAAAAAGTATAGTGAAGGTTCTAACTTTCAAAAGAGTTCGCCAGCTGCTGCTTCTTTTAGACATTTTTTTCTTTCTTTTTATCTCCCTCTTTCTTTATCTTGATTCTAAACATGGTTAGTTACGAAGCAACATTGGCGTTCGGGCAGTCTGTGCGGCGTGATTACTGTGCTCATTACGCCAAACTCTGTTCCCGGCAACAGATGACGCTAATGATGCTTGCATCCATCCGAGACCAACAGACAAAAGCAGTGAGACAAGCATTACACCATTTGTGACATGCTGAGCCATTGCAAGTTCAGCTTGGTCTTATTTCCTTTACTGCTATATCAGAAAAAAACGAAAAATTTCACGAATTATTCGTAGTTAAACGTGTCCTAACTATGTAAAAATTGAAACAACAAGTGTAAAATTAAAACTCCGAATGATATACTCGTACGTGCAATTTTTTTATTTGCTTATTATCATTCAAAAATATTTTTGATTATTTTTGAATAAGAATAGTTTTTCCATATTTCATTAAAATTACCTACGAGTTAAGGAATATCTTTGGTAGTAATTTTCTAAATACTGGATTGAATTTATGTATTTTTGATGAGTTAGAGGAACGTTGTAAATCTTAAAATCTGGATAACTGAAAGGCATTTTGAAAATACCTGAATCAAAATCGAAAATTCCATTCGGTATTAGGATTCGCGTAACGAGAAGGGATCGTAGAAATAGACCATTGTTTTCATTGAACAATTGTCACACGAGCTCGGAAATTCCGCAACATTGTTCATAGAAACTTCCTTTACGGCCCTGTTATGAAATGCGTTTCACGTTCATAGTACTTCGGTAATTCGAAAATGGCTGATTTATACGTCGTTCGCCCTGAAATCGATGAGCCAGTTCACGTCATCGGATTATTTACTATATAGTCGATTTATTAATTGGATACATATCACATCGAGAACAACTTCGCAAGCACAAATTGCAGATTTATTACCACAATTTCTGTAATCGAAGTAAAATTTACGAATTGAAAAAAAAGTCTAATTTTGCAAGGAAATTTTGAAAATGTGACTCGCATCATGAGTGTCTGTTTTTCAAAATAGTTTGTACACAGACTTCTAAAATTCTATGATCGATTATTGTGTTTTTAGAGGCTGTTTATTCTCTCGATTGTAAAAGATTTATTTTTCTTCAAGTTTTTACTTAAGTTAAAAAAGAGTTGAATGAAAATCATAATCGCGTGAGCAGCTCACGCTTTGCTTCTTCGCGAGCCTTCAACCTCACCGAAACGAAAGAGAAAATTAATATATTGCTCGAATTTGAGTTTACCTCGAGTGCTGGAATAAAGGATCCTCATAAATTTTATTTATCCAGGGTGGTTACAGCCCTCCGTCTTGCTTGCTGAAGAGAAAACATTTCATTTTACCCCATAGTCGATTTCAGACCAAGCAGCGGTCGTTCCACAACTGCTGCAAGAATCCACGGAATTTGTATAATAAATCAAATTTGATGTTTGCCCTTTAAATTTGTTTATCTGCGTTTCAAAAAATTCTTTACGCAATTAAGGTGAAGATATTATTGAATATTGAAAATGGTATGATCAAAATAACTTTTAAAATATAAAAAATTCGAATATAGAGCTTGACAAGAAATTATATTGAAGAAATATAAGGATTATATCTTTTTCTAAAAACATTTCTTTTGTGGCTCGTTTCTCAATTAAACAGAATGTTTTTCAAAAAATTCGGTCTTATCGTCGTGCATTTTCTAATTACATTTTTTTCTTATTGCCATAAAAAATGGTGCTGACATCGGTGCAAGTTTTCTTTCCGCTATCAACAGCCCTGCTCTCGTGAGGGTGGATGCTGTGAAGGGGAGAATGAGAGAGAGAGAGAGAGAGAGAGAGAGAGGGAAAAAAGAAATACTAGGAAGAACAGAGGGACGGGGAGAGTGAAAGGAGAGATAGTGCTAGAGGGTATCATGAGCCCAGCAAAAGCCAAAAGACTTTATGTATAGTTTTCGTATACATATATGATATATATATATATATATACCCTTAAAATATTATATACATAGGTATAATATATTAAGGGTAGAATGATGAATGTGTGCGTGTAATCTTACACAAAATAAAAGCTCATAGACAAGGGGGTTGTTGCAGGTTTTGTAAGGGTGTGTGTATGTGTATACCGGAATGAATAGCAACGTGAAAACAAAAGCACCGCCAACACGGGGTTACAAATGGCGTGTATTCGAGACGGCATTGTTTTAAATAGCTGTCAGACGCCCGGAATTTATCCCGTTTTGCGAACGTGACAAGCTCAGCCAGGCCAGAGCGTTCTTCCTTCTCTTTTGGTCCACACGTATAAATGTGTACACAAAAACATTTCTATGAATGTTCATATTCATATTTATATATACGTATATATATTTGCATGTAGCTATTTCAATCCAAATGTTTTATTCACGTTTACGTATATACACGGATGTGTATTAGTTTTAAGGTGACACGACTTTATAACATTCTGTCAAGCTAAAGAAAAGTATTGAAAAAAATGATTCGTACCTCGCTTACGTGTACCGAAGTATTATTTTTTACGGCTTCATGTGTCGGCCATTGAAAAATACAGTCCGGATTCTGGGCTTTCGAAAAGGATACAGTATCATGGCTCTCGAAAGATCAAACGAGGAATGTAGATGGAAAAAATCTGGAAGAGGGTGAAAGAGAGACGAATGAGAGAGAGAGAGAGAGAGGGGGAGAGAGAGAGAGAGAGAGAGAGAGAGAGAGAGAAGGGGTGGGGGGTAGGAAATAGGGGGTTGAAGAAAACGTCGCTTCCAGGTCGCGTTAATTCTTAATTTCTTAATTTTGAGTCTGCACCTTTAAGTACCGGTTCGTGGCTGGACCAAAAAGAAACTTTGGGAAGGAGGAAGAGAAAAAGAATGAAGAAGAAGAGAGAGAGAGAGAGAGAGAGGGGTGAGATCCAAGAATTTAACCACGGGTCTTTCATTTTCTCATTTTTTAATTCTCCCCTCGCCCCACCTCTCTCTTTTTCTCTTTCCACTATACTTCATCTTCCTGTACAAGATGAACGAGGAGAAAGAGAGAACTTGGAAGTTGAAAGCGAGTGCAATTAAGCTCTCTCTTCTAGTCGACAATTTTTCCGTTTTTTTCATCCCCCTTCTTCTCTCCATGGTCCCCGAATTACGACGTAGACTCGTTCCACTGCACTCTCTCTCTCTCTCTCTCTCTCTCTCTCTCTCCTTCTCTCCTCCTAGTTTGGCTCAAGGATCCATTCATTTTTCAAGTAACGTCGCTGCTGGATATCCACCCATCCAAGTTTTAAACCGCCTGCTATATCCACTCAAGACAGGCAAGACTGTGCCATATATACGCATTTATTGAGAATTCACAAGTAAAAGGGCGTAAGCGATATGTCTGGGTAGAAGAAGTAAGGCCAGCTAAGACCTTTTACTAAAGGATAGTTTATACACGTGTCTAAAAGGTCTAAGGAATGAGGTAAAGAGTCCTCACTCCTTATAGGTTCTTTCCTTGCCAGAAGAGTTTTCCTATATATTGCCACCATGAGGGCCTCGAAAACCTTCTACGTTTCTCTCACACTCTCCGACCAACCGCCATCGTCAATTGGTTTGATGGTGGACGTTCCGGTTCCCAGTAATTTATCGACGAAATTAGCATCGACAACGGCTATTACCTACACGAGGGATCGACTCTCGAAATCGAAAGCTGCACCCTTTGGGCTTTTCCTTCCGTCTTACTCTTTCTTCTTCTCATCCTTACTATGGCTCCTCATCTTGGCATTACGTGAAAGATAGACTCTACAATTATTAGCAATCTATCCTTGGATTGGACCCAACCAAATGGCCTGTAAGATATATATGATGAGCTTTTTTCCCATACTTAAGCTTTCAACCTTCACAGCTTTGTTCCTATCCTGTATTATTGCTTCATATGCAAAAGGGACTGCGAGCAAATGATTGAATAACGAGGAAACATTTTTGGTAATTATCCTGACACTTGCCTTCCCATAAATATCTCAAAAATGCCAACTTTAAAACCAATTTCACCTGTTTACACAGTTCGGTTAAATCAACATATCCTGTGACCCAGAAATGTATGACGCCTAATTATAAAAAAAAAAAATATTATTTTTTCAGCCCTTGCAAAAATTTCTGTGAGGTATAGAAGTTTATCTGCGTGAACGAGATTGCAAAATCAATGTACAGCCCTTATTACCTGCTGTTTCAATATTTCAATCTCATTGGTGAGAGGGGAATGAATTGTATTGGAGAATTAATTCTATCTCTCTTCTACAGATATTTTCGTCTCTCGTAGAATACTTGCTATAGATATACAGTTTACTGTATCGATTATTTCTCGACGTTTCGTTTTATATACTGTACGAATAACGTCAAGAATAAATACAACGCATTAGCGTGGCAATGCCATTAGCTTTATCAGGGAAAAGAGAATATGACAGTTTATCGATTGCATGCGGAGAGTAGTCGGAGTGAGAAAATATCGAAATAGAAATCGAGAATGTATACATATGTATTGACTCATACAAAAAGGAATGATGAAAACGAGGCGTTACAACGACAAAGCTCCAAGAAGAGATTGAGCTTGAAGGCTTTGTATTTACATACGAAATGTTATCACTATGTACTCGGGTTTTTTCTTCCTTTTTTTGTACCACCTTTTTACTAACCCCAAGTTTGTGGAGTCTTGAGCTTACTCGTATCAGGGAAAGCTACATAAAAAGACAATAGATATGGAGAGAAAAAGTAGAAGAGAAAGGACGGAAGTAAAGGAGAAAGTGAAATGGAATATAAAAAAAGACAGAGCTTGTGGGGCGTTGCTGATAACATCTCAGAATATGGGTCAACCCCTTCGCCTTTTCCATACTATCGGCTTTATTCCACCGAGATAACAGCAAGTTCGAACTTTCTTTATCCCCGTTAAAAAAATAAGAAGCATCAATAAAACAAATACGAAATTATCAATGAAGATTTCCATAATCCCTGCTTTTAGTACGGCCCATATACGTCATGCCGATTACATTGATTCTTCTGAAATTCGCAGTGTTGGAATATTAATGCAAGCTCTGATTTTAATATATGTGAAGATGAGAAAAAAGTACATCTGTTGCAATGAATTGACCGATTCAAATCATATTTTTACAGCCATTGTAGTCTAGAAAGAACGAGATCAAAAAGAAAGCAACAAATGCACGCAAAAAGTTCCAACATGATCGTATAGATGTGGATATATGATTCGTCGTGCCAATCGATTCAACGTATACCCTAATCGCCCAAATAGTTTGCCGGATAGTGTTTCGCAGCTTACCAAGGGAGTATTTCACGTCCTTTATCTTAATTTCCTATCTCTGGGCTAGGGATATTCCGGTTTGAGTGTATCAACAACCCAGCGATATTCATACAAAACTTATATATATATATATATATATATATATATATATATATATATATATATATATATATATATATTGTATATATATAAATTCACACGGAAACCATCCCCGTATACACCTGTATATGTGTATATATGTTTATATATGTGTATATGTGAATTATGTTCAGAGCATTTCTCGTTTCACCCCCATTTTGGTTCCTATGCCAGCCCATCTCGAGTTACAACCAACTTTCGTGAAAACTCAAGAGGAAGGATGAAGAGAGAGAGAGATAGAGATGGATAGATAGAGAGAGAGAGGGGGGGGGGATGAGATAGAGAGAGAGAGAGAGGGAGAGAGAGAGAGACTTCTCCGTACACACATTTATATACATATATATTTATAGTTCCAAAGCTTGCAATCCGCTTGCTACTTTCTCATCTAAAGTTTAACATCGACGAGACTGCCGAGTGATTAGGAATTCACGAGTGTGAGAACGAGCAAGAGAACGAGCAAGAAAGAGAGAGAGAGAGAGAGAGAGAGAGAAAAAGAGAGATGAAAGTAGTTATATAATAATATATCTGTCGCTGTCAGAGGAGGATTTCACGGAATTATACGAAGGATGGTTTATTGAAACGACGTTTACAAGCTGTTTATGGTACTAGAGATGGCAAATTGCTCACACCCGACAAATACAAATTGATTCTTCCACCCTATTGAGCTTTTTCATACATTCAACAATACGAGTTGAACATTTTGGAGATGAGCATTTAGGAAATATGTCGCTCACAGAGTTTTTGTGGTGGAAGAAAACATAAGTTTAACAAGTTATTGGTTATTCGTTCGTAAAAATAAACGTAGAACTTTCAGTGGAGTTTTATAAATTTATTTGGAACGGAAAAAAATATAAATTATTTATTTCCATTATGAATTGCAAGAATTTTTTGATCTGCAACACAGTTATTAAATTGTTATCAAATTGTATTCATTTTAGCTTAACTCTAGATTCCTACATGGGGACAATTTAACTCGAGCCTAAATCGACTTTTGGCTGGCGTTTTTTTCTCGTCGATTTTAAGTATCCCCGGACGTAGGAGCGGCGTCAGGAAATTATTATTATTTTTTTTTTTCAACATAAATACGTCTTCCGCGTTTGTAAAACGCGCGTTTTAGAGATTATGTGCAGCATGGCTATTCTGGCAATTTTGTATGTCGAAAAACACGCTTTTTCCAAAAAGCGAAAAGAGATTTGGTCACGTCTTTCGTAACGAGGAGGCTAAGCACAAGTGTGCAATCGATGCCGTTGCTTGTGCAAATGGGAACCATCATCAGCGTCGGCAATCCCGGTTATACCGTGGATCCCATCGACTTCAAAATCGTTAAACGCATACGTTTTTGTATTGTCCGACGGGAAACAACCCGAAGTGCCGAAATATTTGTCCTCGCTGCGAGCTACCACAATGCTACGCGCATCGTACGGTATTGTGTCTACGATGTGCATCGATACCGTGAAAATGATTTTTAACGTTCAACGAGTAATTTTTTAATATTCAACGAGTAAATAAAACCAATACCTCCCTCAGAAAACGTTTGTGTTGCATTTTCTTCGATACTTGCTTCGACTTTGAAAAATTAAGATCTAAAAACACCATAAGTTAACCCTTTGCAATTTTGTACAAGAAATGTTCAAATTAGTTCGCTATATTCCTTTTCTTATAGTTTCATATTTCAACCTCATGGAACTACTGAATTATTTTTTGAAAAATCGAGAAAAATATGAAAAATTTGAGTTTTAAGTAACGTGTACAGTTTTGCGAAAATTGAACTGCACTTTTTTTTAACGTCAACTACGGGAAAACTAATCATCTGCCGGCATCGAGTCTTGTACACGGAGATAATTAAAAGTGAAAAATTACCGTTACAGCAATACTAACGGGGAACAACCTTGAATGTTTGGGATTTTTATTGTGCAAACTGTAAAGTTTCATGAAAGCAAAATAAAATCTCTTGTATAATACAGGCAATTTTATTTTGTTTTCATGAAAATTTACACTTTGCACTGTAAAAATTCCAAACATTCACGGTTGTCCCCCGTTTCTATTGCTGTAACGATAATTTTTCACTTTCAATCCTCTCCGTGTGCTATTCGATTAGTCGGGAATTGCACGATTGTTTTTAAAGACATTTATGAAAAAAATATAAATTGTTGAGCTTGCAGCTTTTATGAACGAAGAAAGTCTTTCGGGAGGAAGAATAAAATTCCAACATTCCTACATTAATAATGCATGGTCGCGGAGTTGTTATTCATAACACACAAATATGCATACAGAAAGTTGAATATTGGATAGAGAAGGCTGAGTCGCGGATAGTCGTTGGTGCATCAAGCTGTTGACTGAAAGCTGGAATCGAAAGTTTGGATTTGGCGAGCTTGCACGACCAAAATCACGCTCATTCGCATTTTCGATACAACAGGACAAATACGAACGAGCTATAACGAACGAAACAGAATTGACGACCAACAGCTTCCTCCACCCCATTTCATCGCGTGTCTTCATCCCCCAACCTCTTCGTCAACCGTTTTCCATTGGCATTTAATGAGTACACTATGGTGATACGTTAAAGCGTGGTCGTCACGATCATACTGTATTATTGCGAGGGATGATGGACGAACGAGAACATTTTCATTCTATTGAAAGCTGCCTGGAATCACGTAAGAGGGACAAAGGCAGAGAGAATGGAGGGGGAAGGGGGGGGGGGGAGGGGGAATGAGGGAGCCAACGTGTAGGAATGAATTTTAACGATTAAACTCAACGAGCTTTTTCAGTCAAATTTTTGTCACTCTAGCGTGAGCTTTTACGTGTGTTGAATTTTATGATCCTTCAGGAATGTCATTGTTAACACATGATTTATATACATTTTTTTTGTCATATAAATGCCCTGCTCATTTAGAATTTTCCATGTTGTACCCCTCGAGAAAATTAAGCACGTCCCGTCAATAAATGTTGAGTGCAAACATTTGTTTGTTCTTTTTTGTTCCACGAAATTGCGCTAAATATTATTTTATCTATATTTTTGTTATTTCAATTTTCTCAATTACTCACCGGGCCGAACTGTTCGAAATAATTTTTGACGTCCTCGAGCGTCGTCGGGGCCGAGAGGCCCCCGACGAATATCTTCTTTGTTCTTGTCACCATCTGCAACAGAGCAAAAAACGGTTTATTAATTTTCGGTCGGTTTTCGACAAATGAAGATTGTCCCAGATTAATAGGCAGACATTGTAGTATCGTTAAATTATAATTTAAATCGGCTCTCAACTTTTATCGGATGCAACGAACAAATAATAATTTTCTTATTCAATTATTCTTTGAAATTTTTTTTACATTTTTTTTAGCCAGACACTTTGTGGCTTTGTGATCTATGCAATTAATAATGCGACAGCGTAATCATCCTCGCATAGTCGGCGAGAGAAAAAAAGATACAGAGAAAAAAAGAGGGAGAGTCTTGGTAAGGGATGAAGGTGGATGATTCTCCCGAGAGGATGTGCGATAGAGTGGAAATTCAGACGAACGAGCTATCGCCTCGTATCTCGTCACGGTGGGGATTTTCCTTCGTCGGAATTCTCCAACTGGAGGGATGGATAGGGTGGTCTTGGAAGAGCGTACAACCGCACGAGGCTCGACGAGAAAAACCATCCTGGGGATGAACGTTTGTTCACTCTGTCGAGGATTTTACGTACTTTCTTTTCCTCTCGCACGATTTTTTCACTTCACGAAATCGCCGCTAGTGGAAAAGGAAAGAAAAATCAAAATAGAGGGGGGTGAGAAGGAAAGTGAGAAATAGCTAGAGAAAAGACTCTTGAAAAATGCCAACGCCAAGGACCAAAGAAATTGATAAGAAAACGTTAGATAAAATGTATGAAGTTGTCGTTGAGGGAGGAGAAAATAATGATGGCGAAGAGGTTGGAATGTTGAGCGAAGGAAATAAATTTACGAGTGGTTATATATATGTGCACACATATACATATGCGCCATTTCGCCGGGTCATGACCACGATCGTTATTAATTTTCCTCAACATTTTTTGCAAAATGTAACCCACGAAAGGAATAGCCACAGCAATTTTGATAGTTTGAAAATGTTTTAACGCCGATAGCACATGAACTAATCGAGATATCGACAAATATCGATATATCGATTATTTTCATTTTGAGTCATACTTTCCTGAAAAAAATTAACAAAATTATTAATCCTCAGTGTCCTCCTTTTTTTGCATCTTTTTTTTAATTCTCTAAAATAGTATAATAAATTCAAATTAAATAAAGTCAAATCAAAAACTCTGATTGGCTGGTGCAGTCATTCGGAACGATGACCATGCGTATATAAGGACTACCTGAGACCAGGGAGCTTCAGTATCGGAGCTCCGAGCCCTGATGATGCAAACTGTAACGTTTGCGAAACGAAGGCAATACGCTGAAACTCTACACGGCATCCATTCGGAAGTCATAAACTTTTGTAGTATAATAAATTATACGATTTTAAAGTGGTTCCGTCACGAGGCAGGGTACAGTTTGAGAAGTGCAGTACAATTTCTACAAAAAAGTTTACGATCTATTTTTCATTCGATATGTTTGACAACGTCGCGGCCCATATTGATAGCTATGCATCTAATTTCATTCAGTCATCGGTATGGCAAATAGACAATACCGACATGACTAAATAACAAAAGCATTTGTCAAGGAATATATCTGTCATATAATGTATAATACTATATGATCTCTAAATTATATTTCATTTGAATGCATAATGTAAATACACTACAGCCTCGATTGATTAGCACTGGCGGGACCGGCTCCGCATCAGACTTGCAACAATCAAGGGTGCGCGTACGTTTCTTTCCGTTTGTGCGCACTTGACGAAGAGCCGGATTGGACCGGGTGCTTCTCCTACCAAGCGCAGACCGCTCGATACACGTTGCGTAGTAGGGGACATTGTATGAATGAAAGTTGCGTGAGTCGAGGTTATAGTGTACGACGATTGTCGTGACGTATGTCATTTGGGAAAAAAATTTTACCTCCTGACAGTTTCGGCACAAGAGCGTTCTTCATTAGCTATTGTTAGTTTCGTAGCTAACCTTCGATTTAACGGACAACACCACTTTTAAGTTTGAACTTTTAAGATTGAAATGCCGTTGGACCCAGGTCGAAAAAATAATTATTTTCGTAGATATTGAATATTTTGTGGAGCGGTGCAGCGGTCCGCGACGCTCGGGGTCCCAACTTTGAACGCGTTTTTCTCAAAACCACTTTTTTGAGTGCGGCACGCAGCAGAACTCGAGCAATTTTTATCCGATCGACTTCAAATTTTTACTGTGTCAATAAAAGTAGATTATCTAGAGAAGTACATAAGATTTTTTCGATATCTCAATAATTATAAAAGTTACAGCCTATTTTCGACGAGAAATTTTGCTCAAAAATCATTCTTTAATATTAAAGGCGTGCCTATTTTTTAAAAATCAATATTTTTCCAAATCCCTATGTACTTCTCTTCAAAATATCATATTATTAACGAAAACACTCGGTATTTTTTTTCAGATCGACGTTGAAGAGAGTTCTGCTGCGTGCCGCGAACCACTGCGGAGATGACGCGAGAGCTTCCCCAGCGCCACCATGCGGCGTGAAAAATGTGAAAAAAATGTTTTTTGATACATTAATAAACAAGGAACAAAATCCAAAAAAAAATTTTTCGAATATCTCTTTTTTTCCCACAAAAAAAAATTCTTGAAAAATGTGAAAAAAATAGGGGGTCACCGTGGTGTTGTCCGTTAAGAAACAAGCGATGCGTTGTCGAATTTCTTGAGAATTACGAAAAATTTCATTTCTCGACCGTTCTGAGATTTTGACCCTTAATTTTTCTTCCAAATATTCGATTACCCTACTTTTTTATGATTGAAATGAAATCCTCAAAGACTCATTTATAAATATAAATTCACAGTTTATTTAATCGTTATGTATTTTAAATATTATTTCCAATGCATAAACGTAGGTTTCAAATGCATAATTTCCACAAGGCTAATGCTAAATTAGTTGTTGTGTTTTGGTATTGAAAATATTTCTTAAGACTTCGTTGATATAAACTGAAATTTCAAGGGAGTATGGTTTGCTGCCCAAACAATAGTACATTCAAGTTTCAGACTTTTATTTAACAATCGCTCTCGTGACGGAACCTCCTTCATACTGGTCCAATCGTGGGTGCATTTTTTCGCCTATTTTTTTTTTGGAATTAATATATTTCTTTTTTTTAATGGAGTTTATTTTTTCTCTACCAATATAATTTAAATTCATGATATTATGGATTGTATAAATTTTAAGCCTATTTCGATTGTATTAAAAAACAATCAAAATTCATAACTTTTCGAAAAATATTTATTTTTCAGTACTATTCCTAATTTTGTTCGTATTCATAACAATAATGATCAAAGTTATTGTCAATTTAATGATTTTCAATCGGATTCCATCGCTCAACTATACATCAAAACACTTTTACGTTTTTTTAAATTACATTTAGAAAAAAATGTAAACGAATAAACTTTGTGAGCGATTCAATCCAATGAAAAATTGTTGAATTGGCATTAAAATGGATCAAAATTTTTATTAGTAAGTAGAAATTCAATAGGCGCGAAAAATAATTTTTTTTCAAACGTTTAGATTTTTTTTTTCAATCCGAACACAATAGAGATTGGCTTGAAAATAATAAAATCAATGATGACATCCATTCAAATTATATTGATAACAAAATATTCAATTTTTTTTACCTCTTAATTTTCAAGAGTTGTAATTTTTCAAAAAATACCGGTTTCGGAAGTTTTGAAACGTTTGAAAACGTTTAAACACTGATAACTCCTGTATTAATCGAGATATCAATGGATGCGTCAACATATCCATTTTTTTAAATTTCAAAGTATACTTTTATAAAAAAATTATCAATTATCATTGTCAACTTTTTTTTCTCATATGAAGAGAAAATTGTTTTTTTTTTTTTAACGAATGCCATTTTTTAATTTTTTCAAGAAATTCTCCAAAATAGAGTTTTCTTTTCTATGATTTTTAAGACTGGTCCCATGGTGGGCCCATTTTTCCTTCCCAACCAAAAAAATTCCTATTCAAAAAACTAAAATGAAATAGCGTGGAATGCCTCATATATATTGGATCAACCTCTTTTTATATTCCTTAGAAAGGATTCTTCCGAAACATTTTTCAGTTAAATAACATATCATTCTTGCCGAAAGATTGGAATTAAAAAAAAAAAAAACGAAACTTGATTGATATAAAAATTATTTGAATTTTCTCTTTTTTTAGTCTTCATTGCTGTTCTTCTCACACAATTTTTTTCTGTATAATATGATCCTTACGCGTAAATATCAATTGGAAATATTTTGATACATATTTTTGGATATATCGGAACAATTTGTTCGCAATGAATAAAAACATTTTACAGTAACCACATCAGGTACACCCTTTCGTCAATTTTCATTAAACACCCTCATTCTTTCGAAAACTAATACGAAGCTGAAGGGATGTATTTCAACGATAGAGAGGGAAGTTCGTAGCGCAACTGCACACCGTTGGTGGTCGTAAAAGCTGGTATTAGGGGTAGTTTGAAGCGCCTTGAACACACACACACACACACTCAGGTACACGTGAATGTGAACGAGCGGGGTTCTGTAAGCGCTAGTCAAGAATAAGGCGGAGGTTGGCAAAAACCTTGGGGGTACTTCTCTTCAGAACGGTGAGAAGAGGGCAAAAAGCTCGGACCTGGGAAGGAGTGCAAGTGGGTTGAAAAAAACAAGAAAGAAAAAGAAGGAAAAATGTCGAGAAGCAAGCACATGCGAGCAAGGAATATATGAAGAGGGGCAAAAAGGCGAGAGAGGGGATGAAAGTAGGAAAAGGGATGAAGTGAACGTGGGCCAAGGCGAGGCTCTCGAGAAAAACCCACTCGCCTTTACGAGCTCTACGTATACTTTTCGATAGTTGCGAAAGCTCCAACGTATCGAGTTTCCCTTTGGAAAGAGCGTGTATCTACACGCCCTTTCCAAAGCCCCTTTCCAAGGGGAATGGGGTTAAATTTTCGCAACGGAGAGTTTTGACAAACCTTTTTCACCGTAGATTGAGCAAATATGTTGTAAACATCTCCACTCGAAGTTGACCTAAGGGGGAAGTGGAGGAAAATGTTCCCCAGGTGCATAGGGCAAGCAGGCAAGAGAAATCCTCATTCTCTTTAAATTTAAAATTATTCGATATCGAAATTATATTGTTCCACCGGTATCAGGTAAATAATTGATATATAGAGAACAGAGGAACAAAGGTCGAAGGGTGAATAGAGCTGTGGGATTATCTGTATGAGGCTCTTCAAAAAATTGGTTTCTTCCCTTAGCCCTTGATGGACGGCCATGAGATTTGTTAGTATTGTATTTTAGAAATAAAATTAAATTAGAAAAAAATATTTTTCTTTCTTTCTAGCAATCGTATTCATAGCAAGAAACACAAAAAAAACGCCTTATTCAGGCGTTAAAAAAATTGCCAGGTCAGGTGGACGGAAATTGAATAAAGGAAAAAAGAAAGACTGGCTGGCCGCTCGCCAGTTCGACCGAAATTTCGATAATACGATCTTTTATAATCCAGCTCTCGAATCTCGTGAACCAGCATTTTTCCATCCAGGATATAAATGTCAAGATGAAGGAAGGGAATTCGACGATTTTGTCAAAGGGAAAGCGAGGGTGTAAAATCCATTGAGCATGAATCCCCGATATGGGAGAAGAATTTTTCGTCTACAGAGATTATTTCGTATAATTTAAGGAGGAAAATACTTTCAGAATCTTCAAAAATTTGATAATTTTTTTTTTTTTCATTAAATATTAGTATAGTATCTTAAAAATATGGTTGCGAACTTTTAAAGCGAAATTCAAAGTTTTTTTGATATATTCTAGCCTAGGAACCTGAAACGCTTTGTGTTGGAACACGCTGCAAAAGTTTCAATGAATCAAATTTTTCAAAACTGTATTTTTGAAAATGATATCGGGGATAACTCAAAAAATATTTGATCGATCTCCTTGAAATTTTGCACACATCTAAATAACAATATTATTTAGTACTTGAACCTATATAATTTTACAAAAAGATTGAAAACAAGTATTTCTCTATTGCAAAATAACGTGAAAAATTTTGTTGAAATTGCGAAATTTTTTTTGAATAGTATGGTATTTTTTCGAATTTTCAACAATTTGCACTTTTTCGAAATTCTCGCATAGCATATGAATCGTTATTATTCAATAACGACACATAAACAAAATTATATTTTCTTTTTGCAACGCGATTAGGATGTTGTAAAATGAAGAATTGGAGATTTTTCAACGTTCCAGTGGGATGCATGTTTAGCATGTTGAGGTAACAGGTTATACACTCTCGTTAGCCTTGAGTCACGGTGTTGGTTGCACGTTTCCTTTGAGACACGAAAAGTAAGAGGGAAAATAGAGAAGAACGAACGTGTGTAAGGGAGAGAAATGCGAGAACCACGAGCGTAAACCCATTCGCGCTACGATGGTCATAAGACCACTCGTGTTACGCATTTGAACACTGCAAAATTGCGTCGCGGAACGTTATAGGCCTTCCCCAGAGCAGATGTACAATAAAACTATACTTTTCTCTTATACTCACGCCATCTTTGTACTCTGCTTTTTTTATTTCCTTACATGTAATAGAGATTCAATTCAAAACCGGTGTTTCGAGTTGCTTTAAAAATCTTCAATATCCAATTTATTCACTGACTGCAGAAAAGATCAAACTTGTTTTGAAAATTTGTTAATATTCTTTTCCTCTTTGAAAGATTAAATCTCACACTTACTTATAATTAAACTTTGTATAATATGATTGTTAAAAAAAACCATTATTGGTAGAAACCTAATGATACCTTTCTTCTCACTTTTGAAAATAGTGGAGACCTACTGCTCATTTTTTGGTTTCATGAAAATGAAAATATTTTTTTTTCACATATTTCATGTTTTTGAATAATCTTCAAATTATAGGAATAAAAGTAAACCCATATATCCGTATGCACCGAATTATCTCCACAACTACCCACTATCAGCCACCTGTGGCTAAATGCACGGGTAGCCCTCTACCTCCTATTGTGCGTAAGGGAGTTCAGTTGGAGCGAGTGTGGGTATTGTGGGAGACCCTTAGGTGAGAAATTGTTGAATTCGCAGCTATTTCTTTCACTGTTATAGGATGGAACTCCTGTAGATGAGAACATATTTTCCGATGCAAAATATATTGAAATGATCTGACTTTATTCTTGAATGTTCTAGAAATTTTAGGAATGATTTCAAATGTTCTGGATTGAAAATACTCAATGCTATATTCTACAAGCTTCGGTTTCTAATGTAAGAGTATAAAGGCGAAATTCGGCGCATTTATGTTAGTCTTAATTTTAATATTCTGGATATTTCTGGAATGTTCTAGAATCGGAAATGAGATGTTTTAGAATGATTTAGAATACTCTCGAACGTTCTGGAACTGGAAATACTCAATGCTATGTTCTAGAAGTTATGGTCTCTGGGAGTATAAAGGCGAAATTCGGCGCACTTATGTTAGTCTTAATTTTAATATTCTGGATATTTCTGGAATGTTCTAGAATCGGAAATGAGATGTTTTAGAATGATTTAGAATACTCTCGAACGTTCTGGAACTGGAAATACTCAATGCTATGTTCTAGAAGTTATGGTCTCTGGGAGTATAAAGGCCAAATTCGGCGCACTTATGTTAGTCTTAATTTTAATATTCTGGATATTTCTGGAATGTTCTAGAATCGGAAATGAGATGTTTTAGAATGATTTAGAATACTCTCGAACGTTCTGGAACTGGAAATACTCAATGCTATGTTCTAGAAGTTATGGTCTCTGGGAGTATAAAGGCGAAATTCGGCGCACTTATGTTAGTCTTAATTTTAATATTCTGGATATTTCTGGAATGTTCTAGAATCGGAAATGAGATGTTTTAGAATGATTTAGAATACTCTCGAACGTTCTGGAACTGGAAATACTCAATGCTATGTTCTAGAAGTTATGGTCTCTGGGAGTATAAAGGCGAAATTCGGCGCACTTATGTTAGTCTTAATTTTAATATTCTGGATATTTCTGGAATGTTCTAGAATCGGAAATGAGATGTTTTAGAATGATTTAGAATACTCTTGAACGTTCTGGAACTGGAAATACTCAATGCTATGTTCTAGAAGTTATGGTCTCTGGGAGTATAAAGGCGAAATGCGGCGCATTTATGTTAGTCTTAATTTTAATATTCTGGATATTTCTGGAATGTTCTAGAATCGGAAATGAGATGTTTTAGAATGATTTAGAATACTCTCGAACGTTCTGGAACTGGAAATACTCAATGCTATGTTTTAGAAGTTATGGTCTCTGGGAGTATAATGGCGAAATTCGGCGCATTTATGTTAGTCTTAATTTTAATATTCTGGACATTTCTAGAATGTTCTAGAATCGGAAATGAGATGTTTTAGAATGATTTAGAATATTCTCGAACGTTCTGGAACTGGAAATACTCAATGCTATGTTCTAGAAGTTATGGTCCCTGGGAGTATAAAGGCGAAATTCGGCGCATTTATGTTAGTCTTAATTTTAATATTCTGGATATTTCTGGAATGTTCTAGAATCGGAAATGAGATGTTTTAGAATGATTTAGAATATTCTCGAATGTTCTGGAACTGGAAATACTCAATGCTATGTTCTAGAAGTTATGGTCTCGGGAAGTATAAAGACGAAATTCGGCGCGTTTATGTTAGCCTTCATTTTAATATTCTGGATATTTCTGGAATGTTCTGGAATGGGAAATGAGATGTTTTAGAATAATTTAGAATATTCTCGAATGTTCTGGAACTGGAAATACTCAATGCTATGTTCTAGAAGTTACGGTCTCTGGGAGTATGAAGGCAAAGTTCGACGCGTTCATGTTAGTCAATTCATACAGTTACATCTTTTTCACTATTGGCAGATAATGTGTCACAAAAAAATCGAAAAAATTATTTTCTATCTCCACAAAAAAAGTTCTGTGATTTGGCGAATGGTTCACGTTTTCGGCTTTGCATACAACACAAAAAGTGAAGAGATATTTGTCAAAACTGATCAAGTACAACGGGTCAACACCAGCTAGTATTGAATAATTGAGGACTGTAAATCAAAACTTGTAACCATTGCATGAGTTCTTGTAATTAGACCAAATAATATAATAAATTTCAGAAAATCAATCCGCAATGTCTATAATTTTAATTAACTCATACATGCAGAATTCAAGAATTTTGAGCAATGAATTACCAGTGGTTGGTTTTTATTTCATGAGCGGAATTCGCACAGGAGTTTGGTGATCAATATATTCAGAAAGTTTCCATAAAATTTCTCCTCTACAAAAAGAAGTTTCGATAAACACTATAATCAATCCTTGTACAAATTGAGGGCGTTTTTGGGAATGCCCAGGGGCATTTTCAAAAATTTATCTGTCAGATTGTATCGAAAATCTTGAAGATTTCGTACGAAAAAAAGAACACATGCAGAATGTTTCTTCTTTCCTCTGTAAATAAGAAGGAAAAGTAAAGCTTTGTCATAAGTCTCAAGGGTGTGATTCTAGGGGTGTTTTTCCCAAGGGTACAAGGAGGAGGGGCGTTGTCCTTTCTTAAGGAAAATTGAGAGATTTCATAAATAATGGTAGGGTCGAAAAGCTCGACAAAGGGTTTTCTAGTGTGAGTATATGTGCTCGTCTTGGAATTATCTTTGGTCTGTTTCGCCTCGTTGCCACCAATTCAGTGAAATGTTTCTAAGCTACCTCCAACTACGATCAAGAAGTACAAGGAGCTTTGCAGGTTTCATGTGCTTACGTACTTTAAAAGAGTTATTGGAGAGACTTCTTGGTAAGTTTGTGCACAAGAGAATGAGAGGAAGAGAGAGAAAGATAAAGGAGGATGGAATTGAAGGGATGATGGTCGAAGAGGAAGGTTCAGTACTACTGGACAGGGCGATAGCAAAGCCTGAAGGCGTTCTAAGCCACATCAATTGAGGTTCTGGGCCAAAATGGTTCCTGATAACTTAGAGACCATTTTCGCAAAAAAAAAAAAAAGAACACTGTCTTCTTGAGGAAAAAACATTCTACCCTTCGGCAAACTTCCATTCGCTATTTATGACCTTCGCTATTTTAACTTCCGAAGAGTCGAAGGTGAGGAATCGAATATCACGACACGTGGGGTCTCGAGTCAAAATGTAATACGGTCCAACAATTCTTTATTCGAATATTTAGAGTTGTTTTGAGCTTTTTGAGTTGCTTAACGGAAAATAAAAGAAATGAAAAAATCGTAGGTAGTGAATCAACAAATAATAATTCATGAATTTTTACATATTTTATCGCTTCCAAATAATTCCAATTTGGATGAACGGAAAATAGTATATTAGGCCAATTCAAACTGCTATTTCAAACCGCGTGCAAGCGGTTTGAGATAGACTTTTTCCCTTCCGTGTTGCGTATACTATTTTTCATCACACCTCTGCGGGAAATTCGATTTCGGTAAGGCGGGAAATCAAACTTTCATGGAGGTATGGTGGAAAAGAATTAAAAATCCTTCAAAAAGATATGACGAAAATCGCTTGCCTCAGCAAAAACTAGTATAGAAAAAAAAATCTCTGGGCTGTGGAAAAGAGACGGGCAAAGACACGATTGGCGTGCATTCAACAATTCTTGCGTACGTGAGGCGAAAGGAAAAAATCAAGTGACGCACGAAGAGGGAAAGAGCGTGTTTCAGGATGAAACTGCTTGTCACCCACCAGGATCATAAGCATTTTACTCAGGTCCATTTTCCATGGTTCACTCCGAACTGTCGTTCAACTCCCTTTTACTCGGTCTCCTTCATTTCGTAGTAAGGAAAAATTCACCCGTACCCTTCATATCTTTCCTAATAGCATCATGTGATGCTCTCAATTTCTATCTGATTGTCTCTTTCCTCTCATTTTATCTCATTTTGTCGTGACTACTTTTGGAATTGATTTAGGAATTAATCTCGCAACATCTATCAGCTTTATAAGATGATAGCGAGAACCCTCTATCATTTAATCGTAGATTTATTTCTCTTTTTTCCACCCTTAATTTTGTTGTTGCTAAATTAGAGAATCGTGTTTGACCCCAAGTTGACCCTAACAGGCTTCAACACAATAGTATGTTGAGACACGGATGTACACAAAGGCAAGGAGTGCAACGTTTGAGGTTCTAGCTATCGTTCGTGATCAATCCAACAATACCTTCAGGCTTTCCAGGGGTCAGGCATTCAACATCTTGGTAGAACGGACGTGTCATCACGTTTCCGTCCTCATTAGGTTTCGTGTACTAGCATCTTGCAATTCCTCAGAGAGAGAAGTTGAGTGCAACAGGATTCGATAACACGTCAACCCTTTCAATTTTCCCTACTTCTGACCTCCAAATTTCGCAAATCTCCATTTCCGGAGCAGAATAGTATACACGTTTCATTTCTAAGTAAATTTGAGAATTAATACCACAAAAATTTGTCGTCTAATTCATGAAATTTAAGAGAGGATTTTGACAATTAATCTGTATCGTTTTTTCTCAAGGTCAATTTTGATCCAAGCATCCACATTTTGTCCATTAAATATGCACTGAAGCAGCACGATACTCATTTACGCATCTGTGTAGGCGTAGGCGAAGTCATGTACTGAAAGTGAAAGCAAAATTTAGAAGCGGAATGGAGGGAGGGAGCAGAAATAGAGGTAGTCGACGAGAAGATCACGAGACGAGTTCAGAAAATTAAAATAGTTTTCTGTCTCGTCGAGCATAAAAAAATAGGGGGGAAAAAATTCCATCTTAGAATGAAAATCATTTCAGGTATTTGGGGAGGAAAAGAGAAATATACAAGGTTGGTAAAGGGGCGAGAAAGAAATGAGAGAAAAATTGAGTTTAGGGCCGAGAAGGGTAAGTATAGTAAAAGTATATATGGGGAGTCTTGTATATCGTCGCTTTGTAAAATCTACGTTATTTTGCCACGAGTTTTCGTTTATACTATGATGCTTGTCTGGCCATCCCCCTGGCGAGCGATGAAACTATAAAGCTACTCTCGGTAAGTTATACAATTGCAGTAGCCTTCCGGTATTTACATAATGCCATAGCATAATAAGTGGAACTCTCTCTTTCCATATATTATATATACGTATGTACGTAAGTTGGTGTGCATGTATGCATGTGAATGTGGCTGAGCCGTGAATATCTCGTTCGCCCGTTTTGCCCAGTACATACGACCAGAGCGATTATACTTCTGTGTGTACGGGGATGGTCGAGAAAGTGCAGTCTCTCTTATCTACACTATGACCAACGATCCACGCTGTGTAATGTATTTCTCTTTTTCTCGCGGGGTCCAATCTTACATTTCGACTTTCAGTGGGATATAAACCAAAAATAATATAAACCTGTGAGAGAACATTTTTTGTCTTTCTGTCGGTCTCTAAATTTGATTAGGGGCGACTGGGGAAAAATGGGAAAGTTAAGGAAATATTTTATTTTTTTTTTCAAGTTTAAGGGGCCAGTCCACTTTGAAAATTTCAAAAAATCGATTTTTTTTACTGTTTTCGAAAGTACATACATTTAGAAATATTGTGTCAAAATTTTATGAAAATCCGAGCTCTCTAAGTATTTTTTTTTTTTACCTGCACATCAGGACCTCATATGAGGTCCTGATGTGCAAACACGTTTGAAGTTTATACGCTCAGATAGAGGAAATATTTCGTCTATCTGAGCGTATAAACTTCAAACGTGTTTTTCTCGAAACAACGTTTTCAAAATCTAGCTCCATCGTATCTCTAAAACTAATAAACCGATTCTCTTGAAATTTGAACCACATATTGTAAGCATGATTAGCAACAAGATGACCCTCGATGGTTTTAAAATTTTGATTTTTACTCTTTTTTTGTGAAAAACTGCGAAAAAATGCGTTTTTTTTTCTTTTTTCGTTTTTCATCTGCCATTCTTTTATTTTTTGATAAAACTTTATATCCGAGGGTCATTTTGCAGCTGGTGTCATACTGAATCTAATGGAATTTGATTTTTTATTTCAGACAAGCCGTTGCCGAGTTGTGATGGAGCTACCTAGCCCACCTATTTTTGAGACGTTACGTTAAACTATAGATTTTGTACTTAAAACTGAATAAAAATGAATTAACATTTTTTTTTCTATGTATTTCAAGACTTTATTTATCAAGCCCAACAACTTTTATATTCATATCTTTTATAAAATTCTCAAAAAAAAATCGCGAAAATAGCCTTTTTTCGTGGCTCCAAAGTGGACTGGCCCCTTAATAAACGTTGTCTATTTCTTTTCCCCTTATAATCGAGAAATGGATTGCGTTTTTTTACGATTTTTATGTCGTGGAGAGATCAAAATTTCAAATTTTTTCCATTTTCAATCTTTTCCACGTAGTAGGAGTGAGAGTTTTTTCGCGTAGGAGTAAACCTAACTGAGTGCTGAATGGAGATATAGAGATTCATGTTATGACAGTGGTAAGGAATAAAGGGATAACTGTATACTTATTTAAATTATAATATATTGTGTAATATAATATATTACATGATATATAATATATTGTGTATTATAATATATTATGTAAATATTTATTCGAAATACGTTTATTTCTTTATTGGTAAATTTTTTAATCTGCGCATAAATAATTGACTTTCGTATCATTCGCTCGATTAATACAGAAATCGCAATCTTCTCTTTTCACCTCTTTTATTTTTGTTCAAAACCCAAGCTATTGAGGCAACTGGTGGAAGAGTGAGTCGTCCAAATCCAATGGGCAACAAGTTTCCCCTTTTCTCCATCAAGCCCTTCGAATATCGAGGCTCAAAGCCTTCAACCCCTTTATCGCAATTCTCGATGGAATTTCGAGATTTTTCGCCCATTTAGCCTTTCAATTTTTTATTTCCTCACCGAGCCTTTTTACGTTTTCCGTTGTACCTTAACCGTTTACATCCTTGAACGAATCCTTTATGTATTTCTATTATTACTCTATTATTTTTATTCTTTATGGATCAGTATTTTACAGTTGTCGCTTAAATTAAAATTATTAGCTGCAGTATTCATAAGATATTTGCTTTTGTTTTGAAAGTACTACAGATTCATCAACCCCACTTAAAGATTCTTAATTTTCGTGGAGTTTTTTGCATACCGTGCGATCCACGACAATCTCAGCCAAGAAAATTTTGCTTCACAATCCGTTCTGTATTTCAGGTTTTTTTACTTTTCATTTCTTTGGTAAAGATCGGGACTCGGTCGTAATTTTTTCTCGGTTTTTAAAGTAAAATACCCTCACTTCTTAAATATGAATGAAGAATGATGAAATAAAAAAAGAAAAAAGATAACGAGAGAAAGAGAGAGGGAAAAAGAAAAATATGCGAAAGGCGGCTAATCAGCGAAGTGTATAAAGCCTACAGATTTAAAAAGGGAGGAGAAGTAAGAAGTTGTAGAGGAATGAAAATGAAATCGCGACTACTGGGATTTTCACGAAAATTAAATAAATATCTCGGTCTCTCTCTCTCTCTCTCTCTCTCTCTTTCTCTCTCCCCTTTCCCCGATTGAGCCAAGTTTTTATTTTAAACTCTCGTTCTCCCGCACCCCCCTTCATTCCCTCTTTCATTTTCTTCCCTCGAGTTTTTCTCGAAAAGAAGCTGGCTTCACTAGCTCGAGTCAACGAATTCTCGTGTTTTTCCTCTTCTTTTTTCAACCGTGGATTCGTCAAGCAACGAAGAAAAACGAGTCAAGAATCGGAGAAGGGAGGCAAGATTTCCCGCAGACTTTCTCTGGGGAAGAAGAATTGCAAACTCAGGAATGGTTTTGTCTCCGATCTCTTGGGTTGGTAAGGGATGAAAAAAAAAGGGAAATGAATAAAGGGCAGTTCCGGGAGAGAAACATGACGGAGGAATAATACTTACTCAATGGAGACGACTGCAATTGCTCATGTACGAGAAAGGAGATAAAAGCCTCCAGCTAAGAAATTTAAGATTCTCTGTCCAAGATTGTCCACGGATTCGAAGAGAAAAAATTGCAAAAACGCAAAAGAGTTGTGAAACTGAGAGTGAAAGAAATATTAAGAACTCATTGACTTTAGGTATATTAGAAATGATGATACCTAGCAAAAATCATTCACAATATCATCTCTTCAACTCATTCAATTAACTCAAAAAGCATTCATTTCATTTAAAATACAGTTGTTCTACACAAAAACAAAAAGATTAAGAAATGAATATGAAACGAAATTCCGAAACAAAAGAAGTTTCCAAACAAAAAAAGATAGATTCAAAACAAAATTTCGGCCAAAGTACTTGACGAGTTCGTGAAATATATTTTGTGGACAAGCAAAAAAGCTCGTCAAGTACTTCGACCGAAATTTTTTATTCAGTTTATTTTATTTCGCTTGGAAACTTTTTGTTTCGGAATTTTATTTCATATTCATTTTTTATTCTTGTTCTTGTTCTGTAGAAGAACTGTGTTTTAAATTAAATAGTATGATTTTTTGAGTTAATTGAATGAGTTGAAGAGATGGTATGGTGATTAATTTTTGCTAGGATTTTTATGAAAAAATATGGAAACGAGAGTCAACAAATGTACTTGTCGAGGTTTTTTCCTCGGGGAGGGGATTTTTATGCTTGATATGATTTGTTTTTTCTCGTTATTTTCTAACATCTCGCTTTATGTAGACTCGAAAAGATTCTATATGGGGCATTTCTGGTCACTTTTCCATTCCCAAATCCTGACTACTTTTGCTTCGTGTGATTTTTTAATGTTCTTTTGTACAACGAATAAAGGGACATGTATTTTGGGATTTTCGATTGAGTTGAGTTAAATTTTTGACTTTTTCCTGACCATTCTGGGTTCAGGCTAAAATAATTCGGAAACTATGACGACAAAAATCGCTGAAAGCAACTTTACACAGTTTTTGACGGAATTATAAAAATATTCTTATTTTTTTATTATTTTTTAGCAGAAAAATGAATATTATTTTTAAAAAGAGCATTATGGATATTTGATTTTCAATTTTATTCAAAAATCACTTGAATGCATAAACTTTTTGAACGTAAGTTCAGAGTGAGCAGACTTTTTTATAGAGTTTACAACTATTTGAATTTTTTGAAATTGAATAAACGTATCTAGAGATGCGGCAGCGTCTTGACACCAACATTGTAAAAATAAGTGTATTCTTGCCCACACACATTAAGTGTGTTCTGTACTGAACGCCGTAAGCAAACTATCCATTTTTTGTCGCCATTTGTTACACGTTTTAAAGTGTGTTGAAAATCTACAGTTTGCTTATGGCATTAAGAACAGAACACACAAGTGTGTTGTTTTCGACGACACACTTGTTTTTACAGTGTAAGTAAGTAAGTAAGATAGTGATGAACGTCCTAGACAAAATTTGAATAGCTCTAACTTCTTGTTATAATTGGATATTTTCATTTTATTTCTTATTTAGATTTCATGTATGTACAATAACACTGAAATGTAAATCGAAGGTTGCCGATTCGAAGTTTACACTAGCAAAACATTGGCATAGAACCCACAGCCGTGGTGTGAAGGTACTTGAGTTGGCACATGTTATTCGCAGCATATCAACTAGCATACGCTGGGGGAAGGTAGCATGAGTCGCGTATACGATTGATTATCGTTGAGGAGCCCATATTGGCCCAGTATTGTCACTTTTTTGTATGCTGATACTAAATCTCTGCGCAGACTTAGAAGCGGCGATTAGCGTTGGGAGCACAAAAAGTCAAATGTTTGGCGCCAACGGTCGTTTGCCATTCAAAAGCTAATGCTGGTCTAGGATTGAGCACTTCGCTGCATGTCGGTGATGCATTTGAGCACAGGCTAGACAACAGAAATCAGCATGACTTGACGTATGGGCATATGTTGGCCATCAATGTTTCGTTGTCCTTTAGGTGATAATACTGGCCTAGACCAGGCAGACTGCCGAATGCCCACCATGAGCATAAGCTGCCGGATGCTCACCATGAGCATAAGCTGCCTTATTGTCGTTCACCCAATCCTGCGCCAGATATCAGCCGTATATCAAGCGTTAGCAATACTTTCATGAGATAAAATACTATTTCGTGAATCCATGCGGTAAAGTGAGCTACACATTCCGTACTAATCCGGAAAAATAAGGATCGTTGAGGAATCAACCACTTGCTGCAAGCTATACATCAATTGAAAATCGCACTTTCGGTGCAGTCATACAAAAAAGTATGAAGCATTTGTCTTGTTCGTCAGATGTCTTTCTGAGAATCGTTTCTATCGTTTGTTATTGAATTCCTGATCATCCAGGTATCATTTTTTTCATTTTATTTTTTCACCTGATCGTTAGTTCACTTTCTCCTCTAGTTGTGAAAGCACGTTCTTATCGTTGTATTTATAACAATTCAATTTTTAATATTAATTAGTGTCATCCTAATAAAAACTTTTAACGTTAAACTTTAGAGGGTCAGGGATAGAGGAGTTAAGATTCTGGAATGGTACTAATTACTTTTAATCGAGGTCTCTCGAGATAAAAGTTTATATATTATTATATATAATTGAATAGGAGAATGGTTCGTCCAGTAGATTTCGGGCTCGAACTTGTACGCCGCGGGTCCGGGGATCAAATGCTGGCCATACACCAATGGAAATTTTAATATTTTTTCTTTCATAAATCCATGTCCAAAACACCTTTCTGCGATGCTTGAGCGGTCGGTGTATGACTCTGGATGCCTCCTGTGGATGGTTCTTCTCATGCAGACGGTGGCCCCTTAACCAAGTACTGGATGGCTCATTGCATCACAGGTGAGCCTTCCTCAGCGCCTCTGGTGGCCATGCTTGAACGTGCTCGCATTACCACCCGAGGAGATTAATTAGGTACTGGCTGTATAGGCAAAGGTTTTATGATGCAGTTTCCCTTCGTCCGTGGCAAATGCAATACGGGTGGGGATAAGTCAACTGCAACTGCATAAAAAATGGAAGAAGTAAACCGAGGTGGAAATAAGGTGAAAATTCGATGGAAAAAGAAGTGGAGACAAAGTTGGAAAAAAGTTAGAGGGGTTGTAATAAAACGAAGGATGTTGGATACGGAAAAACCGTATAACTAATATATATATGCACAATATTTACTCGAGTATGAAATATTTATGAAAATGTTTTATGTAGTATGGAATTTTATCACTACGTTTGAGAAAATGAGAAATAGGGAAAATCCTATTGAGTGTGTGACAGCGGTGTCAATTGAATTCATGGAATTTTATTTATTTCTTTTCCCTTGAGGATAGCTAAATTACGTTACTCTCAATGAATGTTGGAGAATTTCATTTTCGCAATTCGCCAAAGTTATGAATGTCCATGGGATGAGAGGGTAAAATTCTCTATCTCTGTGGTAATGTATTTATTATTCGTGTGGATCAACTCCCCTTTCCCAAATGTAACCCATTACAGAAGGTACAAAAGTATCCGAAACTACGCATCACCCCCAATATTCTTTGCTTTTTTTCTTTTTTTAGTCTTACATTTTTCTGTATATGTACAAATATACATATATATTTTTAAGGGATGAGTAGGGCTGTGGCGTTCAGGCCATCGCAATTCTGACTTAAACTGTTTGAGTTGCGACTTTATCGGATTACGAGGGAATCCCAGCACCCCATATTACCAAGGGTGAGTAAACGAGACAGAGACGGAGGGTTGGAGCGATGCGCCATCTTCATAATCGAGAGCCTCGAGGGTATTTTTAAGCTGAGGGGTAACATAAAAACTTTAGATAGAGGTACCTTTTTTACCCCTTCTTCTCAGCAAATAAATATTCTCGCCAAAAACAAGCGTTGCAAGTCAATATATATTTTGATTGGTGTCAAAAAATATTTTTGTCAATTCAAACATGTGGAATACCACCCTTAAAAGTAATAAAATATAGATGGCATTGGAGTTACTGAAAAAAAAGGTTAAAAGTCAGCCATTTTTAGGCAGTGTCACAGGGGCTTTTTCTTTTTATAGGAAAATATCTCGTAAAGAGTGGACAATAAAAATCAACCCCCTTTGCCTCGTGGAACGTTTAGATGTACCAACGTTTGCGACCTCTTCTGACACTTCCATATATCATCCACCACAGCCAATGCTGCCATATCAACCCTTCGAAATATCTCCACTGACTCTTTTTCTCTTACTATATATTTTTTTCGCTTGCTCTTGCAGTACATATTGGAAAATCACGCGTCACTTTTTAAGCTCGAAGATAAAAGCCCTCTAGTAAGCGAAGTATGGATGAAAACGAAGAAAAGGGTTCTATAGAGATATAGCTATAAACGAATATATATATATATATATATATATATATATATGATATTCTTTCGGGAATGGCACGAGTCTGACGTTCACGAATCGAGCATCAGCTGCGCGTCTATATCAGCGAAGTTTCCCACACCCTTGTCTCGTCGCCCATTTTCCATGAGATTTTTCTTTGATCCACATTAATGTCGGGGGATGATAGTTGAGCGTTTTCTCTTTCTCATTTTTTGTCTCTATTTTTATTTTTTACATTTTTGTTTGGCTTTTTTTCCTCTTTACTTCTTTTTGATTTCGACTCGTTCACTCAGCACTGAGCTACATTCAATGCGAACGACGAGACTGACAGTGGATGTAGGCACCATAAAAAACTCTGCTCCATTTTCACCCACCAGCGATACTACTCCGGTCGAAAAACATTCAAAGGTCGCCGTGCTATTTTTTTATTTATTTTTTTTTTTTACAAAAATCCTATTCACAGTTATCAGACTCATGACTCTACGCGTAAATTCCATGCGAATGTTGATCTTTTGTTATGCTCAATCTCGTTTTTTTTTATTGCAAGATAAAATGATTTTCTTCCGATTTTTTATGCTACAAAATCTTTTAAGTATTTCAATAGTGGATTAATCAATGAAAAATCAATTAGTGATTAGAGTCATGATTTGAAATTTTCCTTAGTGATTATTTAGTGAATAAAAATTTAACTTTGTTCCTTACGGTGACAAAAATACTGAAATCATCGTTTTTTGTTAAAAACACAATTGATCTCACCGTTTGCCAAGATATACGTCCTACCGGTATTTATTTTTGACGCCTGATCGTGGAAAACTGGTTATAAAATACATAGAGCTCGAAATTTGAGGGTAACCTCGAGAGAGGTTACCCTCTCTCGAAATTTTGGTGTTTTTCGTGAATTTTTTTAACAGGGAAGAAATAATCAGAATTTGTTTAAACCTGGAGGATATTTTATTCATATTTTTAAGTACACTTTGTAATTTTTTCAAGTCATTTCCGCCGGAAATAGTGGAGTTAGAAGCTGCTGTCCATGGACGATCGCCATCCGAGTTTTTTGCTGGTGGGCATTCCTGAAGTCACAATTTTTATCTATAATCATTACAATTTTCTTTTTTCATTAACAACATATTTTCTAAGAATATGAACCTAATTGTGATCAAAAAAGTTGGAAATTTCATGTTTTTGAGGTGTTTGAACACAATGCCATGTTTTTATACCATGTTTTTTCACCTTTTTTGCATTAAAAAAAATATTTTTAATAATAGTATCATCCCAGAGTTAGGTTCATATAGATTGTAATTGAATAAAGAATATTTACCCAAATTATCAGAACGATTGGTCAATAACTTTTTGAGCTAGAATGCTCGCCACCAGTTGAAAAAAGTCGTCCATGGACAGCAGCTTCTAACTCCACTATTTCCGGCGGAAATTACTTGAAAAAATTACAAATTGTACTTCAAAACAAGAATAAAATATCCTCCAAGTTTGAACAAATTCTGATTATTCCTTCCCTGTTAAAAAAAATTCACGAAAAACACCAAAATTTCGGCCCCCTAAACTGGTTTCTCCCGTTAATTATTAATGATCTGTCGGATAGCAATAGTTGGATATCAAGGCAATACGGTGTGCTCAAAGTCTCAAGTTTGTGGATCATATTTGCCCAAATGATAAAGATACATATACACTAGAGTGTACGAAAATATTGTATAGTTTTTTCGGCTGCATCCACAAAAAAAATTAAATTAATATAAATATACAAGTGTCCTAGATGAAGAGCCCAAAATAAAATCATTTGGATAAACCCTTTGCGTTTTAAAATTTTCCATAAGAATAACACAAGAAAATAATAGAGTCTCTAAATATTGTCTTACAACTCTGAAAAGAAAAATCGTACGGAAATGTCGCGAACATATTTTTATTATAGAGAATCAAATTTCCTACAAAAAATATCTTCATAAGCAAGAACGGCTTAGAACGACGAATCGTTTATTTTACGAAAAACTTTCATACAGTTTTTTTAGAGAGAATTTTCTGCATTACTAGAAAAATCCAATCAAATTATTGTGAAAGTATTCCTTTGATGAATGCAAACATTTCACGTTGGACTTTCAAAAAAGATCTATTTTCCTGTTCACAAATTGTCAAATGTAAATTTTAATAAAATGTTAACATCTGTTTGTGACAAAGCTTTATTTATTATAACGAATTTAGTATAATCGGGTATCACCATATTAAATATTAAAACGAACGTTGTGAGTTTTTTTTCTTTTGCAATAAATCTACTATTATTACCATTATTATAATTATTATTATTATTATTAGTTACCATTATTTAGGGTTCTTTATTGCAATTGCAATATTTTAGACGATGAATTTACACTACGCCTAATGAATATTGCAGTGGTTCTTCTTTATTTGTTAATAACCCATTGTACGCTTCTAAACTAGTCACGCACTATAAAAATAGGTTTGCAAACATTTCCGTGTGATTTTTTTCTTCAGAGTTGTAACATCAAATTTAGAAACCCTATTATTTTCCTGTGTTATTCTTATTGAAGATCTTAAACTGTAAAGGGTTTATCCCAATAACTTTATTGTGCGCTCTCCTTCGGGGACGCTTCTTTTTTTATCCTGAATCAAATTTTTTTGATCGATACAGTCGAAAAAAAACTACCAGTTTTTTACTGCACATCGCAATATATTCAGATATATATTCTAATAAAAGAGGCGTAATTGTTATACATTCGTATAGCTTATATGAAACAGGGACGTTTGAAACCAGATAATGGGCGAGAGGGATAATAATTTTGGGGGTTTAAGGGTAAAATAAAAAAGACAAATCCATGAATTTGATGAGGTGATAAATATATTATTATTATTTTGATTATATTTTGATATATGTATATTGATTGATGATGAATGATGCAAATATATTGAGAGTGAGAGAAAATAAAAAGTTTTTTTTTTTGAATATCGAACGGAGATAACAAATTGTTGGCCATTTAATAAATAAATATTTAGCTCAAAAGGACATTTATTTTGCATAAAATGCTTCATTTACATTCGCAGATAATTCATATTTATGGAATATTGCTTAGTCATGATAAAAGTGATCGCCTGCTCGACCATAGCACGAAATAACAATGCTCTCTTTCTCTTTCTCTCGAAAAATAAAATGTCGGCCACACAATCCACTAAATCTCTATTTTCAACGACGTTTCGGTGGACTTTTTTTTTTTTTTTAAAGAGCTCGTTCTCGCTTCGTTATCGGGACTTTTACACCGATGGTTAATCATATTGTATTCTCTCGCGATGCTACTAACTGTATTGGCACTCGTTTCGTAACATCGACGAGTGAAATTTGTTTGACACGACGAGCACGATAATTGGAGTGAACCATTTTGATAAATGGACTAGACAAAGAGACCAAAGTAGTGGATCAATATGTCACGAGGGCGTTAAAAACTGATCAGGATAACGCGAGTTGTGATAATTTTTTATCGTTCCAATTTTTGATCTTTTATATGATTTTTTCGAAATTTAATATTCAGATATTAGAAAATTATAAAATTATGGAACAGTTGTCTGATTCGCAACAGACCATATCTACTTTGAAAAGTAATTTTTTGCAATACCTGCTTTTATTTAAAATTTTATTTCGTTGTATATTTGTTATTTTTCACGTTAATTTAATAGAGGCTGCAATTCATTTTCGAAATATATTTTTTAAGCTGCTATAAATCCAAATATGGAACGATGGAAGAAGAGTTTCTCATTTGATTTTCTCCGAAGCTAGATATGATAAATTATTAAAAGAATGTATTTCGCTGAAACTGCTGTCTCCGATACAATTCGTTATAGCAATTGCTGTCATTGATAAAAATCGTTATAACGAAGATATCTTTTGTTCCTAGAGAGTGAAGAGAAAAGATTGAGATGGAAAAAGATTGGGTGTGCGATTGAGAGCCGAGCAAAAGGGGTAAGGTGAAAAATGACGTCGATGAAACTGAACGAGAGCGTAGGGTAGAAAGAGGAATCGTGAAGGTTGCGGGATTGTTTGGGAGGGATAAGGATTTTCCTTTCATTGCGAAGGACTGGTAAAGGGTGGTGTGGATCGAAGAAGAGAGAGACTGGTAAAACTATAGAGAAAAAGGAGAAGAAGAAAGAAAGAAAGAGAATATAATACCACCGAGCATGAGAGGGTTGAAGAGAACTGGAGTGGAGTTAACCTACTTCTACATTTCGGTCGTTTGTCAGTAGGATGAGGGTGCATAGAGGGATGAAAGCGGTGTTGAAAGGAGAAAGGAGAACTTGCTGAAATTTCTCTGTTCTTCTCTTTTTTCCACATGTGTTCAAATCTATGGGCTATTTCACGTTAATTCGATATAAAATATACTTTCGGGTGATTTTTCGTTGCTTCCCTTGCGACCCAGTAGCTGTCGGGAATTTTATTTTTATTTTTATCGTTCCCATGAAAAACTGTACGAATGGTCCAAACACGGTGCAGTGTTGCGCCAATCATATCTGCTGGATGCCCGCCCGTTAACGGCAATACTAGGACAATCGTTGAACCACGGTTGGAGTGATAGGTAGGGTGCTACGGTGAATGGCTAGCGTTTTGGCCCAACATTACCCTCAGCGTTGCCCCAACGCTGAGCCAACGTTCGCCCAATGCTAGCCCCAGAGCTTATCCAGCGTCACTTCTTGATTGTCTGCCATGAATGGCTATTATGGATTACATATTCAATTTAACAATATTTTTATAGAATAATATTAATTTTTTGTCTAATATATATAAAATTATTAATCAAGATAAAAAGGTAGTATATTTCAAAAAACAAAAAAAAAAGCAGTTACGTTCATTTACTAAAGTTACATATTTTTTACAATAGTTTATGGCTTCCGGATGGATGCCATGTAGAGCTCTCAGCCCTGATGATGCAAACTGTAACGTTTGCGAAACGTCGGCAATGCGCTGAACCTCTACAGGGCATCCATCCGGAAGCCATAAACTATTGTAACAAAAATGTCCGCGAAAGCCTCAAAATTAGAATTACATATTTTTTCCTTGAGCGTAGACTTGAACTTTGCAATTTTGCATCGTAATTCTTTATATAAGTTGCACGATAGAGCAAACTAATATATAAAAAGTTTGAAAAGTTGAATTATAGCGGAAACCTGCATTTTATTGTATTCAAAAGTGCTAAATTCGATTACAAAGTCAAAAATGTTATTCATTGCATTATTAAATTCCAATATGGCAGATTCAATGTGACAGATTAAAATTTTTATTTCGTTTCGCTTGAGGCATAATCGTTACTCAGTTATTCGAGTTGCTGGATCCAATTCTGTACGTAAATGTTCAAAATTTAAGATGACGAATCCAATATGGTGGATATCATATATAAATAACAAGCACCTAAAAAAATGTACACAACAAACGAGTGGCATCAATCAACTGTGTGTAATATATAATTTATAATGAACTATATAGTACAATATATATAATGAACTATATTAAACCCTCGCTGATTACACGGGATCCAAATGACCACACTCTCCACCTTGGAGTTAAAAAACGGCAGGTTCTCGTTGGCTAATGGAGATAACTGGCCGAAAAAAAGTTTTTTTTCCGATATTTTTTTGTTTTTCGTCGTTTATTGGTCACTCATAAAGTGTAAGTAACACTGTAGGACAAGTTTTTTTTACGCGTATATACATAAAGGCAGAGAGAGAGAGCGCGCGATGAGTAGAGAAAGACAGCGCGCGACTTTGCCTCACCTTTCCTGTAAAGAAAGTAAAAGGAAGAAGAAAGGGAAGCCTGGTTTACGTCAGACGGGACAAATGTAAACGTTTCACGTAAAGGACGTATATCCGATGTAAACAGACTCGACTTTCGCCCTTACATCTCTCAGATTTGTCTCAGAAATAAAAGTATCGAAAGCATCCGATTTTAATGCTTTGGAGCAATTTTTCTCTAACAAAAGGCCCAATGGAAAGACCAAACAAAATTTCATAGGTTGACCAACACCAGATTTTTACTTCTCAACCGGTTTTTCTGTGTAAGCAGTTTGAAAATAAAAATTTATTTTTAATTCAAACTGCATTCTTTTTAATTCTTGGTGTCGAATTGCTGCCGCGGCTCTTGATATGTATAAATGTTATTATGGGCTAGTTTTTATATTCAGATGGCATGCAATTTATATTCGCGAACTTTTCTGAACGCTTTGCTTGAAGAATCTTCAAGTCAAAATTTTGGTGGAAATACTTTAGAAAATAAAAATGCGAAGTCTTGCTGTGGGCTATGTAAACGTATGCAGGATCACCATGTATGATCATCACAGAATGTATATTTGTCGAATGTGGGCGGAAGGATTAATTTTTTTTTTTAATTTAAATATTTTTTTCAATAACATACTTTGCAAAGATTTTTCAATTTTTTTTGCTCTAAAATAGAACCTCTTCAGATGTCCAAATAAATAACTTTTTTGAAACGCCTAGTATAAAACTATTTTTTTTTTTTCAAAAAGTACCATATCTCAGGAGTGTAGTTATTATAAATTTTATCAAAAAATATTGAAAAATAGGGTATTTATGTTTTTTTTTAGTGAAGAAGTTCATTTTTTCCGAATTGATATCTTCAAGATTTTTTTCACCATTTTTTTATTGAATTTCGTACCTTGATACGGTTGTTCCATGTTTGAGAATGTTCAATGTAAAAGTCACACTTTTTTATTTCAATTGGACTCATAGTTTTAATACAGCAACCATTTAAAGACGGTTGGGGTCATTATAACCCCATGTGAACAGCACGCAACTATGCTGATATGTGACCAGCGAAGGTTAATGAACTATATATATATATATATATATACATGTATAATCTTTGATATTTTGTATGTTTTGATCTTTTCTTCCAACATTAACACCCTTTCGTAAGCACGACATATTTTTAAATAATATTAACAGCCCAGTATGTGGAATAGTAATTCTTTATTTTTTAATAACTTGAAGAAATTAGTTTATTTATTTTAAATTCATTTGAAATTTGAATAAGTTCCGGAACATCGATTTTATGCCTTTTCCTTCTCTTTTCCTCGTTCTTTCTGATCTTGTTATGTTTCCATAGCAACCAAAATCGACAGTCACGCATCTCTCCTATATATATATATATATATATATCAAATATGTCAAATATGTTCTTAATATATATATATTAAGAACATATTCGACAAAACCCAATATAAATAATATAAGTCCAAGTGTGGGTGAGTCGGTCGCGTACGATTGGTTGTTATTCAGAAGTCAATACTGGCAATACATGGTACTGCATTGTATGCCGATAGTGCCTCTGAGCGTAGGTACTCAGCAGCGGCAATCGGCGTTGCAAACAAGATGGTTTGAATATCGAGTGCCGATGGTCACTTGATTTTTAAAAGGCAACATTTCTGCAGAGTTGGCGTTTATTGCATGCCGATACTGCATTCAAACACGGGTTTGACAACGGCGAGCGGTGGGGTGACGTGTGGGCGACCGTTGGCCACCAACGGTTGGCTGCCGTCTATAAGACTGTATTGGCCGAGACTGGACTGGTCGTCGAATGTCGATCGTGCATCTAAGTACAGATTAAATAGCGACAAGCAGTATCAGCCCAACGTATGGGTGAACGTTGGCCACCAATGGTTGCGTTTATAAGCCAATACTGGCCTACAGTGGGCAGGTTTTCTGATGACCATGCTCAATTTAAGCATTGGTTAAACATAAGCTAATATGTTGATCCATGTTCGGGCCTAAAAACTTTCTTATGCTCAGCGATTGATGCACGAGTCGGTGCATGTCTAAGCGGTCATCCAACCAAGTATTGGCCTCGCCCGAGGCTGCTCAACTTGGGTGATCCCCGGAGCCACATACCGATCGTGCAACCATCGCTGTCAGTGGTATTTTCTTTTTGATATTTTGTATTCCATGCTTCCTACGATAAAGTTCTTTTTTTTTTTACCTTTTTATATAAGTTGTGCAACAATTTGAGGTAAGAAAGATCTGAATTGTGGAAAGTTTATCCGCTTTTCTCAGGATCATTTAGTTGAGGCTTAACTACTTTATAAAGATAATTATCAATAAGAGTTGACTGACTAATAATATAAGATTTGGGGATGATTACATTTGTTTACGTGTAGAAAATTGTTTGGAAATGTTGAAATACTGGATAATATCCATCGAAGATAAGGGTACTTTCAGAGACGCCTCATGTACAATAGTTTCGGTCCATATATCGATACGTATATGCGTATTTATAGAATCGAGAGTTCTCACTGAGTACCCGAAAGTCTGAAATAAGTAGAAAGAGAGAAAAGGGGATAGATAGGAAGTGAGGACGGTTGTGTAGATCTGCAATACCGTGTGTATACATCAATAGATCCACATAGCTATATACTCGAATTCTCCTATCTCTCCAGTTTGAAAGGGTTTCGATGTAAACTAGATGAAAGAGATTTCTCTCTCACTCCATCACTTTTTTTCTCTTTTCCGCAAAATCGGGAGGATCCTAATTCCTGTTTCAAACTCTTCCTATCTTTCACTATTGTGTACGATGAAAATCCTATCTCGCTTTACGACTACTCTACACACCCATTTATTTATTTATTTATATTTATTTGTATGCGTATAAGTGTTACTATTTCATTTCTACGTCAACATTTTCTCTAAATGTCATTCAGAAAATATTTAAACTGTCCTTTACTTTCATTACTACACTGAGCGGAACGACGTTTTTACTATTTTTTTTTTTTTTCAAACCTCATTCATTTGCCCGAGTTCAAGAGTAAAGATCATTTGAAATTTTGACTGTATGAAACGTTTAGTTAGACAAAAACGGGCAATAAAAACAAATACTTCGTCCATTCAATACATTTTAGAAGCGGTTGAGATTGTAAATGCTCTGCAGGATGGGAGTCAGACAGAGCTTTTATCGACATCTAAAAATTGCCAAGTAAAAAAGTGCAAAAAGAGAAAAAAAAAACGCTTGCTACAATCTGTTCCAACGGTATTCCTTCTTTTTTTTCTGTCTCGTTGTCTCTTCGATGCAAGTACTGATTACTCGGATTCGCACAGCCAGGCAACCGCGAGAAAACCGATTTTCTCCTTTAATCCCTGCGGTGAACCACCCTTCTATCCCATCTGGCAAGTGTGGGAGAATTTTTCTCCTCTACTCGCGCGAAATATCGATCCCTATCCGTCTCCCGGTTTACTCGATGATAGAAGAACTCTTCTATCTCCGAAGAGCAACGAAATACCCAGATTTTTTTTTGCAGTTTTATTTTATCTCATTTAACTACGAGGATGGCTGACTTTCAATTTCATACAATTGTTACGCATTTTTAAATTACAATTTTCTAGTCTTTTCTTAGCAATTTTAAACGATCGTTCTCTTTTCGAAATTAAAATAAATATAGAAGTCAAGCCTACGTTGGGAAAGTGTTTCTGACTGATATGCTGTGGTGCTGTTTTTATAAACTTTTACAATCGAGCGGAGGAGTTGAATCGTAGAAATCGTACAAGTAAATGGATCAGCTTGTGTCTGCAAAGAATATAAGGAGCAAGAAGGGGTTGAAAAAAATAGGCAACTCTTGCGATTAAGCTACCCTTATATATATTAAGCTATACATATATTTATGTAACACAGAAGATGAAATAAGAGTGAATAAGGGGTTGGTGAGGGATATCTTATTTCCATTAATTCTCATCTCTTGCATTCTCGATTTTCATTCTTTTTTCTCCTGCCTCGTTCATCCTTAACGAGCTCTTCGCGAGTGGGAAAAGCCTCGTGTGGAAATGAAGAGAAAAATCGTACGATAAAAAGGAGATTTCGGGCTGAAAGAGACACGATGCAAAAAAGTAATGGATAACAAGATACAAAGAAAAAAAAGTGAGGGAGAAGAGAAAATAGAGATTAAAAAAAATTAAATCGGGTACAAACAAAGAGATGACGGAGCCATTTCTCAAACCTGAAAGTTCTCGTGACAGGACAACCATTTGAGTGGAAATGTCTAGTACCAGCCAGACGTGTAATTAACAAAAAAAGTGATTTGATTCTTGTGGTTTTTATTCTCAAAAACCAGAGGCTTGCTTGTTATTAAGTAGAAGCTGAATAAAAAATATGGGCAGTGTACAAATTTGTATTTTTTTTACATCACATGATAGAAATATGTTTGATTTTGTATCATTTATTCTTCGATATAAGAAAATTGGCATAATAAAAATAATGAATAATAGACAAGGAAATTCTTTAAACTTTTTTTTGCTCGGGCTGCAAAATATATTTGAGTACGTAAAATGGCCAAATATCTTCCATATATCGTACCTTTTCAGAGGTGATCAGCGGTGTGATGTACGTAGTGACCGCCGTGGTGTAAGCCTTTGGCTGACCGTTGTTTCCTTGGTACTGAGTACCGTTTAAGTACCAATTAGTCGGCGTCGTTGTGAGGCCGACTAAACAATTCTCTCACTGTGCGAGAGAATCGTTCAAAATTTTTTTATTTATTCTTTATAACACGTGATAATAATAAAAATACGTACATTTATATATAAATTTAATATTATATATACATATACATATATATATATATATATATATCCATATATATGTATATGGTTCCCCCACTATTTAACCAACGTCATAATATCCACCTTCAAAATATACCAGAAAAATAACCAGAGCAATAATAAACACAGTTAAAAATAATCAATGTTAGAAATAATCTAAGTCAAAATAACCACGGAAAATAACCACAAGCAAAACAAACCCAAATGATCTAAATGCCAAAATTATATGAAACAATCTGATGAAAAACTATTTGGAAAATTTACTTTTAGAAAAAATTATATAAATAGTATTTTGACCCGGTGTAAATAGTATATGACCAAGTGCAAATAGTATATCCATGTATTTAAGGTCTAACCACCCTAGATTTGAATTATATATGGTTTTAAAGCATACGATCAAGGGCAAAGAGTATTTCCATGTATTTAACACTCGAGAGCAGTTACATCAGAGACACATTCTACATCAATACATTAATACAATTATCAATAGAGATATATGTACATATCTTTATCGATGATCGATAGAAAGCAGGTATCGATGAGGTAGGTAATAAGAATGCCACATATCAACATGATAATTGACATGAGTCGGTAATTAAAAACAAACTATTAGGACATTCCGAAATAAATAAGGACTTAACAGGTATAAGTAGGTTATTTTCATCGTAGTTATTTTGAATATGGTTACTTTCAGCGCTGGTTATTTTTTAATTGGATATTTCGTTCACTGGTATTTTTTAAAAGGTTATTATAATGACTGGCTATTTTTCTGGGATACTTTGAACGTGGATATTATGAAATTGGTTGAATAATGCAGACACCATATATATATATATATATATAGTTTGTAACAGACAGCTTTCACCTGTCGCTTCACTAGAAACACCTCACCTTGAAAATTTCACGAAATATTCCTGTTCCGAATTATTACTTTTCGTACTATTACGATAATTAGTTTGAACGGTAGAGGAAGAGAAAATAAAAACGCGGGCAATTTCTCAATCCTTCTTCTCACTCAGTATTTTCGATCACAATAAAAAGCACAGGAAAAAAACACATTGACGATGGTAATTACGTATCCGATTTTCACGACACGATTTTTCACCTCTAAATTTTAGCTTTTTTTCAATGTGTGTGGGTGTTTGAGTGGTATACGTTTTTTTATTAAAATTCCTGCCACCTTCTTTTATGTAATCCTGTGCTCCGAATGGATGCACGTGTACGTCACCTCTTTTTTTTTTTTCTCTCTCTCTCTCTCACTCCCTTAACACTTTGTTATACTCGCTGGCGTATGTATGTACATGTACATATATATGAACGTAAGTACGTTAAAACACGAGGTACACATGAATTTTGTGGAGTGTACAAGTTTTGTTTTTACACTTTATCTCGACGGGAACAAAAACCGATGAAAGAAAAAGGACAGGATTCTTTTGATCGTTGTTTATTATTTGTTATATTTGATTTGGATAATCGTACAGCAATAACTTTTATGATAATGAGAGCACGCGTTGTTTCTTGAAAATACGCACGCGCGCACTTACACAGATACGCGTGAACACGCACACACGGTTATTTGCTCTTGAAGGAAAGCAATAAGGAAAGTTGAAAACCCGTGGTAACTGGTGAGTCTCGTGATTTTCCAGCCGGTCTGTTCACACGAGGGATAGATCCACTACAACCAGATTTCAAGAGACCTCTCTGTTGTGATAAATATTTTTCTGTAATTCGTTAGCTCGTCGACAAACTTTTCGTCGTGATGATTAATCGCAATGGGTTTTATTACAGGGGGATATCATAGAAATAAAAACTATTTCTCGACGGCGTGAAATCACGTGATTTTTTTTTTAGTGTCTTCAAGTTTCAAATAATTTAAGATAGAAACGAGAATCAGCAAAAATGTTTGGACACACGCGAAAAAACACACGCGGGCGCGACTGGCCAATGCTTTAAGAAAACAAGAAACTGTTGTGAGTGAACAAGAGAGAGGGAGAGAGAGAGAGAGATAGATGCATAAAGAGAGAGAGAGAGAGAGAAAAAAATAGAGAGAGAGAGAGAGCGCGCGGACGAAGAAAAAAAGCGATCGGGCAGGTGGTCGTGCGTTGCTCTATCCGCTTTTATATCGAGGTTTATAATAATGCTACGCGTTGTGGCGCCGAGAACGGAATGGGACGACCGTGGGATGCCCGGGCAGTTCGCCCGTAGCCGCCGAGGAGGGAGAGAGAAAGAGAGAGAGAGAGAAAGAGAGACGGTGAACGAGAGCTGGAGAGAGAAGGATGTTGAAAAGCGTGGGTGGAGGAGTGGGAGTAGATTGTAGGGGTAGTTTCACCCCTGTAGGAGCGATAGAGGGAGCGAGAAAGGAGGTATACAGTAAGCTGCTATGAGGGGTGCGCCAGCGGGGATCAAATGGAGAGTGGGAGAAAGCGTGTAAAGCTCAGGGGTAGTAGAAGGGGAAAGAAAAAAGGTGATGGAAGCGAGAAGAGAGCGCGAGTGAGACTCATAGACTCCCTACCACTTCCATCTTCCCTCGAACCAAGTGTTACCGCGCATGCGGTTATCCCTCCAATCTCCACTCCCACTACTTCGCGCGTATCCTCCACTCAGGCACTTCTCTTCCTTCTCTTCCCCTTCCACTCGACTTTGAGCGCTCCCGAATATACATCGTCTCTTCCTCTGTTTCTATGAATTTCTATGTACATTTATATATGTCTTTCTTCCTTTATGTCTCTCTCTCTCTCTCTCTCTCTCTCTCTCTCTCTCTCTCTCTCTCTTTCTGTATCTCTGTCGGTCTCTCACCCTCGGCGTCGCAACGTCCCGGTAGCAAAGAGAAGCAGAGAAGGAGGTGCAGCATAGGGGAGGGGGATGAGATTCGCGAAGGGAACCACTGCCACCACCACCAACGAGCCAGGCGAGCAGCACCCGTGAGAGAGAGAGAGCTCCGACTCCCAGCCTGGCATCGACCGAGTACGGGACACGCCAGTTCGTAGCCGACCTAACGGGAATACTTAATGCCCTGGCATTCCCTGCTGCGCTTCCTCTTCTCCTATTCTCGTTTCATCTTCATCTCTCTCTCTCTCTCTCTCTCTCTCTCTCTCTCTCTCTCTCTCTCTCTCTTTTTCTCACTCTCATCTCTGTTACTCCCCAGACCGTCGAAATACTTCTCTTCGCTCCTTCCCTCTCGCTTGCCACTCTCGCTTGACGCCGAGATAAAAGAAGTACGGGGTTCGAGGTTCGAGAAAGCGAATGAAAACCCCTCGTTTTTATGTTCATATATATGCCTACGCGTAGATATAGAAAAATAAATGCTAAGTACCTAAGGATAGATTTTGACTACTTGTTACACAGACCATCTATCAAGGCAATCGAATTTATTCGTTGCTAAACGGATTCGATCGTGTTTACACGCTCAAGATGAAGGTGACCTTATTATTTGGTTTAATGAAAGCAATATCCCCGGTGTGAAGATTGACAAATAAAAAAAAAAAAAAAAACAAACTTTGAATTTGTATAATGACTAGGGTCCACAACATAATTCACACAACTTTAAAACATATTTCTTTCTATTTACATTTGTTATCAGTGAGTTTTCTCTTCTTTTCCCTCCAATCAATCCCTGATTTTCGTCCCAAATGTACATACGATTTTAGAGGACTTGTACTGACGGGAAAAATGAAATTAAGAAAAGAGTGTCCTACGCAAAGAAACGCAACTGGTTCTCGATCTCAACATTAGAGGCGGTTGGGAGAGGATCTAGACAAGGACAGAAGTACAGATAGGGGTGGAGAGTGTTTTTGAGGGTTGAATTACTACTATATGAGTTACCGTAGCAGTGCACGTGTCGTGCCATGCCTCACACAATTCTTCTTATTCTTGATCTTCTCCTTTTTTTCAATTCCTATACAAATATCTAGCATATATAAGGCATTCCACGCCATTACGCGCGGCTGTGACCCCGACCATTTTTTATTCTCCTGAATTTTTTTTTTTGTAAAATAGCACCCCATCCCAAATATATCCGTACCAATTTTTAGATTTTTATCTCGAGTGATTCAAGAGCTACAATTCCCAAAAAAAAAAAAATCGATTTTTGCAGCTTTGGAAATGTTCAAACTCCTAAATTAATAGGAATGTCGACAAATATTAATATATCGATTTTTTTCATATTTTTGCATACTTTCATGAAGATATATGAAACAAATTATCAGCTATTATTTTCAATTTTTCTTTTTGGTATGAAATAAAAAAAATATTTTTTTAAAGACGATTACCATTTCTAATTTTTGTTAAAAAAATTTCCAAAATAATATGGCCGGTTTTTGACAAAAAGAAAAAATGGCAATCACGTTTGAAAAAAATATTTTTCACTGTAGACTCAAAAAAATGTTAATAGTTGAATGTTGAATTTTAATGTTAATAGTAAATGTTCAATCTTGACTTAATAGTTAAGTTGATAGTTAAATGTTAATGTTGATGATTTTTTTTATATTTTATCATGAAAGCATGCTTCAAAATGAAAAAAAATTGATATGCAAACATTCGCCGTTGTTCTTATTAGTTTAAGAGGTATCGGCGTTTGAACATTTCCAAAGTTGAACAAATTAATTTTTTTTTTGGAAAATTGTAACTCTCGAAAGACTTGAGACAAAAATCTGAAAATTGATCTGGATATTTCTTTTATTGGGTATTATTTTACACGAAAATTTGAGGAAAATAAAAAAATAATCGGAGTCACGGTCGCGCGAAATGACATGGAATACCTCATATGTAGATATGAATATTGGTAAAACGGTACTTTTGCTGCAGCCTCTACCTTCACCTCTTGCAAGATCTGTGCTCCGGACAGGACTTGTTGGAAGAAGCCACGTGAGCTACCCCTAAACTACAATCTTTTTTACTTTCGGTAACTCGCCTCGATTTTTCTTGAATCTTATCGGTCGACGGCTTTTGGCAGCTGTCGAAAAATATATGAACAGTCCTCTTTCTATCTCTCTGTCACAGGAAATCTCGATTCCTGAACCACTTAATATATATTTATACCATTTTCCATAGAACCCCAAGAAAGGGAATCTGTGGGTTTTCTTTCGGTCTAACCAAATAACCTTTCTCTACTTCGAGACGTTCCTTGGATATCTCAAACTCACTAAACTTCTACACACACACACACACTACGCGCGCGCATGTGTGTGTAGAAGTTTGGTGAGTTATATATATATATATATATACAGTGGCATGCAAAAGTTTCGGGCCACCCTATTTTTTATGCACATTGAACAGAAATATGGTAGTGGGAGAAAAACAAACGAGTAATGATAACACGTAATCACTTATATTTAGAAACAATAGGTCGTATATATTGATATCGATCTTAAATCATTAATTGTTCAACAATTTTTTATGACTGGCCGTGCAAAAGTATTGGGCGGCGTACTTTTGGGTATGAAAAAAATAACAAAAAACTTGACAAATAAGGAAGCGTGTCTTGGTCTTTTCCACTCGACTCAATACTTTATTGCCATGCCCTTAGCAGCAATGACTGCAGCGCACCGACGAGGCATAGACCCAATTAGTTGTTTGATTCGTTCTTGTGGCAATTTTTCCCATTCACTTCGCAAATGGTTCCACAATTCCGTTTTGTTGGAGTAATTTTTCGTTTCAACACGATTCTTAAGGTCTTGCTACAGGTGTTCAATAGGATTTAAATCCGGTGACTGCGATGGCCAGTCAAGAAGGCGGACTTTCCGGTTTTGAAAAAAAATTTTAACAAGACCCGAAGCGTGTTTCGGATCATCATCGTGTCAAAAAATCCAACCACGCGGCAAATTTTTCGTTGCAAATGGGAGCATATGATCTTGTAGTATGTCCCTGTACATTGCAACGTCCATATTGCCATGAATTTCCACCAGCGGACCAACGCCATCATCAGAAAATCCTCCCCAAACTTTAATGTTTCCGCCACCGTGTTTTACGGTAGGAATTTGGTACCTTACGCTATATCTGGTACCTGCTGGACGTCTTACGTACTTCCGACCATCACCTGCGAATAATTGAAATTTCGATTCATTGGAAAAAAGTACTTTCCGCCAATCTGATACCGTCCGGCGCTGATATTTTTTCGCAAAGTCTAATCTAGCCTTCTTATTCTTTTTCCTAATCAATGGTTTTTTTACACCAACACGTCCAATCAGCCCCGCAGCTTTAAGACATCGAGATACCGTACTCCGACTAACATCAGCTAGATTTTCACTTCGCAATTCCCGGGAAACATGTGCAGCACTTTTTCGTGGATCTGCAATGCACTTTCTTTTTATAATTTTGTCGACGCGATTCAAAGTTTTTCGCGGTCTACCGCTCCGATTTTTGTCACACAGTGAGTTTGTTAATTTATATTTAGTAATAATACGATTAACGGTACTGTTGCCAATAGATAATGTCTCCGCAACATCACGAGAACTTTTTCGTTCTGACGAAAGTTCAACGCGATTTCACGAAGCTGAATATTCGTGTGTTTCGGCATTGTGGCAGAAAGGAGACTGATTTTTCATTGTAGGACATGTTTTGAAACTAATGAGGGAAAAAATGTAAACACACCGTCGTACGAAGCCGCGGCGATATAGTGGCCGAATACTTTTGCACACCGACCAAAGTCATTCCACGTAGTACACGAAAAATACGCCATAATTAAATATAATATACGACGTTGTTACCTTCATTCTAACTCTCTTGAATATTTTGAACAATGAAAGAGTGGAGAAATAAAATATTTTATCAATTAACTGGAAAAAATGGGGTGGCCCGAAACTTTTGTACGTCACTGTATATATATATATATATATATATATATATATATATATATATATAGGGGAGGGTCGTGCAAAGCGGAACTTCCCTCCGAAAAAAGTGAAATTTCTTTTTTCAATGCAAATCTGAAAAATTCGATCATTTGACTCAGGATATGCGTTGAAAAAGTAATATTCATTGAAACGACTGATATTGCTAACATGAAAATTAAAATACATTTATTAATTAAAAAAATGAATATTCAATGAAAATTTGTATGAATAAAAATTTTTGTTCTGTAAAACGGAAATGTGAATATCCGAATAGCACAAGAACAGAGTACTAACAGTGCTGTAAGCATGTTTGAAAATTATTAATTGTTCATCAGACCGATGCCAAATGTTTTATTTTTTTTATTTTCTTGCTCCTACTCGTGTTTTCTTTGGATATTGATAAAAAATGAACTCAATAGCTCAATATTTAGCGGCGACTCTATCGACTTTTATCGATGTTTTAATTGTTTAGAAATGTTTTTTATTTAAAAACACCATTTTTTTAACTTCCTTGTTTCCTCTCGTGTTTTCTTTAGATATTAATGAAAAACGAATTCTGTTGAAAAATAATTATAAATAATTTTCGTGCGACCTAACCTCTTTCCTTCCGGTATTGCTGAAATTAAAGTCCCGTTAATAAATGAGCATAATTCTTAAGATTTTGGAGATGCCTATTTAGACTTTTATTTATTTATTTATTTATTTACTCGTAATAATTTTATTTGAGGGTACTCTCCCATCAAATTTTTCGGAATAATTGATTTTTTCTTCTTCGATGTTCTCCCTGTTATTAGTCTCGCTATAGCACTGTCCCAAATAATTATTTTTTGTCCATCAATAATTGTTATAAACAAACGAACGTAAACAGTCCGGGTTTTTGTATCTCTATTTTTATAAATCGTGGACATTTTTTTTCGTTTTTGCTTTTTTTTGCGATAACTATCCTCAGATGGTTCAATTTTTGTCATGGCATTTTTACTTCAGATCCGTTGAGTCCTCGTCCTTTGAATGACGTATTTTTTTGGCGTTGTAAATAAAACGGAATATGTCGTGTATTTTTTTATGAAAAAAATTCTTTAAAATCTTGTATTTTTCAACAGATTTTGGGGGAGAATATCTTTAAAAAGGTCTCAAAAATGGCATCATATAATCATATCACAATCGATAAAGATACCTGTGAAAATTAACGAATTAAGGTCATTTTTGACCAGAATTTTTACACGATCAATCTCTAAAGGAAAACCTAGTAGGTGCCCGAAAATAAAAATTTGTAAAATCGTGCGACTGAAAAAATAAAAATAAAAGTTGGGTGAGACAGCTCTGAAAATAAAGCTATTGAGCTTACTTTTTAACAGAACTTGTTTTTCATCAATATCTAAAAAACCATGCATGAGAGGGAGCAGAGAAGTTAAAAAAGGGCGTTAAAAAAACATTAAATAAAAAATAAAACATCAACAAAAGCCAAAAGAGTCACCTCTAAATATTGAGCTCATTTTTAAACAGATTTTTTTTTCATTAATTTCCAAAGAAAACGCGAATAGGAACAAAAAAAAACATTTTGCATCAGTCTAATGAACAATTAATAATTTTCAAAGATGCTTATAGCACTGTTACTAGTATTCTTTTGTTAGTCAGATATTCACATTTTAGTTTTGCAGTAAAATAAATTTTTGTTCATACAAATTTTCGTTAAACATTTATTTTTTGATTAATAAATATATTTTAATTTTCATGTTAGCATTATCATTCGTGTTGATGAATACTCCTTTTTCAATGCATGTCTTCAGTCAAATGATCGAATTTTTCAGTTTTCCACTGAGAAAAGAAATTTCCCATCTTTCGGGGGGGGGGGGGGGGGGACCAGGCAAAGGGGGGCCCTTTGCCTGGTCCTCCTCTATTGGATGATGCGAATACAAGCGATATTGTTTTTTGCGTGGGCTGAAGAGGTATATTAGTATTTGATGAAGAAGAAATTCTCCCAAAATTTGGATCTTTTAAACAAATTTTTACAGGCTGCTCAAGCGACACGAATTTAGGAAAAAAATATCGATTTTGATTGACGTTTCTTAAAAAAAAAAAAAAAATCAACAGCTTAAATTACTTTCATTTTCTTCTACTGTGAGGTGGAATGATAATTCTTTAAAGTGCAAATTCAGATTTATTACCAAAAAGTAGAGCTACTTGAGGATTTTGATTCAACTTTAAAAATCTGTAACTTCTACAAAAAAAAGTCTGCTCACTCTGAACGTGGTCTCAGAAATTTCATAAATTCCCCTTGTTTTTGAAAATAAATAGAAACAAAAAATTGAAGGGAGGATGTTTGAGATACCTGATTTTTTGAACAAAAAAGTGAAAAAAAAAATAGAAGGTGATTTTATAAAGATCCCATCTATTTTTTTTCTAAAAGTACGTGAAAAACTGCTAAAAATTGCTGGTGGTTATTGTTGCTATAGGACTCGTAATTCCCGAGGTATCGTGGTCTGAATCTAGAGGAGTGGAGCCCAAAATAAAAAATTCAACCAGCTGTAAAAAATCGAAAAGTGGCTAAATCGACAAATCCAAAAATACGTCTCCGCTTATTTCTTATATAGAAAAACATATAAAAAATTCGCACGAATCCAAAGGGGTCATCGTTTTGGAATGTAAAAGTGGCGTATATCTATATGTGTGTGTGTGTGTGTGAGTATATTTTCGTACTTAGCTGCGTTGGCTGGCTCATGGCCAGTCTCCGAATCGGTGTGAACGTATTCCTACGTTTACGTAGAAGAACTACCCCTTTTACTCCTCTCTCGAACCAACGTGCACACGTTTTCAAGGGATTCACAAACTGGTACTTGAAAATTGCCCCCTCCTGTGTCTGCGTGTGTGTGCGCGTACGCGCACCTTTATGTAGAAAGATGAGAGGGAGATTGTTCGAAGGGAGAAACTAGCTCAGAAAAGATTTTCATTGAGGAACATGGCATGAAACTGGCCACGAGCCAATACTACGATGCCATTCTGCTCATCTCGGCGTTTTACCATACACATATAATATATAATAACATATAATATGTAATACAAATAGAAAAATGGATATGCAAAATCTTTCTTCTCATCCAAAAGTTCATGCTCACAGTTTCGTAGACAAGATCCTTAAATGATGAGCATGAAAATCCTTCTTCAATCAATGTTCGATTATTTGTCGTACAAATGTACGTTCTTCCATAGAATTGATTCCTTTAATTCCAAGTTTGTAAATATTCTTTCTATGCCTTGCATAAATATCCTTCTACCAAACTTTTGCCCTGTAAATAATACTTTTCCTAATTTCCCATTCCCATGTTATCGTCCGGAAAGATTATTTAAATTTTATTTGCAATTTGAAGAAATGTTTAAGTGGAAAAATCACATCGATCTCTCGTTTTAAAATTGATGTTTTCTAAGTTATGGCGTAGAAAATTTTTATTAAATTTTCATGAGAAATGCTAGAGGAAATGGATTTAATCTTTTCTCAGTTAAGATTGGAATAAATTGGTTAAGATTATGGTTAAATATGAAACATGATGGGGTGACCCTGTCCTGACCTCGTTAGAGAAACGAAGCGTGGGTTGCAACACTTCGATGCACTCGGGGTGAAAGATGAGTACATACGTGCGTCAAAAAATTTAGTTGGGACGAAAAGCCAGGTGAGGTTTCAACAGGGCTTCGAAATTCTATATATATGTATGTATGGATGTATATACGAATATTATGAGAATAGCTGATGGGCTTCAGTTCGACTTTGCCGCTCTTGCTTCTGTACTGCTTCACGTCGAAGAATAATCCAGCCCACGTTTAGAAATCTTGCGCGTGTTCAGCTTTTGGCTTACATCCAGACATGATTCCGGAGACGTTGAATGAACTTGGCGGGAAAACTGCATAGCACATTTCTCTATTTTTATCAATTCATCTCCATTTTCTTTCGTTATATCTATATTCTTTCTTTGCCAACGTCGAAATATTCCATCTTCAAGATTTATCAGGGACTTGTAGTTCTACAAATATTTCGACACATTTTCGTACTTATTTTCTTTGCAAATTTGTCCATACCTTATTTCTTTTCTTCAAGAATTTATCCATCTTCCTACATACGTTTGGAGAGAACTATCTCTTCTCGTAACATCAAGCAGAAAGTATAAAAACTGAAAAAAAATAAACATGAAAAACATGTCAATGAAAGGTACGGGAAAATTCTTCAAAAATTGCCAAGCGTTGAGTGTTTTATTGAGAATGAGGAAAAACATACATGAACACTCGAGAAGATTCTGACGGAGCTGAAGGTCGGGGGGGAAGAGTGAGAATTCATGAGTTTCCTCGAGCGTGGACATGTCTTGCTCGAGGAGTTGAAAATTTTGTGGCTGTGGAAAGAGATAGACCCGGACAGTTTTGTCCGACATGCTCCAACTTCTTTCGCAGTGTCCTGTGTATTCTGTTTACGCGAGAAAACAACCCCTCTCGCATCCTAACTCACTCCCTTCCTCGCGTCGACTCCCTTCGGATCTGGAGGATCCGCGAAAAAACATCGACGAATCTGCAGTTTTTTTACTCCCGTTGAGATAGCGTCAATACTTTTTGGATATTGCAATTTTCGATATATCATCTGGATTGCTGCAGAATTGTATGTAGAATTTTTTTAAATAGAGGCATAGTGAAAAAATTGCTGGTATGCATCGAGCCAGGAAAATATATGCGACATGCTTAGAAATAAATTAAAAGGTGGAGAAAGTACGAAATTCTGGGGGATGAAAAAAACACGATGTCTCTAATAAAGTAAAGTGTACATTACTGTTTTTTTTTTTTTTTTTTTTTTTTAATCATATGGATGCATAAAGTTTTTTTTCCAATTTTTAAAAAATGATTTCAATTATGTAAAAAATGTATCTAAAATGAGGTGAAAATCATATATAAATGACTCATGAAAGAGTATTGAGCTTTGGTTAAGTTTTACGCAGCATGTTTGGACGAGCAACCAACTTGAGGGTTAAGGATCAAAAATGGATGGGGTAAAAGCGAAAGAGACAGAGAGTAGAGGAGGGATGGAGGAAGGGGAGTTGTGTGACGAGGGCTTGCACACGGGAGAAGCGTCGAATCGCGATAAATAACGTTGGGAACGTCGATATATCGTCCTTCATCCCTTAACCCCGTGGGCGAATTATTGCCGGATAAAATGCCGGCACGAGTCGAAAGCTCTGGATCGTAGGAAGCAAGGCAGAGGGTTTGCTTTGCTGAAGGGGGTTCGGTTCCTGGTCGATGGCTTTTCTCTTTTCGCTCTTTTTGCTCTTTCTCTCTCCTCCTTTTTCCTCTTACTCTCTCTCTCTCTCTCTCTCAGTCTCTCTTCTTTTTCTCACTATTTCTCTTGCTGCCGGCAAGATGCAAATCTCAATGGAGCTTTGTCAGCGAATCGATAAGCGATCGATGAACATATATGCATCGACACACAGAAGCTAAAAGAGGCCAGGAGAATATGGACCCAAGAGAGTATATATAATGCTGACGTTGTTGAAGGGTGGAGGAATAAGAAAAAAAAAACAGCTTAGGACAGTAAAAAGAGTGCAAGTTAAGATCGAGACCGAACGATTTTCTTTGCATATCCAACCTTTTTTCTTCGTTTTTCGCTCGCTCGCTCTCTCTCTCTCTCTCTCTCTCTCTCTCTCTCTCTCTTTCCCATTCTCTTCCTCTCTCCCCCTACCGCCCTCTCGATCGGGCTTAATTTTATAAATCAAACTGCTAAGTCAATTGCAAACTATGCGGTGACAAATGGGCTGTATCTAAAGTATTAATTTTGGGTAGTAATGCTTATACAAACTCGATCAATCTCGGAACGTTGCTGAAATTTAAGGGAGAGTCGGGTAGTGTCGGATGGCGCATAATGTCAGAGAGCTCAATTTCTAGACACTTACGTTCATTTATTTAAAAAAAAATTGTAAATATGATCAACGTCGTTGTCTAAATTTTCACTTTTTTTCTGATCTAAATGTGCGTAAGTGTCCGAAACTTAAGCTGTCTGGAGTCCGGGACTATTAAATTCTCCCCTAACTTAAATGGCTTACGTGTCATTTTTACCTTACATGTCAGAGGCCAAGAGCTTTAGGGTTTTAATTAACACAAATTGATCATCGAAAAGTTATGTCTTACACATCTCGCAATAAATTCACCACCGATATTATAAATTGAAACACCACAAAAATTCGCTATCACAAAAGCTAAAATCCAAACTATTTACTACTCTCGTGTTTTCACTTATTAATTATTGCTGCTTGGTGTACCTTGAACTGGCTGAAGACCCCAATCTAAAACTTCAGAGACTTGTCAACATGTCTGTTAGATTTATTTTCTACGTAAGACGTAACAAGCGGGTACGGCTCTAAATAATCACTTTAAAATAACCGCCGTAAAAATGACCTTCGAAAATAACCGAAGAAGATAATAATTATGATCGAAATAACTGGCGTAAATACCCATACAAACAAAGCGAAGAAAAATAAATAAAAAAATCATCCTTAAACCAAAACAAAGGCGAACAAATCCAAACAAAGTCGAACAAACAAGTATAAACGCAAACAAATAAATTCGGAGAAAAATGTAAATAAAATGCAATCCCAAACAACACGAAACATGAAAATCTAGCATACCGATATTTATACATGATATTTATCAGCAGTGGATATTTAAAAAGAAAATATGGAGATATTCTCCATGTACATACGTCTCGAGGAACAATTAGGAATAAGTGGGTTATTTTAAACGGTGATTGTTATTGTCATGGTTATTTTTATGATCGGTTATTTTTGTGAAGGTTATTTCAATCACCGTTTATTTTTTGGAACGTTTTTACACCGGTTATTTGAAGGCTTTTACATAAACCTACAAGTATCAAAAATAGGGATAATTTCAATAATTTTTTTGTGCTCAAAAAATGTATCTATCGAAAAAAGTGTTTGTTTATTTGAAAAAAACATATTATTATCAATGAAATTGGGGAATTTCATTAAAAAAAAAATATATGCGCTGTAATGACTATTCCGACTGTACGCTTTAACCCAAAAAAAACAATTTTTTTTAAAGATGACAAAAAAACCTAGTCTTTGTCGAGACCGATGTTTTTTAAAACCGTTGTTCACAAAATGGCAGAGGTTTGAATCGTCAAGTCAGGACTTTGCCCAACTTTTTTTTCCTTCCTTTTACTTATAAAAAAAAAACTATAATGTTTGAAAGAAAATTCTTCGACAAAGACTAGATAATTGTGTAAAGATCCTCTGTTCCAATTTTTGAGCCAAATCGGTCGTTTAGTTTTTGAGATAAAATGGTTACCGTTTTCAAAAAGACCATTTTGAGAAAAAGGCTTTTTAAGGTTTAAGCACCTTTCAAATTGAGATGAAATTTTTTTCACATACTTGCATGATGTGAGCGATTCCTGGATTTTTTTTTATAATTTATGTATCGAGGGTAATATTATGGAATAAAAATATTTTTGAAAAAACGATTTTTTTTTACCTTTCTATGTGTGTATAAGCTCTTACCGCGGCCATCGTAACGAGCATATCTCTCTGTTTTGATACCAGTTACGTTGGCTCGGGTAAGAAATATAAGATTGTATTTCCGAGGCTGCATGAATGACGTACAATATCAGATATCATAAAATAGCGCCCTATATTACAAATACTTTTACAGAGGCTCTAACTGAATTTCCACACGGGATATTATGATTTATGATTTGTGATTATAAGCAACATTTTGAAGAAACTGAGCGCGCTGAATGAGCTCACAGAGTTTCGGCGTTTCCTGTATTTTTTTTGGCGTTTGTCTACTGAGTTTTCTGTGTTAACCTTTCACTCGGTAGCTATTTTATTGCGTTTTCTGCGTTTTTGCACTCTGAGGCTATATTTACTATTTTATTGTGTTCTTTTTGCGGCTTCCGGATATCTCTCACATTTTTCGCATGTAATTTTACATGCTTGCTTTCCATGAGATACTTGATATCTAATAGTATATTCGTAAATGGCAATACTATTTTTAAAATTGCTAGCGTATAGTTAGTAATAAGTCTATTTAAAATTGTATCTATCTAGTTACTCACTGATATCGTAATATTGTCATTTTAATAATTTAATTCTATTTTATAATTATGCAATTTGTCCCAAAGCTTGCTAGGGTATGAATACACATTAATCAATTAATCACTCTCTCACGGTTTTTGTTTTTTAGTTTATATATCACGATACTGGTGATCAAGCTATGAACACCACACACATTGTTATGTTTATAATTTTCCTTTTACTGTTGAGTTTATTGTTTTTTTTTTTTTTTTTTTTCTTCCATTAATTATAATTCGAGAATTGTTTTCATTTTTAGGTATTTTCTGCATTTGCCTCTAAGAACAGCTTAGTCATGATGAATGTGTCGAATAAAATCAAAATGAAATCTACCTCTTCCCCCCCCCCCCCCCTCCTTCTTTATCTTTTGACTTGATCTCGTTTCATGTGAATTGGTGGTTCACCCAGAGAAGTCGAAAGTTTAACGTGTAGGGAAAACAGGAGGGGCAAGAAACTTCGTGGGGAGCTCGTGCGTTGTGCGAATAATTAGGAAACACCTGGAATACTCAAGACCCTGCGGATTTGCCTTGTTTCCTCTTAACCAAGATGAGAAACAGAACGAAAGAGAAAGACAGAGGAGAGCGAGACGAATAAAACATTTAAAGCGAGATACAAACTAATGTGAGAGCGAGTAAGTGCGAGGTAAAACGGAGAAATTTCACCTGTCTTAAACTGTGTGTTAAATCGAGCTGGCGAGAAATTTTAATGTTGTGGTGAAAAAGCATCTTCTACCATCAACCACTGAACTCCAACGTCTCTTCCATAACCTCAAACTCGTTGAGTAATTTTCAGTCGTAATTTGTGTCGTACCCATGTCAAAACTAAGGATTCATATACAAATATATATATATATATATATATATATATATAAGTTGCAAACCCAAAAAATTTAACAGACAAGCTCCTTAACGGGTAATTAAATGAATCAGACTTTTTTTTAATGAGTATGACTTTTATCTAATTTGGGCAGATTTGCACGTACAGATACTGTTTTTCGAATTATTTACGTTCATGCTTTTTATTAAAGATTCTTATTAAACAAATTTGGATCATTTGTATTATTCAAAAGCTTCAACCAATTTTTTTTTAAATTAATATGAAATACATACTACACTCTCAAAATTGTATGTCAAATTTCAAAGTGGAAGGACCATTCTGAAAGATCGATGTTGGATGCAAATATAGAAGTTAGATGTAAATTATAATTATATGTAACCTCGATAAATAAACAATAAAAAAAGATGAATAAAATAAATTACATTACAACAGCATTTTATTGAAATCAACGCAGTCAAATATATACAGTTCTATAATTATTGTTACTTACTTCGAAACGAGAATCGCGGCAGTTCATACACTGTAAACCCAATTTTGTTGAAATATTCAAATATTTTGTTGGACGTATTCAACAAAATTATTTTGTCCAAGCAACCAAATTTTGCATATTTTACAACAAAACTTCGTTCAACTGAAACGAAACTTCGTTGAAACAATAAAATATTTTGATGCCTAGAGAAATTAATTTTGTTGAACGTATCTAACAAAATATTTAACTGCTTCGACAAAATTGGCTTTTCAGTGTAATTCTATCTACAAGTTGAAGCCAACAGGTGGAATAATCAGGAATGTCTGGCAATTGATGTGACGGCAGAAAGAGGAATGAAGGATGCTTCAATTTGTACTTCAATATAGAGTGAGATCCAGAAGATTCGAATAAATTGCACTGAAATATTTGCAGGATGACACGAAATATAAACTAAAACTTTACCATAACAAATAAAAAAAAAAAATTACTATTTTTTTTTTTTTGTACTTTTGCATATGGCTCCGAAGCTTCTACGTATCCCAATTTCCATTCCTTTTCGAAAAAGACGCCTATGAGAGCTCCATCCTACTTATCATCACTTGTATCGCATTTGCCGAGGGCGACGGAAAACTGCAGAAAACGTAACCGCTGCAACCGGTATCTAACTAATCTCCTCGAGTGGCAATGCGATCACGTTCAAGCACAGTCACTAGATAAGATGCACTTTGGTGTAGGCACTTCTTCAGCTTTGATGGAATATAAGCCAGCCGGTATACGGCAAGGGTGCCACCATTCGCACGATGAGAACCATCTACGGAAGACACCCAAATCTGCACATCGACGGTTCAGGCATCGCAGACAGGTGTTTTTAACCATGGATTTATGAAGGTGAAATCCGCACTATCAGGCATTGCAACAGAAAAACTTGAAAAAAAATTCAATTTTTTTATTGGTGTTTGGCGAGAAATTCAGCACGGGATTCGCGGCGTACGAGCTCAAGTCATTTATCACTGGACCAATCGCTCTCTTAAAAAAGTGATAATTATGTTTTTGTTAATAGAATGAAAGACTGAAATAAATAAATAAAAGTGTAGTAGTTTTTAGCAAGAATTTTTAATATGATATGACGGAAATAATAAACAGATGTTAAAACGGTGTTAAAACGGTTATAAAATCGAGCAACATTAAAAAAAAAGTTTTTTTTTTTTTTTTTATTCAATTTTATCCTTTATACGAAATAATATTTTGTAGCCACGTACTTTTACACGACGAGGGGATATCGAGCAATGCAACTTCCGACGTGTGCTCTCTTTTCTGGTTTGTGTGTTTGTAAACTCTGGTCTCGACGTCATTCCCTTTTTTTGGTACGTGGGTGTTTCCGCGTGTGCACTTACTTTTGTCCATGTGTACAAGAGCAACGTGTTTTCGTCGAACGAGCAAAACATTCGTGCCGCGTTTTGCCTCCAAAGGGAGATGATGGTTGCTTCGGTTGGCTGGCTGGTTGGTTTTCTAAAGCGTTGCTTTTTCTGATAGAGGGTGGTTTTAGGGATGTGTGTGTGTGCGTGCGTGCGCGTGCACGTGTATGTGTGTGTGTACGCGCGCGCGCGTGTGTACGATGAAAGGGTGTGTCGCAAGACTCGCAGTCTTGGATACTCGATTGCTCGCGACTGCAACGAGAAAACTTCGGAAATGTAGTCGTGAATTTTTTCACCCCCCCCCCCCCCGCCCCCGCCCCCTATCGCCCCTACCCCGCCAACCGCCCGTGCCTTTAGTCGTCCTTTTTCATCTTTCGTAAGTTTTTTCCTTTTTCTCTTTCCATTCGCCGCCACACGTTTTCTCGTCCTTCCTGACCGAGTCTCGACCCAGTTCGTCTGCTTGTGGGATAAAGTATTCCTTTTTTTTATTTGCTCACCCCTTCTTCAATAGATCTTTGAGTGAGAAAAGCGAAATGGTGGCCGCGAAATATGACTCAATTTTTTATGAATCCTCTGCAGCCTCGGTGTACTAAACATTTTTCGTCGATCCGGTAAAATCATTTATTAGGATTTTTCTTCCTTTGAAATTGATCCAAAGTATATGGAATGGCTAGAAATTAGTCCAAAACTTTTCGATCTATGTTTCGTCCAGGAAAAATTGTAAAGTAAGTATATTTTTTTGCAGCTCGATTTCAAAATCAAATCATTAAAATATTCCTGATTTTTTTTTTTTTTAGTATAACGTATAGCCTTAAAAAATTGAAAAACATTCATAGATGTTTTTGACAGTATATTCCAAGCATGAAAAAATATTTGGAAAAATGAGAGTTCTTATACAACATGGAGAGGTAATTTTTTTGCCTGATGTACTTGTGATAGAATACTTTTCTTATTGCTGTCATTTTCATCCAAAAACTCTTCTAGTTGAACGTGTCATGATATGTATAACTATCCTCGTGTGTTTTCCTATCTATATATACACAGACGTTGCTCTGCAAGATCTTGCTCCTTAAACTTGAGTCCAGCAGAAAGTTTATGGAGTCTGAGAGAGAACGTACTGTGGAAGCCATAGAGAGAAACGTGTACGAAAGTTTTGTAAAATATTAGCACAGACGTTCTGAGTCGACGAGGGGAAAAAAGAAGGCAAGAGAGATGGTCGAGGAAAAAGACGCGAACGAAAGAGTGGACAAAAAAGCCAAGTAGAAGAAGCAAAACAGTTTCTTGTCGATTGTTTGAAGGTTGAAAATGAAGGGGTTTTGAAACTTGTACATTTTGTGTAACAAACGAGCCAGAGAGAGAGAGGGAGAGAGAGAGAGAGAGAGAGAGAGAGAGAGAGAGAGAGAGAGAGATATGATATGTTGTTGCAGCGTACAGATATGAAATACAAAAATAAAAGAAAGAAAATACAAAAGAAAAAATATACATGAAATAAACAAAATAAGATAAAATAACATTTTATTATTTTTTATTGTTCCTGCATATACCCTCGCGGGTTTTTACGAGCCCATCCCATCACTTTAACCCTACTTCACTAATTTCTAATTTTCTAATTTCCATATTTCTAAGAGATCCTCCAAGAACGTTGCCCACAGCCACTCTTTCCTAATGCACTACAGTATCGCATTTGCACGAGGGCCAAGGGAAACTGTGGAAAACCCGGCCAATACAGGCGGCTAGATTTTTACTGTGTTTCAATTAATTAGCACCACGTGAGAAAAACTGCCTCTCGCTCAGCCATTGATGCACGAGCCGGTGTATGGCTAAGCGATCACCCAACCAAATATTGGACTCGCCTGAGGCTGCTTAACTTTGGTGATAGCCGGAGCTACACACCGACCGTGCACCCATCGCTGTCGGTAGTAAGACAAAATAAAGAGAATATAAAATAAATAGAATGAAAAGTAGAAAAAAGCACCAAAATAATATAAAAACGAAAGGAACTATAAAATAAAATAAAGCAAGCATAAAAATACTAAATAAAACAAAATAAAAATAAAAATATAAACGGAAATATCGCATAGAGAGAGAGAGAGAGAGAAAACGAGAGATGTCATGTGATGAGATTTATTATTATGCCCTAGTCCAGTCATACTGTGGGGCACACATATAAGAAGGTACTTACGGATCACAGTAATTTTTTGTGCTCTATAGTCCAGTAGGACTATGGGGCAAACATATAAGGAGGTACTTATAGATCACAGTAATTTTCTGTAAGCTACCCAGCAAACACAATTTGGATAATTTCTGTAACTTTTACATTAAAGTTACGAGTTTATGTAAAGTTTACATAAAATTTGCGAAAATAATCCAAGTGTGGTTGCTGGGTACCTTACCGTATTTATAAAGTTTAGTTGAACCTACCTTACCGTATTTATAAAGTTTAGTTTTCTAGTTGAACCGCATTTTCTAAAAATGGTCTTTTTCAGGTTAAAATGAAATAACTCTGTGAAAAAAAAACGCATCAAACTTTTTCAGAAACGAAATTAAAGTTATTGCTCATCCTTTTAAGTTTTTCATTAAGAAAATTAGTGAAAAAATTTTTCACAAGTGGTGCGTCCCATTTTCAACAGCCAAAAAAAGCCGAAAAACGGCCCTCCTCGAAAGTGCGTACCGGGTCCAAAAAAAATCGTAAACATATTTGGAAAAAGCGAAATGAAGCTAAATCTGTCCTTTTCAAAACGCTGTTTGCGAAATTGAAATATCTTCATTTTTCAAAGAGCTATCAAACTTTTAGTGCGGCTCGAAATTTTGTTCAGTGTATCCATACTTTTGGTCGAGACTGTATTTAAGTATTTCGATACCAATTTTTATTGGCAAATATTAAATATTTACAATGTTTTCAGCTTTCATATGATGATAAAAAAATTTCTCTTTATTGTCCCATGAAAATCTTGGTGAGGGGTTATATGACAATCAAAAATAAAAAATTTAAATATCTATACGAATGTAACTATCCTTACACGTGGCCGTTTTTTTTAAATTTTTTTCACAAAATGGCGGCGGTTCAAAATTATTTTAAATGATTTTTTGACCGTTTTCTGATTAAGCGGTCTTAAAAAATAGTCATTATCAAAATTTCAAAAAACGGCCACGTACAACCTTAGTCACTGCATAACGAGTATTTGAAAAAAAAAATCAAATTCATTGGTTTTCGAGTATTTGCTGGAACAAGGTCGGAAACAGTTAATTTTACGAAAAGCCGTTCAAATTTTTCGTTGCTTTTTCATAACATAAAATAAGGTGTTAACTTGAATATTGATACTTACTTTTGATTTGAAAATTTTGTTTGCATAATTGCTATATCGTTGAACATGTATACTGCAAGAAAAAGAGAAAAAAAACAGAAATTTAGAATTTTTTGACTCGTCACAGTGGGAGTCCCCCTTAACAAAATGTATAGAAAGATTATCAGTGGTCTATCATGCCGGAGATTTTTCTTTTTTTTTTTTTCAAAGAGTGCTGCTGGCCAGTGTCACAACGGACGTAATTTTTCTTTTTCAATAATATATTCAATTTCACATGAGAACGACGAAAATCATTTGCCCTACTAACACTAATTCAATTCCGAAAGATACGATAAGACAAGTGATCCAACCGACTGCGTCAGCCTTCACATCCGGGCGCGTGTCTTTCAGGCTCGTATTAGTGTATACTTAAATTTCCCGAAAATATATATAATCCAATAATCTGCTTCCATGACCCGAGTGACGGCCATCACCCCTGGCACGTCCCTGATTCATGCAAGCTAGCAACAGAATTTTTCCATCGCATTTCCCCTAACATCAAAGCCGAAGACGATGAGTTGGCCTCTTATAAACTTTTTAATTAGGGCACCGAATTCGATGACCAAATTCGTTTCCGATTAATACGTAAAGGATGCCCCGTTATCTCTAAAAGTCACCGTATATAAACCGCGAATTATTCTAAAGTAATTGGCACTCCGTTCTGCACTTCGCGTCGGGATTGTACTGTTCGCAGTAGTTCGGTTTGTCAGACAATGGACAGTCTTTAAAATAACGAATTTATCATCGAACTTTGGGTCTTTTGTAGAAGAGTTTTTGTTTTGAAGTTCTCGTATTTCCATTTTTTCAAGCTTTAAGTTCTCTGTTGAAGTTTCTTGGTTTTCTATGGCAAGTAAAACGGAACTGCTGCTGGCCAGTTGCAAATGTGCCAAATTAGGAACGCTGATGGCACTCTCTCTATCACGTGAAATGGGTTAGCCGGATCTGCCACTGGCTAGCCAAAAGGGTGGTAAATTCGGTAAAAATAAGAAGCTAGTGGCGCTCTCTACATCGCGTAAAATGGGATTGCCGATGACCAGCCGCAACTATCGCAAAACTGGATAACAGAATTAATGCCGATCTATCTGGCATCTCTGTAGCGCCTCTCCAAGTACGCTAGATAGGAAAAGCTGGCTAGGTGCTAGGACCAATCAAGTTTTGGTCTAGTGGGTTTCTAGTAGGGAATACGCTAGACATCACGATAAAAGTATACTTTTATCGTGGTAGCTACTCTTAGACAGCCAATAAATATAAATTATTTAATTGAAATGAACTTTATATGAATAATCTATTAAAATAGCCATCTATGGCTGACGATCGGGAGGTGACGTTAGACCAGCTCTGTGGTTTTCATTGGGACTATGCCAGAAACTGACATTGGCCCAACACTAGCCAGCCACCGTAGAACTCAGCCTGTCATTCCGACCTTGACCCGACGGTCGACCAGAGTTGGCATCGACCGCAGGCCAACCGTTAAGCACAGTTGGTCTATTGTCATTTTTTGTAGGGCCACCATTTAACTTCAACCCAGCTCGTGGAAGGGAATCCATTTTATGGTTAAAGCCCCAGCATTGCGCTTGGTGTTGGATACATCGACACTGGCGAGATTTAAGTACGTCTTTTTACTACACCTACGTGACGGTTTGCTAGTTCGAATAAATAATGTATTTGACATTCTCGCTACCGTACGTTGCGTTTCTGCTTATATCAACTGTCAGAATTGATATAACTGAAGGGGCCAGTCCACTTTGAAAATTTCATAAAATCGATTTTTATTGTTTACTGTTTTCGAAAGTACATACATTCAGAAATATTGTGTCAAAATTTTATGAAAACCCGAGCTCTCTAAGTATTTTTTTTTTTTTTATCTGAACGTCAGGACCTCATTGCGTCTACCTGAGCGTATAAACTTCAAACGCGTTTTTCTCGAAACAACGTTTTCAAAATCTAGCTCCATCGTATCTCTAAAACTAATAAACCGATTCTCTTGAAATTCGAACCACATATTGTAAACATGATTCGCAACAAGATGACCCTCGATGGTTTTAAAATTTTGATTTGTACTCTTATTTTTTGTGAAAAACTGCGAAAAAAACCCATTTTTTTTACTTTTTTCGTTTTTCATCTGCTATTTTTTTATTTTCTGATAAATCTTTATATCCGAGGGTCATTTTGTAGCTGGTATCATACTAAATCTAATGGACTTTGATTTTTTTGTTTCAGGCAAGCCGTTGCCGAGTTGTGATGGAGCTACCTAGCCCACCTATTTTTGAGGCGTTACGTTAAACTATAGTTTTTGTATTTAAAAATTAACAAAAATGAAATAAAATTTTTTTTTTATGTATTCCAAGACTTTATTTATCAAACCCAACAACATTTATATTCATATCTTTTATAAAATCCTCAAAAAAAAATCGCGAAAATAGCCTTTCTTTCGAGGCTCCAAAGTGGACTGGCCCCTTAATCTGGTCAATTTTCAATTGATTTTTTAAACGACAGTTTATTAAATTATTCATCAAGCTCTTCACGAATAGTTCACGGAAAATCCATGTGAACCTAATCTCTCACCATGCCAAAGTAAATTCAAAACATAAGACTGAAGGCAAATCTATACTTTATCCCCTGCCTCGAAAGTTCGATTTTCGATTCACGTATGGGCTATGTGCGTGTGAGCGGGGATAAACATTTTTCGATTGAAATGCTCGCGGTGGCGAAATAAGGAAATGGCTGCAGTCCTGTCTCGTACGTTTAAATTCAGTTCCTAAATATCAGTTGTAAATATCACATGTAATCGCGGTAAAAAATTTTATTATTGACATCAACGAGGTTCACCAATTGTTAACATTTTTATTATATAAGTATTTTGTTTACGGAGAAATTCTGGCATACAGGCGAGCGATCGGAATCGCAATGCAACTAGTACATGCCATAACCAAAAAGTGCATCAAATCGGAGTTTTCTGTAAATAAACAAAACTTGACGAATGAGGAAAACGAAAGGTTAATCTGCCAATCATCTTATAATTTAAATTTGTAACAATCTAAATTAAGTAACGCCTGATTAAAATTGACATTAAAAAATAACAGGAACTTACTTTGCATATATAAAAAGGGTTCAATCATTTACCAATAATTCACTGGGCAATTAAATAATATATTATTTACACCGTGAGACACCGTACAAAGAAACCGGCAGCCGTTTTCAAACATGGCCACCTGGCGGCACCACAAGGACAGTTGCACATAGCCCATAGCTTGCGAAAAGTAGCTAATTTTTTCAATGATTCGTCTGTTATCTTACTTTATTATCGCACTATTGCGATAATGTAAAACAAAAGACGCACTGATTGACGAAAAAGCCTTCTTTCTCTCACCGTTGATAGTTCTTTGTTCGTAAAAAATTTCACACGAGATAAAACGTCAACTGATCGTAAGTGCAATTGATTTTCGAATCTCAAATCAAACTTTTGAAGCAGGTATCACAAAAATGTTTGTATGTAACAAGTATGGAAAAGAATGAATTCAATCGCGCGTATGCATTCACAAGCCTTCGGCTCATGCGGTAACTTCACGTACGACGTAATTCATTGTGTTTCGCTCTTGTTACATACAATAGTATTACACAACTTTATAGTGACAAATTTGCGAGTTACGTGAGTGGCGACCGTACTTCTTTTCCACCAAGCTAACGCATATAACTGTTTTTATAGCTCACAATTTATCACAATAAAATAATCACTGTGAGAATAATGCGAAGATAGGACACACAAACTGTAATCGAACTATAGCGATCGTTGTACCTCCATCCTCGGTCTATATTCCTGTTTGTAGTTCCATTAAATATTTTAACAATCAATCCTTGCATGATTTACCGCGTCTTTCACAGTTTTAACAGCTAACCCTTACAGAATTTTTACTCAATTATTTGAAATAATTGATTTTACACTTTTCTTTATTTCAGGAGAAATATCTTATTTTTTGAATGCCACTCATGAATGACTGATCATTCCGCTCCAAGCGTGAAACAAATATCCTGAGGCATCTTTAAAAAATAAATAATTCAAAAAATCTCCCTCCGAGCTATTTCACGTCATTCACTCCCACTATTTAACCAATGTCACCCTCACCAGAATCTCTAGTCAGTACCGTTCCAAACTAAAATCCGCAACTTAAGAAAAACATCCTCGATTCCTTTCTCGAATCGTAGGTAAGCCTGAAGTAGAAAAATATTCAACTTGAGGCAAGAATGAACGAAACGTTTCTATGTATATGGAGGTAACAACGTGGTAGGTGAACCTTTTTATTAGTAAAAATAAGGGTTGTTCCAAGTAGGTCATCTGGAGGTCTTCCATGAGTTACAGTTGTGTATGCGAAACGTCCAATGTATGAAATTATGAGTGCCTTCTCTACTGCTGAAGATTTACAAGGTGACACGAGGGGAAGTGGGTGTAAGAATTTTCTTTTGCTGTGCAAGAGTTTCAAGATTGTTCATTGAAAAAAGGTGAATAGGCCGAGTCACAGGGAATGGGCTGAGAAAAGGGGGAAAAGGGTAGAGATAGCTGTAAAGAAGGGAATGAGCTTGAAAATATCATGAACACGACAAATTAAAAAAAGAGAGAAAACGAGTTGGCTGGAGTCATGTGGGACTCTGAGTAAATCAAAGGAAGAAAATGAAGTTTTATCGAAGAAAAGAATCTTGGTTGGAAATTGTGAGGTAAGAGAGTCATAGCGTAGCATTTTGGATTTCAAGGGAAGGCCTTCCCTCTTTCACTCTCTAGTTTCACTCGGACGAAGAAAGGGAATAAAAAAAAAAATTAAAACAGTAGGAAAGAGAGAAAGAGAAAGCGTAAAAGGGTGAAGGGGGGCATGAAAAGTAAATGTGCTGTATTAAAAAGTGAGGAGATGGTAAGTATACAAAATCTGTAAAAAGCTTTGCGTAAAAAAAAGCAACACAACTACTCATGCTTTTTACAGTCGCACAAGAGTTAAAAAAACAGAGTGAAAAAAGGCTCGCTTCTGTTTTTCCGCTTCTCTTCTTTTTGACCCTTCTACAGACCGAGCCAAGGCGTGGATTTCTTAAATAACACCCGAGAGACTTCAGCCTAAAGCAGCTTCGACCATTCTCTTCCTCGTGGAAATGCGAATAATGAGGGAGAAGTAGAGCAAGACAGAAAGAGAGAAAGAGTGAGAGAGGGAGTTTTGGTTAAAGAAGCTAATTAATAGCATTAATAATCGAAAATCCCACCGAACTCTACTAGTTCTAGACAGTCTAATGTTTAAGCACAAAACTATTCTCACCCTTGAACCCACTTTCGCAGCGTTTTTGTCCTTGCTCAGACCCCTCCTCCTACTCTCTCCACGTTTCATTGATTTTAATTCGGTTACTCGATCGGTGAAACAGGCCACTAAAGTTGCTCATTCAAAACTAAAGATTCTTTATTTATATTTTTGTTTGTTACTGCAAAAATGAACAAAGAATATAAGTTTGTTATACGCAGATCAAAAACATTGTAAAGAAAATTGATCGGTAGTGTAATTGTGTCACTCGTTTCGAATAATGAAAAACCGTCGCATTTTACCTCAACCCGTACCTGGAAAAACCAGATGTTCATTCCACCTCGTTCAATTATGTAGATATCAAAATCTCATGTTTCATGAATCTAGTCTGTCGATCGAGTGGCTTGGTACGATTTTAATTACGAAATAGAGTCTCCACGAGGCTAGATCTTTTCAATGAGAAAAGTACGAAGATTCGAGTGCACCGGAAGTGACTCTGTCGCCGTTACAATACGACAATGGAAATGCGGAGTAATCCTAGAAGTTGTCCTATTCACATATACACACAGCATCACGTTTCTCCACTACCTATCTGGCTGAAATGAATATTTCGAGACAGCTTTCAAACGACCCCGACTCGACTGTTGGGCTGTCTGAGTAATTGTGTTTTTTCTTTATTTCGAGTAGTCTCTTGTTACTCACTTCCTGCTTAGTAACAATTTCCTCTTTGAGAAATTCTTATAGTCCATATCCGTTTTACACACTTCTTAACATTATATGATTTATAAATTGAATTTTTGATGAATTAGAAAACAAGAAAAAAGTTTTTATGAAAATTGTGTAACCATTGTTATTGTATTAAAAAATTAAAATTTATGAGGTTTAAAAAGATTGCAAAAAAAATTGCTCGAGTTTCAATTCATCCCACTAAAAAATTATATAATTATTTTAATTGAAAATAAATTACGTGCCAGATTTATAACAAAAATGACTGAAACGGTTAATGTTCTTTTCCACCTAGATAAAATATTTCTATATATTATTATATGTCGTATATGATATAATTTAGAGAGGTTTGCAGTAGGATTGAGAGTTCAGATGCGATATTAGTGGCTTTGATACGAGTCAGTGAGAGGAAAGCTGTGGACCGGTGGCACGTGATCCGTTCCTCCCGAATTAGCGTTTGGGCTGTAGCCACAAACCGTCCGTTGGGAGTTGAGGAAGCATTCGAGGGATGATACGAGAGATCTACCCTATTCCCAGTCCCGTTTACCATTTTGCTGTCTATCCAACGATATGTGGATACGATCATATATATATATATATATAACCTTGAATCTGACCTTATCATACTCCGAATACTGTTATACAATTCGAGGGGAAGATTTCCCTCTCTGACCTCTCGCGTTGCTTTGTTCCAGTTAAATACAAATTAGTAAATGTAATATTCAATTAACATTGTTTGACATCAATTTTCCAAATAATAGAATACTACTAAATAAACACGTATATAATGATACTTCAAAAATTACCGTCAGAATCACAGGAACGAGGGGACAGCACGGAATTCAAACGATTATTGTTAAAATAAAATCTAATTGTAATGGAAATGAAACGAAACTTCTGCTGTATTAGAGAAAAATTTTTCTAGGGTAATTAATAAATTTGAATATCCAGTAAAATATTCAAAATATCAATTTAAACATTGTGTGCAACTAGGAAAATTTTATCAAGCTGTCCATCACGTAATGTATGTAATAAAACTTGAAACAAAAATGACGTAATTGTAAATAAGGAGACAATCGACCTAGAAGGGTTAAAAAATCGGGAAGTGAAATTTTTTTATTTTAACGGACAACACCACTGTGACGGCTTAAAAAAATCGATTTTTTGAAAACCATTTTAAAAAATCTAAAATACTTTTAAGATTGAAATGCCGTTGGACCCAGGTCGAAAAAATAATTATTTTCGTAGATATTGAATATTTTGTGGAGCGGTGCAGCGGTCCGCGACGCTCGGGGTCCCAACTTTGAACGCGTTTTTCTCAAAACCACTTTTTTGAGTGCGGCACGCAGCAGAACTCGAGCAATTTTTATCCGATCGACTTCAAATTTTTACTGTATCAATAAAAGTAGATTATCTAGAGAAGTACATAAGATTTTTTCGATATCTCAATAATTATAGAAGTTACAGCCTATTTTCGACGAGAAATTTTGCTCAAAAATCATTCTTTAATTTCAAAGGCGTGCCTATTTTTTAAAAATCAATATTTTTTCAAATCCCTATGTACTTCTCTTCAAAATATCATATTGTTAACGAAAACACTCGGTATTTTTTTTCAGATCGACGTTGAAGAGAGTTCTGCTGCGTGTCGCGAACCACTGCGGAGATGACGTGAGAGCTTCCCCAGCGCCACCTTGCGGCGTGAAAAATGTGAAAAAAATGTTTTTTGATACATTAATAAACAAGGAACAAAACCCAAAAAAAAATTTTCGAATATCTCTTTTTTTTCCCACAAAAAAAAATTCTTGAAAAATGTGAAAAAAATAGGGGTGTTATCCGTTAATAAACTATTGAAGTAATTGGATGATGGTTTTTCGTAGTTGAATACATGGATTTTGAGAAACGTTTACATTTTTTTTTAATTAAAAAAAAGTCTAGTCGGTCGGATGTTTCTTGACATTCATCTGGTACCAGTTTTTTAAACGGTAGACAATTCATGAAGCCATATCACGGTTATATGCCACTTTATTGCATGAAACAAAAAAAACAAAAACTTCTCGACATGCGTGTTTTTAGCCACGAAAAACCCTCGTTACATTGCTCCAATAGTTCACACAAAAAAATTATGATTCTTTTTTACTCTTTCTAGGTGTATAATATATCTATATGCCCCTATAAATAAACAGTTCATTTCGGTGATTATTATTGTAAATTTTGTGATAAAATTTACATGAAAACTCTCGCCATCAACAAAAGATTTTCTAAATACTTTGAATAAAAATAGTAAAACAATTATCAAATAACTTTAACATCAACATTTTATTTTTTTTTTCTAGAATGTAGAGTAAATAAGAAAACTGTATCCATAAAACTTCGTTCAATGTTACAGAATCCTTAAAAAATCCCTTGCAATTTTGCGGTATAGAAAAAAATGATACAGTTTATTTTTTTATGATCCATCATTTGAAATCGCCGAATATAAATTCTGTATTCATCCGTTAATTTTGTCTCGTCAGGACGATGAAGACGAGTGTCAGTTTGCTTGAGCAGTTGCTTACCCCATGGAATGTTTATATGAAAATTTCGGAGAGGGTGAGATGAACCACAGGGAATAGAAACTGTATGCCGAGGGCTCATCAAGGTAATGCAGCTGGGGTCACCCTTTTCGAGATAAAGGGCATGGGCCAGCAGAGCACAACCGAAGGATATACAGGTCATTCTATGTCAATCCGAATTACATTTAATTCCGAATTTCGAGTCCGATTTTTTGTAGCATTACCCAAAAACAGTGCTATATTGAGTATTTTTTTTTTCTTCAAATATTTATTGAACACCACAAGTCAAAAACTTTGTTAAGTAGTTGCGTTTTTTCATCTAATAATTGACCCTTTGTAGCAGGGTCGCAACGTAGAGTGCCACTATATCCACAACTATTTTGTGAGTAATTGGCGTAGTTTTCACTTTATTTTCGATTTTTTTTATTGTGTTTTGCTATCAGTTATATATTCAATAAAAAGAATCGATGTGCAATAATTTGTATCATGAGTGATTCTATTGACACAAATAAACAAACGTTGAAAAATTACATTTTTTCTGGAGGAATTGTGGGCTTCGAAGGGTTAATGCTCATCGTGAAATGGCCCATGCAAATTCAGAATCCGTGTAGGTCTGGTTTGTGGTTAAGGACCATCTCGAGACCAGAATCAACGAGATCCTGACACGCCAAATTCCCAAAATCGCTATAGCAGCATCCGCATTCGTGGCTTCATCAGTCTAGAATCCTGTCCACTCGTGCCAGAAACGCTCTTGGGAAGATTTCTAACTGTAAAGTCGTTGAATTGATCATCCGATTGAAATTCCTCAGTGAGCATCAATCTCGTATTATGACGCTTGTACTACTTCCAATTAATTGCTTCAAATAATTAAAATACTATAAGGTGAACTATCAACAAAAGAGCATTCATGATACATAAAAAAACCCTTTTAATTTCTGTATTTTGATGGAGAAAAAAATTCATTTTTTATAAATTATTCATTTCTTTGCTAAGCTGCAATTAAAAAGTCTGCAAGTAGTAGTCTCGCCACAGTTTCGTTCAAAAGTTAACTCTCCGGTCAATGTTCAAAAGCTAGGATATAATTTGCCGAATACTCGAATAATGGTGGTTATTATATCTTACAGGAATAGAAAAACATAAACTTTCGGGAAAAATGTCTAATATAAAGTATAGAATTTCAGAAATAACCACGTTTCCCTATTTAATACACATAACTTGTACTTTATATCGCTATATCTCCGAAATTAAGTGGTCAACATTCTTGTTTTTTTTTTTTTTTAAACAAACTTCGTTATATGTTCCTCTCTAATTAACAATTAAAAAAAATATATATATATGTAGAAAAGTTTCGGAGTTATTGCGTGAAATATGAAATTTTCTACCTCTCTAAGAACACACGTAAAACTCTGCGATCTTTGATATCCAATATCTTGGATATGGGACGCTGAATCCTTTCAAAATTTTGCACGTTATTACATATACAGAGAGGATTTTATACGAAAAATTATCGGTCGGTGTGTAGTTCTAGCGATCACCAAAATTAAACAACCTCGGGCGAGGCCAATACTTGGTTAGGTGACGGCCTAGCTATGCATCAACTCGCGCATCAATCGCTGAGCGGGAGGCAGTTTTTCTGAGTTTTTGATGACGCTAATCGATTGAAATTCAGTAAAAATATAGCCGCCCGTATCGAATGGGTTTTCTACAGTTTTCCTTGGCCCTCGTGCAAATGCGATACAGTAGTGCATTAGGAAAGAATGGCTGTGGGCAACACTCTTGGGGAGGGGGGGGGGGGGGGGTCTCACAGAAACATGGAACTTAGGAAATTGAAAATTAGTGAAGTGGGGTTAAAAGTGATGGGATGGGCTTGTAAAAACCCGCAAGAGTATACGCAGAAACAAAAAAAAATGTATTATGGATGACACATTACAGTGTGATACCATGTCGACTGCTGCGAAGAAATATACTATGTTTTTACATTGAAAACATCGTAAATATTGCTCAAAAGTGTCGATGTGGTTCCACACCGCAAAGAGAACATAATCATTTTTCATGTAAAATTCGCTACGTTTAATAGTGTTCTGAATGTGTCATTAAAATTTAAGAAAATTTTATAAAAAAACGCTTTGGCGAGGCTACTACTTTAAACAAAAATGATATATTCAAAGGAATTTAAAATTAGTTTGAAGTCTTAATTTTCATTGAGAGCTCATTTTGTATCATTATTAGAAGTAGCGAAAGGAATCTGGAAAATTTCCAAGAAGGATTAAATTAGTAGTTGGCCAAATATATCCTCACTTTATTTAATACGATCGCGTTTTAAAGCTTTTCGAAGAGAGGGGTAGGCGGGCATTTCAAACGGCTGCTTGGTTGATGAATATGTAAAGCTATAAGTTGGTTTAGGCTTGGATTGATTAGTTACAGGACACTTTGGCAAAGTGTTCCTTCTCTCCAAATAACGTATCGAAATAAGTCTCTCTTTGTCTCCTACACTTTCGTCGATTAAATGCGACAAGAGAAGAGGGAGGAAGAAATACAAAAGTTGTAGAGCTTAGGAGGAATTAGAGCTTGACAGGGGAAGGGATGAAATTTATAGAAATAGAAATATCCCCTCTTGATTATTTCAAGAAGGCTTTTACGGTACTTTACCGACGTCATACGGCGTCACAGATAGCGTCTTTCTTCTTTTGGCTCGTTGAGTTTCACGACTTATACGTTCGGGAAGACCTACATCCTATTTTACAAATGAGAATTGACTTTTTCTCGAGCTACAGTCACCTTAAGTATACTTGATCCGTATTGACAGATAGATGGTTGTAACAAGATATGAAACCAACATTTTTCTTCATTGAGTAATAACTGTACAAAAAATCTTTATAAACAAATTTTACAAAAAAAATTACAAAAACAATTTTATGATTACCAGAAGGGGTTGTCAAAAACTTGGTATATAGGGGTGAAAAGAGATGCGAATGGAATTTATATTTGTCGTTTCCTCGTTATCTCGGGGTTTCTTGTCACCAGTCATGCCATTTTTTTTCTCGGTTAAAGAAGAAAAAACAGTGGATGCAGGGAGTAAAGGGGTGGTTTGAGGGTAGAAGAGACGCTGCAAAATGTCTCTCCCTTTTTTCCTTTTGTATTTTCTTCATCGAAGATGCCGAAAAACATCGACGGAGGCTAGAGGGTGCATCATCCCATGTGCTCAAACGTTTTCTTAATTATAGAGAGCACCACGCTCCTCTTTATTCCCCTCTACTATATTCTCATTTTTTATTCCACCAGAAGTACGTCAGACAGCAGACCAGATTACAAGTGGAAAATGTCCGATCGAATTCTTTCCCCTTTCCAGCCTTCCTTTTCGTTCCTTGACATTTATTCTCTCCGTTTTCTTCGCACCCTCGATCCAGTGACGTGAAACTCACGATGGAAGGCTGCAAAATATCCGGCCATGTTGCATCTACCTCGAGAGATCTTATCTAGCTTCTCTCACGTCTCACATTCTCGCGTATTCTTGCTTACTCTTTTTGCAACCCTCTATTTAGCTGCTCCCTCTCTCTCTCTCTTTCTACCTCACTCGCTCTCTCTCACTACTTTTAAATAGTAGTAATTTGGATCGTCCAAGTCGTGAGAACCCCCACCTCGCGGAACCGATATTTCAATTAAAACGAAAACAAAGTTTACCCTCATCTTCTTCAACACTAACTAAGTGTCTCACGTCCAGTTAATCACATCACTTGATTTTTCGCAATATCAGGCACAAATTGACTGATTTAACCACAGCAAAATCGAAATTGATAGCAAATTTGATCAGCTTTTGAATGAATCCATTATTATTGCGATCAGGTGTACGAGTTTTGTGATTCCTGGACAAGAACCACTAAGCGCGTAAAGTCCATGAGTTTTTCTCGAAAAGGGAAATGAACCTTTTCCCATTAGCGCAGTGTTGCGCCTAAGCCAATCTTTGAACCAAGTTTGGAGTGATAGCTTGGGTCCTACGGTGAATGGCTAGCGTTGGGCCAACGTTTGCTATCGATGTTGGCCCAATACTAAACTTGGAGCTCGCCCATCGTCCTCACCCGATTATCTACCATGGATGACTATTGATTATTTAATTCAACGTTATTTTTATATAGTAATATTTATCTCTTGGTTAAATATCATTATTAATTAATATGAAAAGGTAGGATATTTCTTAAAATATAAAAATAAAAACGGGGATTTTAACTACCTACTATTTCCTATCTAATGCCTACCTTACTAATCCGGGACGCTAACTATTATGCCATCAACTACTTTACAACTTTGCAATGTAATTCCTTATGTAATATGCATTTTATTGCATTCAAGAGTGCTAAATTCGATTCTAAAGTCAAAAGTTGTATTCACTGCATTATTAAAATTCAAAACGGCAGATTCAAAATAACAGATTAATATTTTAATTTACTTTAGCTTAATATATAGTCGCTGTTGTTCAGTTTTCCAAGTTGTTGAATTCAACTCTATTCTTAAATATTTAAAATTTAATCCTCCCAGCTCTCAAAAAAATTTGAAACCTCCCAAGCAAAATTATCAAATAAATTCCAATAGAGCAAAAACACGACAATTCAATACTCGCGAAAAATGAAGTTGGCACTTTACAAAAAGTTACTAAATAAACAGAGATTTGCTAAATCATATTTGGCCGAGTATGCAGAGTTTTGTAATATTTTATGAAAGCTCCAAATAATGTTGAAATACATTCCAATTTTTGAGATACTGGAAAGTTAATGCCTGATGTATTTTACTAATATTCAAGGAAAAGAAATCATTTATCACACCCATGATGGAAAAGAGTGTTAAGCCCCTGATTGGTTCTTTGCATTCTGATGAGTGGCTTTAGGGAGAAAAACTGGCTGAACAAATGAAATAAGTAAAAACTATAGCAAATACATGTCAAAACCTGAAAGATCAAGAAAAATCAGTTGAAAGTCAAGATCTTAGTTTCAGAATTTAAGGCATTAGGTATAAAATCCTTTTTAAAGAACGCAGAAATTAATACTAATGCAGTTCACTGCATATAGTACAAAATCGCTCCAGTCTTCAAGGCACTAATCAAAGCTATAAACATCGACTTAATTAGGCGCACGGCTGGCTGGTCTGAAAATATTAAAAGTTTTGGAAGATCTTATGACAGGTGAATACAATGAGATATGATATGATGCTTTTGCTCTTTCAGTACTTAAATCATAAAAATCAAAACAATTTCATTTTTCACCATTATATCTATCACATAATGGACTTAGGAGAAAATAAAGAGTTTGTTAAAAAAAATTAAATGCAGACGATAAAGATCTACTAGTAATTAGTGAGAATGAGACGTCACAGTATATTGTAATGGTGTTATCCGGAGACGTCTCATTCGAAAATGATTACCTCACACCCAACGTCGATACGTACTATTGCCTAATAATGATCGTGCATTGAATATGTTTTTTGTTTAGGTATTTCCGTTAGAAATTTCCGTGGAGGTGGGATGAAAATTGAATTTTAAGTAGTTGTTATACCTTTTGTCCAAATCAATCTTTTTACTATGCATCAGACTACATCCAGGCCCGAAGTTGCATTGAATCATAGGTAGATATTCTGCGAAGAAAAAAAAATTAAAAAGTCGAAAATGAAGTTGTTTTTGTAGATCTTATAATTTGCATAATTATTCATGAAAAAATCTGTCAAAATTCTGTTTCGTATTCCATAATATTTACGATATGTATATCAAATTTCAGATTTGTTCTACCAATATTATGCGTAAAAAAATGAATAAGTAACAATTATACAAAATTCATGTATTTTTGCATTTAAAATCTAAACCCTCAGGGGCACCATTGAAAATAGTCTGTGCGCCTCAAAACTTTACACACGTTTTTTTTTTATACACCTTGATTGTGTTATTACAAAAGAACTAATGAAATTCGGATTCGGATTTAATTGTAGCCACCGTAACATACGTATATAGAACGTACAAGCTCGATCAGAATTTCCAATTTTTGGTAATTGTGCTCGTTGATTCGGAAATGTACCATTCTGTTTCAAAAAAGAATCATTTTTCCATGTACCATTATCCAATTTTTATTTTTTCGTTCAGTAAAAATGATCATCGCTTAAGAAACAAATAAATTGTTCCATTAGCGTGAACTAGATAAAAGTTGAGTGGAATTGAATTTAATTGAAAGATGGTCAAATAAAATTCCGTCATTTCAGGAATGTTCGAGTAGAAATTAACTTGATTGAAGATTGGAAAAAATATTGGAAAATATTTTTAATCACAAGTTGAAAAATATTCTAATTGGGGGCATTAATTACTCATTGACTTCATTTAATGGAATTTTTTCTGCATCGTGCTGTACTCAGAATTTAAAATAATATATAAATATCATGGAGGAGGAAGATTGACGTGTTTTCTTGTATCGCAAACCCCGTCCCTTCATCCTTTCGATATATAACTGACGAACGATCGGGTTGTACCCGAATATACCGGGCTCGAGAACGCCACCAATTCCCAGACGAACCAGATACGATCTACCAAATGTCACTCGTCTAGAGAAACGTAAAAGAGAAGGAGAAAGAGATATAAACATATATCTATTTATGTAAATATAGAAAAAGAGAGGGAGAGCAAGAAATGGTAAGTATAGAGTGGCCATTTCTATATTTGAATTGAAGTTTCGTATGACGCATCCCCTCTTGCACTCATCCCTTCAATTTTCCTCATCGTTGCTCCTTCTCGAGCCAGAATAGAAGAACAAAAAGAAAAAGAGGCCAGGGGAAAAAAAGAAAGAGAGATAAGCAATTTTTTTTCTGAGGTCGAATATCGACCTGCAACTGACGAAAAAGACAGTGGAAAAGAGGGAAAGAATAAGCCACGAGCAGCAGGAACCCTTTGCTGACGTTCGCACCGTAAATAATGGTGAACGATCCCGGCTGTTACTCATTTGACTGCATTTTTCCAATCCGTACGGAACAATATTTTTGCGATTGTATAATTTTTTTTCTTTTCATTCGATTCAGCTGAATGAAAAAAAGTTTCGTTTTTGGGTTACTGAAAAGTGAAACATTGTGAAATAAAAATAATAAATTCATTTTTTAATCATGTTTATTGGGGTGGGAATATCGATATTTTCAATATAAACAATAAACAATCACATAGTAAAATATTCGGCTTTTTTAACAGAAAATTGTGTGGTAGGGTGGAAAAGAGGATCGAAAACGAGTGAATTAGAGTAATGAAACAATTAATGGTGGACAATCCTAACCACGAAAATTTCTCATTTACTACCTAGGAGCGTCAACTAATATCAGGATTATGTAGCCATTACACATGGAAGAGAAACAGAGATAGAAAGCTTTGAGTTCGTTGCTCAGGCCATGTTCGAATAATTTGCCGTTCACCTAAGGGGTGAGAAGAGAGGATTCGTGACTTCCCCGAAATCTGTTCTTCCCAAAGGGGGATCCCCGGCATCAGTTTACCGCTGTTTCAATTTCCAACCAACTGAGATACCTCGAGAGAAACTATCCAGCCAAGTTGAAATTCCGCTCGACTTGACACGCGTTTTACAATTAAATAGGGCCTTCTGTGACGTAGTACCGAATAATACATAGAATACTCATTACAGTATCTCGAATTCGTAATCATATTTTTTTCCGTAAATTTGAAGATTATGAATTGTTGAGAGTCGTAAAAATATATATTTTTCCATATTATAATAGTAAAGTTAGAAAATCGAATATTGAAATTGAAAGAATATTTACATGACCAAAAAGTCTTTGTGAGAAAAATTATTTAAAATTACATACCGTTTCGATGACGAATTTTTGTTGAAAGTGTTTTAAAATAAGTGGTCATAGAGTGGCCAACCCCTAAATTTTCAACGGGGTTGAAGGAGAATTGAGTAGCGCGTACAATTTAATTCAGGGTCTTTAGAATCTAGATTCGGGTCTATCGTGGTTAGAAGGAGAATAGGTAGTTTTTCTTCGTGGGTATCGGACACTCGGCATCTTGAAGCCAAAGTGGTCTTCACCCCGTTGGTTAAGCTAAATGAGCACCCGGAAAGCTCTATTTCTTTTTTTTCACTTACTCTAGCTGTCTCTCTCTCTCTCTCGCTCTCTCTCGCTCTTTATCTGTCTCTCTTTTTTGTCTCTTCGAGACTGCTGCATTACTGTGCTTGGCACTCGGGACCGTAAATGGTTCCCTCGTGCCATGTAATCAGCACGGAAGGCGTTAGATGGGCACTAAGGTTTCTTCATCCCTTCGCGGTGATAACACGTCGGGGGTCACTTAGAGCCCCTATCCGACCAGAAGGAGATCTCGCTTTTCACTGCTCTCACTTCTTTTTCTCTCTCTATTTTTCACGCCATCTTTCTTTCTCTTTTTTGTTCTCTTCCTCTTTCTTTTTGTAACAATTTCAGTCTCCAAGATGTTCGTCCAGGTCGTTTCTTACCCACGAATTCTTCCACTTCTTAGCTCGAAAATGGTGTCTCGTTTCTTCACCCAGTATCGGAGAAACTACTCGGGTCAAAATGGAAATCTCGCGGCAAATCCTCCTCCTCCCTCCCGTCCTCGTTATGCCAGCTCAATTCTATGAGTACCTCCAAAAATTTAATTTCGTCCTTCGTCGAAAAGCTCTCCCGTCTAAAGATCCCACTCGCTCTCCATTCCTCCTTTCTCCTCACTATCTCTCTCAATACATTTCACGTGAATTAACTGCTATCAGAGAAGCGAAACAATTCACAAATTCAGAGAATTAGCTTATACGAAGACTTCCAATCCAGACCAATTTTCTATAGGGTAGTTATTTGAAATATTCAGAATGAATCGGTCGCTACCTTTACCATTTTCCTCCGGATACTTGCCCAGAAATCCTCCAAGGCATGATAGACATTTGGAGTAAAATGAGAGCTCACTAATATACTAACAAGTCAATCATTGAATAGAATTTTGCATCAATAAATTCATTGCAATTCATTTAAAATATATATTTTTCAATTATTACACTAAATGATAAATATTCGAAAGGCGAAGTGACTGAAGTGACTTTTTAATTTTTGTGTAGAACATTTGTCTATAATCTTGATGACCGCCTGTTCTTGATTCCATGAACTTTTAACAAACAATGTCGCTGCACGCAGCGACGAAGGAAAAATTTGACTCCTTCGGGAGTGGAGGCAAACATTAAGGGTATTTCAGTTTCATGTAACCGTAAATCATATTAAAAATTGTCCTGGAGGCTTCGGTGACTGTCAACCTTCTAAAACTTGTTCCTGGAAGTGAGGAAATGTAACATTATGATTAGTGATGAATTGAGGAGAAAAGGGATGCTACCCGTAGATAAGGTGAAGAAACGACGAAAGGACAAAGAGTCCATCGTAACGGTCCTCCAACTTTCGTGATGAAGTTCCTGCTTCGTTGGTTCTCTTGTCCCTACCGTAGAACTTGTAAACCCCTTGGAAAGAGTTCACAACGATTATCCCCTAAACTGCGCGAGTTCGAACTATTTCATCCCCTTTCCATGTATCCAGTTGAGGTAAATTCAGAACTCAAAGTCCAGCAAGACCAATTTCCTTATTTTTATTCTATCGAAGACGAAATATATAACTCTGACACGTAAGCATCTTCGGCAGCTAGGAAGACTGCCCCCAGAATTGCCGAATCCGTGAAAAACTAAATCGTCCAATGTACCAACGCCATTTTGAATGAAGACTAGAAGGAAATGCAGTATCAAGCAAAATGCAAAGTTGCAAGCTCGATTCGTGATTTACTGTAGTTGAGGATTTGAGAAAATTGTCCTTCTAAATTCTGCCTTGAAAACTTTCAACTCCCGAAGAATCTTTTTTGGTCTTAGTCTACATTCTTATCTGATCCGTACGACAGTTCCATCCCTCTTTCTTGTTCTATGAAGACGTGTATATAGATAAAATAACTTTTCCTTTATCCGGTAGTCCGTCGTTCTTTGGCTTGGTGTTCAGAAGAAAATGAAAGAAAGAGACGGAAGAGACATTGAGAGCGCTCTTTATGAGACTACGAGACAATGAATGGATCTCAAAAACCCCTGGCAATTAATTCTAGCTTCATGAGAGCAAGAGGAGAGAGGTTATAATATGTATAACGAATAAAAGGGGTAAGAATACTCATCAGGCCTTATCCAACCAGTTCAAAAAATGAAAGACCGTCCAACTCGCGATACTTTGGAATATCTGTCGCTGGGAATCTCACGACATCGGCCAAAAGTAACATCGAGAGAGAGAGGCAGAAAGAAAAAGGGGGATAACGATAAGGAGAAGAATGAAGAGAGAGAGAGAGAGAGAGAGAGAGAGAGGAGGAAACATTTCGAATTAGACGAAACGAGAATGGCAGGAAGTAGACACTGGGAACGAATCGCCTAACTTTGCTTATTGTAATTCAATTTCACGGGGGTTGTAAAAGGGGAATCCTTACCCCCTATGGTTAATATCCGTTTGGTCGGCATTGGTATCTATTCTCAACAAGCCTCGACCCTCCTCCACGGTACTCTCACACCAACATATTTTCAAATGTCTCTTACGAAAGCAGTCACTTTCAAAACAAGGCCTTGTTTTAACCCTTACCCAACCACGGAATTCGACACCCATACTCACTCCGTTTCTTTTTCCGGATAAAGCCTGGATGATTTTTTTGTGACCGGCAACGGTTTAACATTTACTTTGCAACACATTTGCATCATAATATTGCTAATTTGTTTCAATGACTGGAACCGATATTCTCCACGCCACGCCTATTCGGCATCACGACATCGGGCGAGATATCTACGAGAAATTTATTCTCATTTAGATTTTTCTAAATATTGAAGCGTTCTGTTTTTGTTATGAGTTAATACAGTACTGGGCAGAATAAGGTACGCGCTGATATAATTTTCACGCGCGTGCTCTAATAACGCTTCAGTAATAATAGATAAAATAAAAACTAAGTCATCTGGAAGGAAGCTTAATAGACTACTTCTAAATTTCCACTAAAACAATAGTGAAAATATTCGAAATTCATGAAAAAAGTAAGTGAAATCTGTATAGTAGTATATTTACTCTGGACAAAATAAAGTACGCGTCTTAGACTCATTTTTTTGAATAACAAACGCTTGGCTCCTACTCTATGATCTTTGAAAATGTGAACAAATAGTTGCAGTAAACTTTCTATTCGTTACCAGTCGTTTATGAAAGATTTAAGTACTATTTATTGAGTAGCAATCGAAAAATGACAGAAAACAATTTCAATTTAGAAAATTCGTGGATAAGCACCGAAAAAAAGGTTCGACCAATAGGAAAATCATTCAAAAGTATGCAATAAGTAAAGCTGCAGGTAGGAAAATACATAGAAAATGTAAGAAGCTTGGCATAGTAGCTGATAAAAGCGGACGCGAGAAGAAAAGAAAAACAAATGAAGTCGATGATCGCAGAATCATTATGTAAACGAACAAAAATCCTATGCTTACCAGCCCTATGATTCGGAAAATGATGCGGCTAAACATTCCAGATAGAACAATGCATTGACGACTTCAAGGATCAGGGTAAAATACATTAATAAATAATCAGATATTCATATATTACAACATGTAGTTAATTTATTTTTATAAGAATTTGTTCATTCATTTATTTAGATATTTATTTACAATTCGTCTATGTGTACATATACGAAACTATTTCTTGACTGTCAACTTTTCAATACTTCTGATATGACAAATATGTAGAGGTAACTGGCCGGGGGTGGCACTGCGGTAAGAGATAGAAAGAGAGACGAAGAAACGTTTCTTGGTGAAATCGTCACCGAATTTGTAGTACATACAGGTAATATGGGCTAAAAGGATTTCTCTCCCTCTCACTCGTCTTATAAATCTACATATTTTACTCTTCCTCTTTCTCTTTTTCTCATCCTGTCTCTCTCTCTCTTTGTTTACTCAGTTGGATATCAGACGTCACGAGTATCAAGTCATAACGATAAATTCGTTTGACTACATACGCCTGCAGCCCCTATTTATGTCCGCTCAAATATAGATATGTAGATACTTAGCTTGACTACACATAACTTTGATTGCCATAAACGGGTATGAGACAGGAAAATGTCCCCGGCCATGCCTCTCTCTGCGTCGATCTAACCTCGAGCATTTTCACTGATCATAAAATTTGTTATGTTTACCATGTTTTCTCCACTAACATCACTCATTGATCCACTTCTTACTATTATGAAAAATTGAAAATAAGATCGTTAAAATATCTTTTTTTTTTTTAAATTTTTTCGAATCGTTTCTCGTGATAACAGATATGGCAAGGGTAACCAAAAATAAGATGCTACTATAATTGAGAAATTATAAGAAATGAAAGAAAATTTTCTAGACGCAAAATAGTAGGTTATTTTTGAAATATTTCAACAATAGTGTCACATTTGACCGTCGAGGGCCCAGAGTAAAAAAAGGGCCTTGCGGTTTCGCACACTTTTTATAGATGCGTTGAATTAAAAAAAAAAAAAATGCAGTCTCAAGGAGGTTGGTGATTCAAATAAAAATAGTTAAAAATATACGAAATTTTTATGGGACATTAACGATTGCATCGAGTTATCAGTGGAGTTTTTTCAAAATTTTCGTCTGTCCCTTTTGCGAGAAATTAAATAAATAAAATTGCTCTCTTATATATTAGCGCTCATGAGGATTCACTCGATGATATGTTAGAAACCGATTGTCATGACAAAAATTCCTCTAAAAAATAGTAAAATTGCTTTAAAAAAATACCATTATAAAATCTAAATTTTTGTGAATAAACACGCAAAAATTCAAGAACGCTCAGTGTACCGTTTTTAAACAATAAATGCCGATAAATAAGAAAGTTTTTAGTTGCAGCCGTAACTACGACGCAACGAGGAAAAAATTGTGGCAACGCTGCACGTGCTTTACTTATAAGATGTTGGTGTTAGTACAGCATACATGTCAGTTATTCTAACCTCTAAAGTGGGCACCAATACCCCGCTGTAGTCGAGCTTTCAACGATTATTTAATATTTTATAATAAATATTTGACTCTGTTATATAAAAGAATATTTGACTGATATATTGACTCTTTTTTTTATGAAACAAATAAACAACCAACGCGTTGAACAGTATTTATTTAGTGATTATGGAAAAGTTTCGCACGTGACATAGTGGAATATCCGACATATTTATTATTCACAGCAGCACTTTTTTCCTTAAAAGTCAATTCTCAATTCTTAAACAATTCTTAACCAATTCTGGTACAATTGCTGAAAATCGATCTACTGGCGTTGTGTTCCAAATTGTAGACTAAATCAATTTTTTTATTTTCGGGAAAAATTTCTACGTGTACAAAATTTTATTGAGAAAATTCGAACCGTTGTAAATTTATTCTATCTTATCATCTCCGAAAATCTCTTAAACTGTTAATGAGTTTCGTTAAAACAGAAAAACCACTCAACTCTCGCACCACTTTTTACGATTATCGTCCGCCAGTATAATATCTTTGTGTTTCAGTCAGTTCAGTGTTCAAGTCCATGTATTCGTACTTCTTTTTCTTCAATTACTATTTTCGATTTTGAACGTGCGTGATCAACTTATAAAATCCTATAGAAATTGCTAAATTATTCATAAGCAAAGGTTGTCCAAAACAAATATGAAAAATTGGTAGATATGAATAGCAAACATTTTCGAACATCGTTCGTTCGAAAATTTGTAACAATAAAATGGCCATAAAAAATTTTAAACTAAAAAAATATTGTCTGTTACGTTGAGACTGACGTTTAACGAACGATAAGCATAAAAAAGTGGTTTGTCTGCTCTACAGAAAATCATTAACACTTCAAGAAAATAATTTTCGTCTTCTTTCTATGATTGTGGTCAGCTCTAGTCTTCCCTAAAGGGAATTTGACCATACAGCTATATGATTAAGAAAATCATTAATGAGTAAAAAAAGTCCCGTTGTAAATAATTATATGGGATATTCCATTATGTCTCATACAAAATTTATCCATAAACACCGTATAAACATTGTTCAATGCGTTGTTCGCTTATTTGTTTCATAAAAAAAAAAGTTAATATCATGTCTTTAGTCAGAATTATGAAAAAATACCAAAAAGTCGTTTGCGCGATCTCTTAATTTTTTTTCAAGATCCTAAATTTTGGGAAAGTTACTTTTTTATCGAGTACTCACATTTTTTGATGCGATATCGAATAATCGATACTGCAAATCCGAGGCACTGCGACATCGTATTTTCTACTCTGTAAATCCGTGTGCGTTATTTAACACACGAGAAATGGGTTATTTGTTGACACGTGCAAATGTCATAGTGATATATAATGATTTTTAGCGACAGTTTAAAAAAAAAATTAATAAATTAAATAGTCGCTTGTGCGAGCTCTACATTTTTTTCCAAACTCATATTTTGGGAGAATCACTTTTTCATCAAATACGAATATCTCTCCTATGCAATCGAAAAAAAAAAAATATCGATTTCTTTTGAATCACCCTAATGTGTACACATAATGTTCACTCGGTTACCCACTCATTTAGCGTTATCTCGTCGTTACAGTTCAATCGACATCGCGTCAACGCGGGTCGTCCCTATCAAGCATATAACCCAGTGTACTATAGGCTTTTGGATACGCTAGTTAATAATGGCACTGAGAAAACTCACTAGATCGTCGTAAATGGGGCTATATGTATAATCTGTCTCACAACCGTGTTATCGAGCTTGCGAAACCAAATTGCGAATATCAAATATTTTCCGAAACTCTATTTGCTCGTACATTTCCACAAAAAAAAAAACAAATATGGAATTACTCCGGCTTTGAAAATGATTCCCTATTATTTTGGACTTTGGGCTTCGGGCTAATTTCGAAAAACTTTTTTCGGCAATGGGAAGCTTCCAAAAGCTGGAAAATGTATCTTAGAGGGTGCAGTCTCTTTTTGTCCTGGTCATGGTAAAGATTTTTTATAATTATTTAGATAAAAAGCCCCACCTTAAAAGGCCTTTGATCTTGGACCATGCCAAAGAGGACACGATTGTATATGACTTTGATCTTGAATTAAACCGCGCTAGCCCATGCACACACGCACACGCACACGCACAGGCACACGCGTGCGCACGCACACAATCATATCGTATCATATCAAATTATCCGAATAAGTTATTTACGTTTATCAATTTAAAAAAATTTTAAGACTTCCTTATATTTTACGAGCGCGCTTTCAAAATTTCTGTCCATGGTTATCCCTGGAACCCCACAACGGGGTCATTAGTCACCCCATGAAAATGTCAAATTCCCTTCCCGAACCAATTTTTTAAAACCATTCCTTCCATTTTATAGTTTTCACCATTAAATATTCACCGAACGCGCCTTTATCATACACCATTTGCTTCGTTATCAAAAAACAAAGGGAATGGTATATAATTGAACCTTATTATCGCATACAAGGAACATTTTATGTTAAAGAGAAGATTAGGGTAATTATTTACCCCGGTGTGGGGTTCACGTTGGAAAAAAATGGATTGTGGGGTTCTAGGGTTAAGAGTACATCCTTAACTATTTTCCAAAAATATCTAAAAATCGAGGCCTTTTAAGGTGGAGCCCTTTATCTAAACAATTACCGGATTTTTTTTGTTTCAATCCCAACATTTCCGCTTAGAAGCAAATTTATCTGGTAGGTCAATTCATATTTGTTACAAGAAATTTTGCAACTAGCTTTATGTTATGCATAAAGCTTATTCGTGGATTTTATAATATTTCTCTTTTTCATATGAAAACGAAGAATTAATTTGCACAAAACATAATGTTCCTGTCGAATTGTTTCTAACAATTGAAAATTCCTTTTCCGGACCCAAATGTATCCTTGACGAATCTGTCCAACCATCTGACGTGTCACACATTAGCAGGAAATGTTCTTGTCGTGTGTGCTTTTGACCAAATTTGGACAACGGGGTTGTGGTTCCCCGCAAACAATGAGACGAAATAGAGAAATATGGTGAAGGTAGAGATCTCTGTTGGAAACTGGCCAAGAGGAATGGAACTTTATTCATTATTGATTCCGGTAAAAAAAATAAATAATGGATAAATGAATAGATCTTTTTAATATAGTCATCTAGGTTAATAAAGTGTTAAAAAAAATATAAAATAAAATATGATAAAATGAATCTCTGGCACCCTATTATTATAGAACTAAAACTATCCTTAAATTGAAAAAAATCATTGAATTTTTAGTGCCTGAGTGAACGAGTGGATTTTACTTTTCATAGGAGAGGAAGATTTATCGATTGAATGGGGAATTTCGTATTGCCAAAAGGGAATTTTTGTATCACTGAAACATTGAAGATGAGATAAAAAGACGTTTTACATGGTTGTTCTCGTTCTCCAACGCCGTGAACTTTTTTATTTCTTTTCTCATGACTTTGCCGAGCTTTGGAGCATAGAAGTTATGGTGGATGAAGGGGTGAATTTTGTTTATTAGAAGCGCATTCTATTATTCAGAGAGCGAAGTTATCCGGAAGCTTTTTCGATTCGGAATACATACTGTTTCGGCATGTTTTGAGGTACGAGAATCATGCCCTGACCGAAAAGCCTCCATCTTTTCAACCCTCGAGCTCTAATTCCATTGGGAAAACTGCAGTAAAACAACTCTTCTAGCCTAGGAGTATTACGGAAGAGCTTTTTACTTATATGTATGCAACTTTTGACTCGAGGTTGTTTTTTTTGTTTTGTTTTAGGTATTCCTCGGTCTATACTTCCCAATGCTCGATCCTCTTGAAACATTTTCTCGTCGTTATCTACTTATAATATTCACATGTATATATGTACGTATATATAAGCAATTGGAAAATTCGAATATGTGTATATATGTACGTCGAATCTTATTTCTACTGGCCTCGTTCCAACCGAACCAGAATGTAAAACTTCTCAACGGAATCGTACACGGGCTTATATTTCCGTATATACTGTAAAATTCGTGATACGCGTTTCACGACGCCATATACATTTCACGTCTCACTCTTTCGCTCTTGATAAAAGAACCGAGAAGTTCGGTATATTCGGAAAATCCCACGGGAAATACTTGAGTCCAATTAATGCCTGAGAAAATCGAAATTTTATTTTCTCGAAGGGCACGAAAACTCTGGTGGCCTCAAGGCAATTTCAAAGTCGTATGCCCGTCCTCTTTCCCTATTATTTTCATGTACGATTCTAATCCGCACAAGTACCGAATGATTTTCTCTTTTTTTTCATTATTATTAATTTTTTTTTTAATACGAGAGAAAGAAAATTGTAAAAGAATACGAAATACATAATTATAGCGGAGGAAATGTAAAAAAAGCTGGGGAGACGAGGAGAAAACAAGGAGAATGCGAAGGGAAAAAACTAGAGGGGGGTGAAAATTGTGGTGGTTACCTGGATATTTATTGATAAGTATAGCAACAATCCGAAGGGTTTAACTCTATGGAATTTACTATATTGGCGTTGGAGGAAGAGCCAAACCAAACCCCCTCTTTTATCATCGGGAAAAAGATAGAATAGCGGGGTTAAAAGAGGAAAGACTGCTTTGTCCTTTGAAGTCTCTTTTTCCGAGGCAGTCGCGCTTCCAAATGCAGCAAATTCGACAATAAAAATATTCCTATGTTCCCTTCTCTCTCTCTCTCTCTCTCTCTCTCTCTCTCTCTCTCTCTCTCTCTCTCTCTTTCGCCCCCTCCCTTCCAGACTCAGACCCTGCTATATTTAAGGGTGGAAAAGCTCGATGTAAAATACAATAAAAAGATACATGAAAGCCCTACATATATGATTTTCTTCCTTTACCATATACACCCATCCCTTTCCGGTATTCCATATTTTTTCAACTATATGTATATATATTATATGTGCACATTTTGCCAGTAGCTCCTTGATAAACTTCTCCGTCAATAGATCCTCGATAAACTTCCCTGCCCCCTCCCTCAATTTCGTTTACCCTTATCAAGCGTAGGGACTAAAGAATTTTATGACGATAACCAAAATATCGCATGTCGCATAAATATTATAAAACGTATTATTTGTAAAAATAGCAGTTCTCCGTAAAAGATTTTATGAAAATTTATATCTTTATTCCATTCGTACAATAAATATTTTCCAAAACATTGAAATGAACAATTTTATTTCTATTAAAAATCGTTATTAAAGACATGGGTAATTCGAGATTTTTTTTTCAAGACATCATTAATGCATTACGTTGAATGTATGTTTCGATTTTTAAGAATTGCGTGTTCATATATATATTAGGGTGATTAGAAAAAAATCGATATTTTTTTCTTGGAGCTCCAATGAAAAATGTTAGTACATTGAAAAAAAGTAATTTTCCCAAAATTTGGGAAAATTGAACACCCCAAAATTTGGGGTCTTCAAAATTTTTTTACATAGTGCTCAAGCGACTTCTCGATATTTTTTTATTTTTTGTTGAAAATCACAACATTACATTTTTTTTGCTCTCAAAGTAGAAAGAAAGAAAGACAAGGTGGAAAGTTGAAAGTGTTCCATAACATCATGAGCATTTCAAAATTTTATCGTTCTGAAAAAATTTTAAAAGCTACCTCAAGTAGTTTGTTTGCTATTTTATTTTATATTTTCAGCTATAAATCATGAGATTAACAAATGTTTAGCTACAAATGTCAATGTTTTCTGGCTCTCAAAACGAAGGCTGTATGTATTTTACAAAAATCTCATTTTTTTCAAATTTGGATGCTACAAGAAAATTTTTTAAGTTAGCTGAAGCGATTGGTTTCCATTTTCCTGTATTTTATATACAGATATATTTTTTATACACAAAAACGTAATAAGGAATTCCACTAAATGGCTTTAAATTTGAAGCCGTTTTGTAAACTGCCGTTAAAAAAACGCATAATTCCAGAATTCTCTTTAATCACATATTGCATGAAGTTCTTAGTAGGATGAAGCAAAAAAAAAAACACAAAAACTATATATATTTCCATAAGCTACAAAGCTTGAATTTTGCCCAAATATGATAACCCCTCAAAAAATCCCTCAGAAAGTCAAATCATCACAAAAAGTAAAAAGAGTGACTCCTCTCAAAAAAATTATCAAACAAAGTCAAATCACACAAAACAAAAATGAGTCAATCCTCACGAAAAGCTAAGATTGGATTTAACAAAAAGTTATTAAATAAATTGAGCTCTTTTAAAGTATATATTGCCAAGTACAGCAGGCTTTATTGTATTTTATAAAATCTCCAAATAATGTTGAATGTTGATAGAAAAAAAATTAAGATCGAAAATATAGTTGTTCTACCAACCATAACAAGAAAAAAAAAATCGGTATGAAAAAAGTCCGATTCAAAAAAAGATTGTAAACGAAAAAAATTAAATTGAAAAAAGAAAAAAATTCGGCCGAAGTACTTGGCGAGTTTTTTTTGCTTAATTCACATAATGTATTTCATGGTCACTAACTTGCCAAGTACTTCGGCCGAAATTTTTTTCCCAATCTAATTTTTTTTGTTTGCAATCTTTTTATGAATTGGCCTTTTTTTCAACCTAATTTTTTATTACTGTTCTGGTTGGTAGAACAATTGTATTTTCGAACTTAATTCTTTTTCTATCAACATTCAACACTATTTATAAAACACAACATTCAAAACTATTTATAAAACACAATAAAGCCTCCCGTACTTGGCCATATGTATTTTAACAGAGCTCAATTCATTTAATAACTTTTTTTGAAATCCAATCTTAGCTTTTCGTGAAGATTGACTCATTTTTGTTTTGTGTGATTTGACTTTATTTGATAATTTTTTTGAGAGGGATGACTCTTTTTACTTTTTGTGAGGATTTGATTTTTTGAGGGATTTTTGTGGCGGGTTATCGTATTTGGGCAAAATTCATGCTTTGTAGCTTATGGAAATATGAATAATTTTCGTGTTTTTTTTTGCTTCATCCTACTAGAAACTTCATTCAAGAGAAGATTATAGAGGATTTCTGGAATTGAGCATTTTTTTAATGGCATTCTACAAAACGGTTTCTAATTTAAAGCCTTTTACTGCAATACCGAATGAAGTTTTTGTGTATAAAAAATATATCTATATAAAAAATACAGGAAAACGGAAACCAATCGTTTGAGCTAAATTTAAAAAAATTCTTGTAACATCTAAATTTGAAAAAAAATATGTTTTTGTAAAATACTTATACCCTTTGTTTTCAGAAGAAGAAAAAAATTGACATTTGTAGGTAAACATTTGTTAGTTTCCCGATTTATAATTGAAAACTCAAAAAAATAGCAAATAAAGTACTTAAACAGCTTTTAGAATTTTTTCAGAGCGACATTTTGAAAGAGTCATGATTTTACGGAACACTCCAAGAAAAAAAATTGTGTGTGTGTGTGTGTGTGGGTATTTTCAGGCGCGTGCATAAGTAAAATGTAGCATCTTGCCTGAAAAAACAACCCCCTTGTGCCCTAGACGAGAGAGAAATGGAGAAATGGTAGTTGAACCGCCTTTTTCTACTTTTTACCCCAGAAACAATGAAACTCCCAATCACATTTCGTATTCCCCGGCCTCTTGGGGGTAAAACAACCGCTTTCATCCCCTAAAGCGTTCGATGTGATCTTCCCGTATACCCCAGGTAGCGAGACTCTCTTTCCACCTGCTGCTTTCATCCGGACCGGTTCGCTTCGTGAATCCCTTTACATTTTTATAAACCAGCTTAATAAGAAGATCTCGTAGAAGGCGTCAGAGAAATAGAAATATAAAATACTGCGAGAGCCCTCATGAAATTCGGATCGTCTTGGCCAATGGAATATTGTCATAAAAAGAAGACACCTATCCGAGGAACCACAGTTGGGACAATTTTTGAAAACTTTAGGTAATCAAATATATAACAAGTATGTCATATAATTATTATCACAGAGCCGTAACTTTTCTATTAAAATCATAAATGACATGGAGTTCATACGTCCCATTGATACGTCTTAACGTATTACTATCACAAAGTTACTTTATTTAGGATTCTTTAATAATTTTGTATGAATATCCTTGACACCAAAACTAACAATTTTCTCCTATGAAGAAAAATTTGCTGACATCAAGAATTTGAGATATTCAATTTCCAATTTTTAACTTTTCCCATCTAAACGCGTGTAAATTTAAGTCGCGTATCGTTTATGAGTTGCAAAAAAATGCGTTTAGGATTTTTCTTTAAAAATTTCGGCTCATGGCCTTTCTGGCTATCTGCAAGAAAAATCTTAAATACATTTTTTTTTGCAACTCGATTTTTGCAACTTTTTAATGAAATGCGACTTTAATTTACACGCGTTTAGATGGAGAAAATAAAAAATTGCAAATTAAATATCTCAAATTCTAAACGTCAGAAAATTTTCCTTCATAGGAGAAAACCGTTAGTTTTGGTGCCAAGAACGTTTATGCAAAATTTCGCAAGGACCCTAAATGAAGTCGTTTTGTGATAGTAATACCTTAACTACATCACTAAAAGATGTAAGCATTATGCAGTCAAGAAGTCCTCTGTGCTACTTCCGTCTCTGTGAAGAAGATCAGTCAAGTGGAAAATTATATACCGACATCACACCGACAGCGATGGATGCGCGATCAGTGTATGGCTTTGGAATCTCCCAAGTTAAGCAACCTTGGACGAGATCAATACTTGGTTGGATGACCGCTTAGCCATGCACTCGCTCGCGCAACAATCACTGAGTGGGTGGTAGTTTTTCTGAGTTTCCGATGGTGCTAACCAACTAGAACTTAGTATAAATAAAGCCGCCTGTATCGGTCGGGTTTTCTACAGTTTCCCTTGGCCCTCGTGCAAATACGATACAGTGGTGCATTAGGAAAGAGTGGCTGTGGGCAACACTCTTGAGGGCGTCTAACAGCAACAAGGAAATTAGTCAAGTGGGGGAAAAATGGGGTCAAAGTGATGGGACGGGGTTGTAAAAACCTGCAAGGGTATAGCAGGAACAATAAAAATAAAAAAAATATATATAACAAATATGTAACATTGATGTGTACAAATTTTGTAATCGGCATACGAGATATTTACGTTTAATAAGACATATAAAATTGTTACGAAACGGCGCGGTAATAATGACAGAATATTGTGATGATATCATCATCCTGATGTATAATAGAAAACGTAACAAATATGTAGCATCTGCTACATGAATGTTACAAGATATTAATGCGTAAAAATCTCGTCATATTGGTACGAGATATTTTTATATATTAAACATTCGTAAAACTATTACAAAACGGTTGGGTAACAATTACAGAACAGTCGTCATTTTGATAAATTAAATCCAGTCTCCCTTCAATGAAATTCAGTGTACAGCCAGAGTGTAGTGAAGTATGGTATAGTCAAGTGTAGTGTAGTGTATTAGAATTTTTGAATCTAATAACTTTATAAAATAAAATAAATAAAATTAAAAAAAAATGTTATAAAATTATAGAATCAATAATCGATTCTTGGGTTGTTAATGACTTCTTGGTAAATCTATATATTATTAAAAATAAACTTATATTACATGTTGAATTTACAGTGGTATTTGCATTAATGAAATAATAATTGTCAAGTAGACAATAGTGTAATAGACAGCGTGGGTATTTGTTAGATCAGGAAAAATCAGAAGATAGAAAAGTAGGTCGGTTAAATCTCCGTTCAAGTAGGAAATTTTTGCGGTAAAAATTAATGTTAGCAATAGTGCGAATAATAGAATACAATGACCTGCGATAAAAAACTGAATTCTTAATCGAAGAAATTTTTTTTTGCGTAGTTTTAGGCTTTTTTTTTTATGTATGCAGCAAATCAAGGGGCTTCTGTTCTCATATCATTGGTTATGAAAGATTTCCATAAAAAATACATTACGTTTCCAGTTCATGACGTATTGGGTATATAAAAAACACATAACAATGGAATGACATTGACTACCCTCACGGAACCAAACATCCCATTGGACGTATTTTCTCCGTACATAAAACCAGAAAACATTCAAGCCACATCCATTGGATGTTCGGTTCTGTGAGGGTATATTGTTACGAATACATATATATGTACACATAAGCGTTACATATTTCCTCGCAGTTACATCTTTGAGCTGAGTATGTTACATGATCATTAATCGTAGCTTTTTCATAACTGTGATGTTGAGGATGACAAATTTGAGAACAAATACCCACTGAAAAAAAGGCATAGTGTTGAGAACGGAGGCGTAGTTGACTCAACTACGCCCTGAAGTTGGATACGGCGAAGCCAATGGCGTAGTTGACGCAACCTCCGCGCGTAGTTGAAGGTATTTTGTTGAGCCAACTATGCCCGCAATTTGAAGTAAAACTTTAAATATTCAATAGAACCAAAACATTTTTTGAATAAAATTCAATAAATATTTGAAATAGTATCATTGCATTGCTCGAGAAATGCGGAAAAGTATTTCAGTCAATTGTATCAATCATGTTTGGATTGAATGAGTTGCATTGTGTAATTAAAACGTATAGTGATTGTACCGAACAATTATGATTTTGAAATGACTAAGAAATATTTGACATTTTTTTTATATACATATTTTTTGGAATATTTTTTATTTGATATTTTTTACTTTGTACTTTGCCACTTTCAATAGTAAATACGATTAATCAATTTTTTACTCTGGTAAGAGCGCCTATCCTGACATAATTAGGTGGCAAAAACTTTCTATATCAACGTACTTTAATTGTACGATAAAAGGCCTTAAACCTTTTTACCTCGTAAAACATGGGTTCGGGTTTTCTCGACGACCGTCGGTCGGAGTAATCGATATTTAACGATTCAATGTCAGAGCTTTATGGGCACACGGACAGTGCGACGCTTACGCGAGAGCGCTCCGCCCGTGGCCCTCTAGCGGATTTCTGCCACATCAGAAATCCAGCCAGGGAATAAGGCTGTCCGGTTACAATATATATAATTCATGTTAAATAAAACTTATTGTTTGCGCAACGAAATTTTAGTAGCTTTAGCAAAAGGTTTATTTGTTTGAATAGTAACAAACGATTTTATCCAAATTACTACTAGATAATTAGCTAAATCACAAATTACATTCCGTTGATCTATGCGGTGTCATTGAATTCAATTCTCGCAAAGAAGTTTATTCGATACTATTATTTTATCGAGTCACGGACAAACCGTATACAACCCAACCTCCGTGTGATTATTTCAAATTCAATGGTTTCTGTGTCTCAAGTTTTATATTTTTTCAATGTAACCATTTATTGCAGTTGTATCACATGAAATACACTCAACTCAAATAAATTAAAATTTAGCGGCAAAATCGTGGCGTCGTTGTCTCAACGACATGACTTTCAGTGAATCAACTACCGGGTGATTAACTAAACGTAATATGACTATTGGCGCAACGAAATTCGTCCAACCTCATCGCGTAGTTGACAATACTTTAATTTTTTTTTCAGTGCAGCTTTATTCACGGAGCCTGTGATATCAATGTTATATCCATATAACACCCGTTACATAACATTTCCATAAATGTACTGGAACTGTGTTTGTTGCAGTGCAGACTAAGAAAATATCGGGGTAATATTTTACTGACAATTTTTTATGTCCAGACAAATGTGCGGTTTTTCTGTACCTTGAAATTTATTTCAACCAAAATTTTATTTTGAGGCTTTATATAAGGTGTATGTAAAGCCTCAAAAAAAGGGGTTAGATAAGTATGCACATTTTCAAAAAATATTTTAAACAAAAGTATCTCTATTGAAACAACTTTCCGTTCATTTGAAATGGCACTTTTTTCCTATGGAAGTGAAAAATTTCATTGAGACGAAGAAATTAGTTGCGGCGTGGTTGTCGATTTTTAGTAAAATTGTTTTCGCAAAATGCATTTCGCGGTAACGACAACGACGATTCTGACTGTCCGTTAATCTAAAGAATAAAACAACTTTTTTTGTTCTTAAAATTAACAAAAAAAGTAGTCTTTGTCATGGACGATTTTTTTAAATACATTTTTCACAAAATGACAGAGGTTTGAATTGAAAAAGCGGTATTTTAGAGAAAAAAATTGGTCTCCTTTTATTTGTAAAATATGTACGATGTCTAGAAAAAAGAACTCCCATCACAAAGACAAGATTATTGTGTGACGAACCTCTGAATCAAATTTGATCCAAATCGGTCGTTGAGTTTTGGAGATGTGACGGTTAATGTTTCAAAAAATATAATTTTGAACACCATTTTCATAGATTTTCGGCAAATTTCCATAAATGACATGTATTAAGGGTGTCACTATCGAAAAAAAAAAAAACATTTTAGAAAAATCGATTTTTTTATCCCTATAGGTGTAAACAGTCCGTAATGATTTTTATTTTATTAAATTTTTCATAAGCGACGAGATTACGAAAAGTTCTTAGCAATGTTTTTTCGGGCTGTCTCATACGCAAGACCTCTTGCGAATGTTTTACTCGCGTTGCACCATGGGTCCCATGATAATAAATCTTGTGACCAGCAGTCAGGTAAGTTAGCTACATACGGGGTGAAAGCTCGCAGAAAATGCGCCGGGTTAAAGGGCAAGGAGTGGGGGAAGGGTTGAATTCTCGTCGGAGCACCTTGAAAATTATTATTTCAGAATTTATATACGAGCTGGCTTATGGGTAAGCGAGAAGCTCCAAAAATTTTCCGAGTGTGAAAGCGTGTGAAAAAGTGCCGGTGCAGAATTATTGCGATCCATTATAGTATACCTGAGAGAAAGGAATAGGGAAGAGAGAAGGAGAAAGAGAAAAAGAGATAGATAGGACTAGTAATCGTACAATGGTGGACTGTACGAACCGGGTAAGCCCGATTAATTGTTCGGAAAATTGCATGAACCGCATTTCCTACACATATAACGTTCTTAAGGATGAATGATATTGACCGTCCCAGCAAAAAGTATACGATTTCGAGGAACCGCGTATATATGGCTCTAATGAATATTTTACTGGCTGTTTACTATCAAAAATCGTAGTCGGGACGTTAATATTACTAATTCAATGATTATTAATTGCGTATTTCTGAATATTGGTGATCGGTGATAACAAATTTTGGCAAGGATTGTACACTGAATCCAACTGTGAAAAATAACATTTTTTCATTTATTATATGTGTGTAAAACATAAAGGCCGGTTGAATATGGAAAAAAAAATATTACACGATATAAAAATATGTTGATATTGAATGGAGAAATGGAGCTATTTACGATAATTACACAAAAATAATATCGCGTAAAATGTACAATATGACACGGCAATACCGCACTGTACTGATATTATTTTTTTTACGATGGCTACACTGAGCGCTCGCAGCGCCAGAGGAGAATTTCTGCTGGCCTGCTGCTACCATAGCCCTTGTTTACTATTCGCGCTGTAAGTTCAAAAGTGAGGTTAGAATGGTGAGGAATGTTCATTTAAGTTTTAAAATGCACAAGAACAATACATACCGCTGCAAAGGCAAATTGTAAAACTTTTCAAAACGCAACTATTGGTAAAGCCTCCACACGTGTAAAATTCTTATAAACTATTTTCAAAATATTTATTTTAAGTAAATACGCATTACTAAATGTTATATCTATATAGGTGTATGCTATATAGAGTGTGCAGTGCGATGTTGTCGCGTCTATAAAATTAAACTCTTAAATCTTCGAGATCGCTGCAGTTATCAATTTTTTTCTCAAAAACGGTACAGTAAATCATCTTGAAACTTGACATAGAGCTTCGTCAATGTTTCTCCGATAGACTGTATTTATTTCGGATTTTTCTCTTTATTTTATATTTACGTTCTGCACGCATGTGTTCGATAATATGTCAATCTCCATAAGAACACATGCAAAATGGAAAAAATAATAACATTAAAACGCGTCAGAAAATCAATCCCAAATTTTGCACAGGTATTTGGAATGCTAAGATGCAACATCTGTGTAAATATGAGCTTGATCTCTTTATTTTGAAAAGAGTGTCATTCATCCTTAAGAACAATTAATAGTTTGGGAATTTATAATCATCAAATTTACTGCAAAGGGAAGATTCTCGAGCATAATTTATTACGTGAACATTCAGTCGCACTAAATTTCTTAGATATTTAATATTCAAATGCGCAATCATTTATTTGCAAACTATTGGGCAATTATTTGCATCTTTGACGTAATACTCGAAATGCGAACAAATTATTTTATGAACGCGTATACAATTATGTGATTAATTTTAATTATTTGTACACATCATATTTTTTTCTATTTTTCATGTTATACACTAATATACACATTTTTAAATATTGTTTGTTTAGGCTTTCAAGGTACGACATTTTTCAAGTGGAACATGATGTGTGGTTTTTATTGGGTAAGTATCCCACCCACTCGCGTACTGCGGACCGTTTCCAGTGTCTCATGCGTTATTTTTTACGGTACCTTCGAGAAAAAAAAAACTTATTTACATCACATTTTCATCAAACAATATTTTCCGTGCTCCGGTTAGCTGCCATAGAACCAGCTGTGCCGTGGGTGAAGCCGCTGGCGCAGCTAGTTTCATACAGGGTGTCCCAGCGACAGTAGTCCAAAGCGAAACCAGCGCTAGAGGGCATCATGATGAATCGAACGAACCTTATATAAGGTTATCCAAAAGTCAACGATTTAGAATTTATTCGAACTTTTGTGATTTATCAGAAATCCAATAGCTTTACTTACAAAAACCTCCATTGTGTTACTACTACTCGATGAATTCAATTGAAATTTGACCCAGACGTGCTCAAGTAATGTAGCTACCTGATAAAGCTTCATTTTTTAATTTATGACAAATATGAATAACAATATTTTTCTTATTTTTTCGAAACTCCCATAGCCCTGGTTTCGTTTTGGACTACTGTCGCTAAGACACCTTATATGAAATTTTTTCAATATTGTTTTCTGACTTTCACAAAAAAAAAACACTTTTAATCGTACGGAAACTGAGCGGAATACGAATTATTTCTTTGACTCACAGAAGGCTTCGAAAAGAGAAAGGCTACGTGAATCGTCCGTGGGTTATTTCAATCAAATCATTGCCATCTGTCTATTACAAAATATCGAAATTTCATGTCACGTACGAATATCTCTGTGAGTTATCATGTTTGATTATTAACGTATTGTCAGGGTTCTGAAATTTCGAGAAAGCTTTTTCACATGGCAGTTTCCATCTTTCTATATCCATAAATTTGTTGATATCTAAAAACAATTAAAATATCAACAGTATTACAATTTTTTATCCCAATAGCCAGTACTAATTAAGAGATTGATAAAACAACTACAAGGTAAAGTATAGAGTGCCCATTAGGAAACTTTAAATCTATCTCTCTTTTTACAATCAGAATCTCCTCGGTGACTCCTTCTGGGGTCAAAGAGGATTGGAGTAATGGTGGAGTTGTTGCGTGCATGAGAGTTGGAACACCAGAGGCGATCCTAATTACTGATTAGGATAAGGAGTACACACCTACACACACCTAAATAGATATGAGCACAGATATATGTATATGTAAATACATTGATTGTTTGGGTTCAAAGAAAAGGGCGTGTAAAAGATGACTGAGCCGGTGAAGCGATGAAGGTTAGGTCTCCGTGTATGTTAGTAGTCAAAATGCATGCACCTGACTGTGCAGAGGGTAGTAAAGGACGAAGGGATGAGATAGGGGTACGAGCCCACAGGTTCGCTCAGTCGCGAGAGACCAAAGCAGGGTTAACCTCACACTATGTTCTTGATGGCTACCGCGATCCTATCCAACATCCTTCCTGGAAACAGAGAGGGTTGGAGATACCAGAGAACTCACGCTATAATACGTATAGTTAGATATATATGAAACCTCTATATACGAAGTATCCTAGAATTGTTGCCCAGGGCTTGTAGGGTAAATACATTCTGACATTCTCAATGAAAAAGATATCGCGCGATTTTTTTCTGACGCACCGACGTTGATCAGATTTATATATATATTTAAGAGAAGAGCCTTTACCATGGAGAGATAATCGGTTACCTCGATTAATCTTGAATACCGAAAGAAACAGAAAAGGAGAGATAGAATTACGGTATATATCAACTTGCAGTTTGAACGTAACGGAAAAGCGCTGAATCTCGAGTATAGATACGCCACGCAACTTGCCTTCGGCATTTAAACTTTTTGTTTTTAATGCTTGGCAGCAAGACGCTGCCGCGTCTCTAGATATGATTATCTGTCAATTATGTATTATTTGGGGAATTACATGCCAAATCGATCACTGTTTTGATTATGCATTTTTTTATTTTTTTCATATTTTTCTCTTTTTATGACTTCATCGAAAGCGACTTACCTAATTAAAAAAAAAAATTATCGACAAGTTCATTGGATACGAATTTTTGATAAATTTTTCGAATTTTTTCTTCAAATTTTTATGTCTTTCATAAACATCAAGTAAACCGAATGGATGAAGGGATCAAAATTTTTGTTTTGAAGGTAATTTCCTTTTAAGATATCCCGAAAATAATTGGAAGATTACTTCAATCAGTTTTTTCAATTTTAAGCAGAATATGTCTTTTCCCACGATGATTGTTTCCTGCAATTATCTTCATAATTTTTCGAAAGAAACTGTTATTATTTTAATGGATTTCAAGCCAAGTGCCATCATGAGCAAAACTTTTCATCTATGTTTTTTTTTTTAATAATTATGGAGACAATCACTGTTAAGGAAGAGATTTTTTGCTTAGGATTGAAAAAACTTATTGAAGTTATCTTTTAATCATTTTTTACCTATTTTTATACGGATGTACTTGTCAAAACAAAAATTTTAATTCCGTCATTCATTCGATTTGCTCCATTTTTCATAGAGTTATATATAATTTATTTAAACAAAATCCACATTATAGTTTTAAACAAAAAAAGTATGAAAGATTTGCCCACGATGATACTTGGCTTAAAATTCATCAAGATATTAACAGATTCTTTTCAAAATTCATGAAGACAATCGATGCAGACAATCATCGTGAAAAAAACCCATTATTTGCTTAGAATTGTAAAAACTAATTGAAGTAATTTTTTAATCATTTTTGACATGTTTTTAAAGAAAAATATTTTTCAGAACAAAAATTTTAGCAATGCCATCTATTCGGTCTGTTGGATTTCTCAGAAAGTTATAAATATTCAAAGAAAACAAACCGGAAATTTTTCAAAAATCCGTATCCGATAAATTTGTTGACATGGTAATAATTTAAAAAGAATATCAGATAAGTTGCTTTTTATGAGCTCAAACAGAGATAAAATGATCAACAAACTAAAAAATGCACAATTAAAACAGTTGGCGATTTGGCGTGAAATGCCCCATGTATATACGGACCTGGACGTTTTAATCAAGCGGGTCTCAAGCGAAGTTACTGCCGGTAAATTAAGTTCCCTGATTCGTGAGATATTTAACGATATCAGCGACTTTATAGATGCAGTTTATTAACTGCCACTTCAATTTTACTATCCACCTTGCTAGTGAATTGTTGCTTTTTTTTAAGAGATCTAAAAATTCATAATGCATGATGGAGCTATAGTTCGCGATTGATTATTCCACTGTTTTTGAAAATGTATAGTTCAATAATTACTAGACTCTTTCCACACTATCAAGCTGCTCCCAATTCGCTCTCGGTCCGGTAAAATTTTCGATATTTATACTATGCTTTCGATGAAGCTTAGATTCTATCACATTTATGAACATTTGACCAGACTAGGAGCAAATCGAATGCAGCTCGATAATGGGGAATGAACCTTAGAAATAAAGAAATCAATTATGTGAGATTATTTAAATTTATAGTAATCTTTACGTTTGCATACATTATTATACATATTGCCTAAAACATTACATACAAAAGGATTGAAAATCGAGACTCTAAGCCGAACCATAGTTACACATACACACGTTAAGAGTACATCTATATTTTTCAATTTGATTCTCACAGAAAGTTAAAAAAGACCCTCCCGAAAAATTTTAAAATTAATTAAAATCAAACAAAAAAATGATAAATTCATCATCGTAAAAAAGTAAGTGCAAAAAAGATAAGTTTACAAAAAAATTGAAACAAAGAAAATCAAAGTGGAAAAAAAAATTCAGCCGAAGTACTGTGCGAGTTTTTTCACTTAACGCGCGGAATGTACAATTTATAGTTGATAACTCTAGCTCAATTTTTTTCAATATAAGTTTAATTAACTTCAATTTTATTTTGTCCCAGATTTTTTTTCTCGAAGTTCGTCAAAGATACCAAAGCTTTATGGACGTGTGGTAATTTCTGCTCTTGTAGGTTTTTATTTATTTAACCCCCAGAGTGTACACTATATTTACTTCCGTATTACGTGTCACGGATTCCGTATTACGTATCACTGATTTCACTGGATTAGTTTAGGTATCTAAGTTTTTCTTTGGAGGGGGATTTGTATTATGGGTACTGAACTTTTTTTATCCCACACTTATATCCTTGCACTTTGTACCTTCGAAAAATGCCACTTGGTTTTCCGACCATTGGACCTTTTGAGGCATGCGTACACTTTAAGAGTTAATAACTTTGTGTGAAGTTCAAACTTAGCTTCTTGCGAAGTTTGAAGAATCTTATTGAACAGGTCAACTTTTGCGGGATAGCTATTGCTTAAACGGTGTCAACGATCCATCACCACGCTATTACAATGATAACAATGAAAATCTCGAAATTCGTGCATACGCTGATTCTTTTAGACGCGGATTCATTTACTTTTGGACTTAAAAGAGATAGAAAGTTTTTATTGTGTTTTTACTGTTTTTGTCGGAAGTGGTCGTTTAGGTTGAGTATAAAGTACTTACAATGTGGATTTGTTGACCAGTCAAGAAAAGAGACGAAATGGTTATATGAGCATGAGCCGAGAAATTCCAGTACTATGCGAGTGTGTTGAACGACTGTGGTTTCGTCGACCACAAGCTATTGTAGACGAATCCTGTACAGAAGGTGAGAAAAGAGGAGGGGAGAAAGAGAGAGAGACTCAGGGATCTATACTGGGTTCACTTTTCTTCCTTCTGTTCATTAATGATATCGGTTCAAACTTGTGGTACTCGAACCGGATGATATTTCCGATGATATGCTGATGACATCTACATTGTCTATCCTCTTACCTTAACGCCTTACCCCTTAACCTTAACGCTTCTAAAAATAAGGTGCTCATCATTGGTAGTACCGCGTATATTCAGACTCTAGATTCCAAGAGCTGCTCACCGATCTTGATACGAAATAACGTTCTGCCCTACATGGCTGATGCCAGAAACCTTGGAGTATACATGTCGTTAGACTCATCTTAGCACAAATATGTAAATGTTATATCTCAAAAAGTACATTATTCTGTACATGAATTCAAACGTAATAAAAAATCACTTCCAGAGTTCTATGAAGGATCACACTTGCTAAAACGCTAGGGCTGCCCCATCTTGACTATTTTTTGTCTTATGTTCAATGACGTCACTAGCGAGCTAAATACGAAACTTGGTCAATTGAGTTGATCAATTGCTGCATTCGTGTTATTTTTAATCTGCGACGGGACGTCGCAGATTACTCCGTACCGTCACCAACTCCAATGGTTGTCAACCAGCAACCGTCGCCGTTACTATCTTGGAATTGCAACCTGCCATCTCCTACACAACGATACTCCGATAAATCTTCCCGAGTGGCTTGCAGATGATTTAAACTCTAGATGATTGGAACGCACGAACAATAGCTCATCTACCTTCTTCTATATTCCTAATCGCCGTACTTTTTCATATCGTAATTCTTTCCACTTATTAGCGGCATATCTCGCATTCACTTGAAATTAAGACTGCTGAATCTCTAGTAATATTTAAAGCCAAACTTTATAGACTTCGAGACCAGTCAAGCTGCCAATGACCAATGGTTTAGTTTTAATTGTTTTGTATACTTATGATACTTTGTTTTGCTATTGTACTCTTCGTTTTATCTCATTGTATTTTAATTTTATTTTTATTTATATTTTATTGTAAACACTGAGTGTAATTTTCTAATTGTCCACCACGTCTTTTAGCTTGCTTAGGCGTAAACAAATCATCATTCTCTCTCTCTCTCTCTCTCCTCTCTCCCTTTCTCTTTATATATATATATATATATATATATATCGCGGGCTGAATCTAGAGAAGTGGAGCCCAAAGTCAAAAATTCAACTAGTTATAAAAAAAATCAAAAATGGCTAAATCGAAAAATCCATTAATACGGATCCGCTTATTTCTTGTATAGAAAAACATATCAAAAATTCGCGCAAATCCAAAGGGGTCTGGGTTTTTGAATGTCAAAGTGGCGTGAAATGCCTCATATATATATATATATATATATATATATATATATATATATATATATATATATATATATATATTTCGTTCTCCCTTTTATTTTTCACAACCAAAAACTCCCAACAACGAGCTTACTTCTGACATCCCCAGTTTCGTATACCATTGCAAATCTAACCAACAAAAATTACGACTGTACCATCTACCTTAAATCGGAGAAACGTACGTTGATGCTAGAAACAGAGAACATCGCAACCCTCGTGGTAAATTTCCTCTTCCTCATTTTAGCAACATCAAAAGAGTTTTTTTCTACCGTTTCTACCTACACTACCGAAATTCATGAAACTTAAGAAATAATCCTCTTCCGACATTTCAAAATTATAACCAACCATGAGGGGATGTGGTTTGAGGTATAAAGCTGGAGAGCACATTAATAGTACAAACATTTCAAATTCCTTTCCCTTTTCTGAGTTTCCCAGGTCCGGGACTTCTCTTCAGCATTATTTAGATAGATGACCTCCCAAATGAGCTACTTTTAGAACATTGGCACTCCAAGATCCTCTTTTGACTCTAGTTTTCATTTGGAATGGTCGGACATTGCTTTATTATGTGTAAACCATGTGTAGGCATAAAGAAACTAATCTAAATTGCTGTCGTTTTTCGGTTTTAGAAAGAGCCCGGCTCTCTTTGAAACCGCTAAATAGATAAAAATGATACTGATAAACTACTTTGAGTACCTTTAAAATTGTAAACTGCATCTTAATTGTGATCATTATTCGTAAAATGGTACAATCATCATTACAATTTCAACAAATTTTCTACTCGATATGAAATTGCATGGACATTAAAATAGTTCATGGAATATTTATGAGATATTCCATTGCTGACTTGCAGCAGCGATTCCCCACGTCCTTTTGTGAGTGCGATTCCAATGTGAAACTGACAGTTTCACACTCGGTGAACCCTCGTATCTGTCATTGCAATTTGAAGTCGAAAATGCTTGCATGTCCCCGTCCAATTCTGTTGTCCAACAAAGGAAGGGTATCTTTCGTTCCGAGGGCGGGGGAAAGGGAGGAGTTAGATGGTCCACCTGAAGGCTGCGAGACTCTGCAGGTTGAAGAAAAATCCTTCCTCCTGTAAGTAGTTTGATTCAGGGCAGGGTTGAGAAAAGTGGCTTTTGGCTTCGAATTGTGTGGAAAAGCTCGGGCGAGAGGGTTTGCCTCGGGGACGAAGGACTCTCCGAGGCGACCGTGGAAAAGAGGCGAAACGATAGAGGAAAAAAGAATGAAACTAGTAAAAAGGGAAAGAAACAGTTTTGCGAAAGAGGAAAAAAGGGTGGCGTGCATGGTGGGCAGCGAAATGGGAAAAGAGAGTTTGAAAAGCTACGTCTTGAAGGGTTAAGGGGACGCAATCGAGTGGGATTTAAGCTTCTCGATGGCTTACAACTTCACACGAGCAACGTTTCCTTTCTGTTTCTTCTTTCTTCATCGTAGTTGTCTTCATTGATCGTCGAGCCTCATTCTTTTCGGTCGATCTCCTTACTCTTACGTTGATTTCATCGTCTCAAGCACGATGAAAAGACGTTTCATGGTATTGATCGTATATTCGACGAGACCACTTGCCGTAGATTTTCAGACTGTGCCAGACCCGCTCGCCTTCTTTATCCCTGTCTTCCTTCCATCCTTCAGCCCTTATTTGCTATTTCTCTCTTTGTCCCTCTCTCTTTCTCTCTAACTAACAACATTTATATGTCTCTTTCACGGCCACCAAGTTCTTTGGTGGGTTAATTGGATATTTTTTATTGTCAATTTGTGATTGAGATCGAGAAGGGTCGTCTTTGTCGTTAGCCCACGCGGCGGCGATCAAGAGAATCACTGAGCGGAGTCAGAAGGTATGAGTAGTGCCAGAATGACTACAAGGGTAGTTCAAGAAACGAACGATGCTGGTGGCTTTTTCTACGGGGTTAAAATGAGGGGTGAATCCCAAATGGTGCTTTGTAGAGCACCGTATTAAAACTTCTTTTGTCCCTTATCGCTAACCTGGAATGCAGCTGCCTCCTTATTCTTCATCTTCCCTTTCGTCTTTCAACGTCCTGATTTTCAAAGCCTTCGAAGAAACGTTTCGTTCACTTCCGTTTTCATAGCACTAAGAAAAGCAGGCTACTAACCCGCAGAATCTTCACTTTACTCTCGAATACTTACTTCTTCTCGTTGATGACTTTGTGCAGCTTCTGTTGTGGCTTGTAGGTCCGATTACGAGAACGGGGCAAAAAACCTGAAATGATCTTCAACATGTTAGGCCCTAGTACTTGCCGAAGTTCTTTTGTCACGAATCACGACCAGCATTATCCTCATGAGATAAGATTCAGGACTTGGGTAGATAGAAGTGACTACCTTATCCAGGAAGCAGGTATGCTTAGCGAGATTGTAGACTTCGACATCAACAATGACTCGACCCAAAACTTTTTTGTCCATTCATCAAAACTAGTAGATAATATAATGGTGGGTAATGTTTTTTGTTTCTATGGACGAATCGATGATGACCATCATACATTGCTATAATAAACTCGATTCCCTTTCATCAGTTAATCCTGACCAACTGTCATGAATTTCTAATCTGCAACTCGCTGCGACAAGAAAAAAAAAACATGCGAAGGCAGATTCAGACAGTCCACCGTGGTCCATGATCACAGTTATACTAGTAAAACACAAGAGTCGCTTTTGCTTCATGGTAGTCAAGATAGGTTGATGTTGTATACAAAGCTTTTACTTTGGTTACCACGGGAATACTGTCCACTAAACTGTCAAGCAAACGCGTATTTTCTCTCTTCCTCTTTCTCTGTGTCTAGCTTTTGGAATCTCACACAGAGTAAATGATATAAAAACGGCTCGTTGGCTCTGTTACTAAGAGTAAAAAAGCACCACGACACGCTAAGGACGGGGCTTCAGAGCAGCACTCTATACCATTTTTTCCCTTCTTTCTATTCGCTTTTGGTACCATCGTCATCTTGTGATATGCTTGTACGGAAAAAAAGCTCTGAAATATTAAGCGCGCAATTACCAGGCCCATTCACCGTGTGATGCATCATTTTGGCTCAGCTCGGGCGTTTGTATCATAGGAACATCAGAGACCGAGAAAAGAGGTTGTTCTTCCGCGCCATGGAGTGAGTGTAGTCGGGTGAGGCATGGATTGTGCGCAACCAGTGCATGCATTCTCTCCCTCTTTCCTCATTCCTCTCTCAGTCTCTCTTATCCTCTAGTCCTTCAACCTTCACGTCTCTTTTATCCCCAATCCCTAAGCGCTGCGGACTCAATGCGATGATAAAAAGCTCGCACATGCGAAAAGATGAAAAGCTCCAGCTTGACTGAGAAGAAGACAGGCTGGTTGTGTCCAAGCAATATTAAAAGTTGGACAAAAAGTATGAAGAAACAAACACGTCTGTGTCGAGATAAAGCAGACAAGATGTGGGGGTTGAAATGGAGGTGCAAGCTCGGATGGAAGCTTATAACAAGTACGGGCAATGTTCCATTGTTTTTCGAAAGATCCATTTGCTCTATGATGTTGGAAACTATGGTTCGTTCAGCGATCACGAATACGAAACATCAGTCGCGGACATTTTAGGACCCCACGAAACATCAGAGGATGTATTTTCAGCAGGAACGTTAAAAAATGTGTCCTGTCGATGCAGAACTCAAGGAAATACAGTGCCCGGGCGTCTCTTCATATGGAAACGAACGTGTGAAGTGTTGAACTCTTATCCGGAAAGGAGATTCGTTCTTGGTGGGTATTCCAGTGGCTGGGATTCCAGTCGCATTGGATAAACGGATCTAGGGACTGTAGTCATCGTCGTTGGTTGTCGTCTTCGGTGAGGTGGCATGGCAAAGGTTGTATATGTATGTTAGATGGCTGGAAGTGTACATGAAACGTCGTAGGACTATCCTGGGGGCTTGGTTAGGCGGCGCTTTCTCACCCCTTCTCAGCATCCTCACTTCATCCTCGCTAGCTATCAGATTCATGTATACACACCTAGATGTCGAAATATAACGATATACGAGGATACTGAGATATAAACATGTACATATGCATATATATACACACACACATACACACACACGCACACACACACACACACATATATGTACATTATCTAGCAACCATTTCAGCGGCATCATGGTCTGAAAACAAGGTGACAAGTGTGAGTTGGGTGAGGTGAAAAGGAGGGTTGGCAGGGGTGAACCAAGTTTACGGGCTGCTCCATCACGCGAGAGCTTAGCTTATCTCAATGCAACAACGTAGTATCTGAGGCTTCCGTCTCCGGGCCGCGGGACTACCAGCCTGACACTCCTCTCCCTCTCTCTCCCTCCCGGCCGCCCTCTCTTTCTCTCTCTCTCCCTCTCTCTCTCTTTCTCTCTCTCTCTCCCCCCCCTCCCCCCCCCCTCACTCTCTCTCTCTCTCTCTCTATCCACTTCTCATGTTGGCTCTCTCTATTCTCTATTGGTTCCATATACTATCGCTACGTGTTGTTCACACTGTTCTCGCTTCCTCCCTGCTCCCCCCCACCCCTCTTTCACTCTCTGTCTCTCTATCTCGCTCTGTTGGTTGTACGTGAACAACGACCGCTGCCATGACCAGGGAATAGTTGCTGGTTCCTCGTTCAGTTGCACTAGCGTCCCTTTGCTTCTCACCAATCCTTTCTCCCTTCTCCACCACTGCCACGTTCCATGCTGAACTAATTCGCGGTCAAACCCGTGCGTTTCTCCGTTATCCAGCCACCAGCCATCGCTAAAGGCCCGTCCTCCATCCTGGTCTTTCGTTCCTCCTATACTAGCAGGCTATAGTTGTCGTACCATGGAGTTGGCCAGGTTTAGAAAGTTCTGTCGAAGATTAAGCGACGATTTATGGTCCAGCTAGGAGACAGTAGATTCTCCGCAAATTCCACCCTTTCATGAAGCAACCAGCACCACTACAATTCTCACCCACTCCCTCAGGTGGTTTAGTCTCTTCACTCCCTCTCTCAATGGTCTGAATCATCCAGGGCCAGAATCCGAAACCTCTCTCCTACATCTGCCCAGCAACACCATTCTAGAATGCCCTTGTCCAACCAACCATTCTCCCCCAACCCTTAAACTCTCTCCCTCTCTCCCTCTCTCTCTCTCTCTCTCCCTCACTCCCATCACTGTTCTCCCATTGGCCGTAGGTTATTGTGGTCACTTTATGGGAGAGCGACAACGTTTAATCGAGTGGTACAGCGATAACGTTTAGTACCGGTTGTTCTCTTCGTGATGGCGGTGGTAACGTTGCTGCTGATGGTCATACATGTTCATCGGACTAATACCCACGAGCTTTTAAACATTTGGCTTTATTAAGCTAGCCTCTTCATCGTAACTGAACAAGTGGACATCCATTTCCTTCGTAAGTAATCCTGTTCAACGTTTTTTTCTACTTTCACAGAAGATAATGAACGATGTTTCAGGTCCTGATTGGAATGTTTCGATTTCGAAGTAACAGCTGTAAAATAACAAGACCGTCATCAATCCCAAGGGCTCCATTGGACTCGTAGGATCTTCAGCCATGCTCGATTGACTTCGGGTTAACAGGACGAAAGAGAACTCAAGATCCCAAGAGAACTTCACTTTCTGCCTGTCTCTCTCAGTTTCGATTCTTTTCGTGCAGTTCGTGCTCTTGGGGATCCTTGACACGGTGTCATATCTCGTACACTACATATAGTCTTTATTTTACCAGGCTGCTATTCTTTTTTTTGCTTCTGTGTTCTCTGTTTCAATGATATGAGGAGTCTACTATTTTTATGGACATCTTAAGACACATATAGATGTATATATGTTAGGCCGGAGTCATCGTGGTCTACCGCAAACCTACGGCAACTCCCGACGGTTCAAAGATCGTACACACTCAACTCGTCCGTGTGGCCTCTTTCCAATAGAGCGTGTGATCCTTCCACGAAAGTACGAGAGTTGAAAGAGCCAACGTGAATATAGATACAGACCGAGATTGCCATGGAGTACTAGTCTTGAGCAGAATTGCTGCAGTCCCTATATCTTGGAACCCTCAAACTCTCTCGACTCTCACCTCTTTCTTTGTCCATATAAAAAAAGAGGGAGAGGGGGGAGTAATAGAGTGAGACCTTACCAGGAGAGCCTTAGGGAATATGTCGTATAGCACTTGTGACGACGACAACGTAAAGGACGACGTGCTGCTTGGACTCGCTAGACACTGGACACCACTTACGCCGTGCAAACAATTTTTTTTCTTCGTTTATATCCCCACGACCCTTCTTGTCTGACTACCTACGACGGCCAAGGGGAAAATAGTGAAAACGAGATAGTGAATATATACACGACCGTGGTACGAAAAGAAACACATATACCTATACGCATAAACCGTACAAGAAAAATTCTTTGTACGTGTTACTGTGCTCATAAGAAAATCCACTTTCTCTCTAAAGTTAAGACTTGAATGACTGTCTCACGTATAATATGCATGGGATTTCGTTCCCTGTAATGTCCCTCGTAATGAGCATCTAACGGTTCAAGCTTTTTCTTGTTATTTTCTTCCTCTTTTTTTTTATTCTTTAAGCACTGCATATTTAAATCTTTCCGTCAAAGACTCGAAGCTCCAGGAAGTTTTTCAACAACACAAGCCATCAGAATGAAAGAAAAATCGATGTAATAGGTCACCTTTGAGTCTGCCATTTTGGATTACCTTTTGCATGAAATTTTCAAGTATTGTAAGATTTCAAAATTATTGCATCGTCAACGTTCAGGCTGAATGCTGTGTTCAGGTATGATGAGAAATGACACTATGATCAAAATTTTGATGTAATCTTCACTATATCTGACATCGAATTTATTATACAGTTCGTTAATTTAGATATCATGTTTTCGAGAAGATTTTCCTGCAGTGGATATTGCAGGGCTTTGATTTCTCCTTAGCTAAGAGTAATGTAATTTTTGACAGTACGAAAGAAATAATGATTTTATCCTCCGTACAAACGGTAGGCTCTTGAAGATCACACTTCCCACTCTAGACAATGACAACGAGATTTTCTCGATAGTTTGAAGGTCACGACGATTCGGAATATCCTCAGTTTTCAATACGGACATCTAGGCCACTCCTTTAGTTACTGTGGATGAGAAAATGCACTGAGTTCGTGCACGTCCTGTATAGTTTCACAATCAACTCCAGATATTTTTATTTAGTTTCATCGAAACGTACAAGCATTGAAGGGAAAATAAGGCATGCTGCACCGGTGGTTTTCATATACACATGAACACAAAAATATAGACTTAGTATGATGTGCTTTGGAGAGAGAAGAGACGTGGTTGGACGATGGGGTGTGAGAGTGCTGTTGGAATGCTTGAAGTTGTGGGAGGGCCGAAACGAAGAACGAGGAAGAGAAGACCCTGGGGAGCTGGCAGCTCGTTACGTGAGACGTGGTGCTCTCCATCCTCCTGCTTCTCTCTCTTTCTTCATCCCTCTCACATTTCATCCCTCTTGGTTTTCATTCTTGCCTCCTCGCACTTTTTCCATCTTCTCTCATCCACCCTATCTTTTACCCTCCTCTTTTTCTTTCCACTCGGCCTATACCGAACCTTCTGCCTCTTTCAGACTGCGTCATCGCTCTGGTATAAGTACGCGAGTTTCGCCTCTCTCGTCCTTTTGCTCTCAGCCTTTACTCTAGTCCAACGGCTATACACATTCCCCTTGTCTTCCTCCTACTTCTTCTTCTCCTCAGGCTCGACTCCTCCTTCATGTGCTCTCTCAGTGCAGTGGTCTGAATAATGTCCTAACCCTCTGGTCGCAGTAGTTTTCTTCCATCGTGCACGCGCTGTATATTCTTTACATGTATGTTATATGGTCACAAATACCATTCTTGTTGGTATATCCAGAGGTAGGTGAGTTTATAGCTGTACGAAGGGGCAGGACTGAAGTGGATGGAAGGGTAAGAATCGTGCTTTGCTTCTCGTGCTTCCTACGTATCGCTACTCAGTAACAAGTGGGTATTATACGAGGCTGGGAGCTGTTGCCGACGTCGACTCTCTTCTCTCTCCCTTCGTCCCTTTCTCCGCACCCCATTTTCTCGCTCTTTCTTTCTCGCTTTCACCCTCCAGCTCAACTTCGCCCTCTATCCTACTTTTCCTACGAGTATTTTTCTCCTATAGCTATACGTTATTTCTCGTCCCAATGATTCTCCATCCCCTTTTATTCTTCTCCTTCGTTTGTGGGAGTGATCGTCTCGGTTAAGGGCTTCTCCTATTGCCAATGGCGATTACGTCTTATGTGTCCAGAAGTGGCTCTTGAGAAGGACCAAGAAAAGGAAAAAGGGAGAAAGAGAGAAAGCTGATTGAGTTTCACCTCAACTTTCGTAGCCACGAAACCAAGCCCAGAAAACTACCCTTCTGCGCGAAATATTTTTCTCCTTCACCAATATGTGGAAAACTCGGGGTTTGGCTAGATTGTTACACCGCGTAGGTGGACCGGAAGCCACAACAATGAACAATAATGGGAATATACATTTATATATTTCGGGAAGATGCAAGGGAAAAAACTTCCATAAATACTCCTGGGTGCTGATATACTCTAACAGGATTATCTTTGTTCTCGAACAGGAAAGCTTTGTCTTTCAATCCCATCTGTCTATGATTTAATCGCACTTTCGACAAATGTGGGACACTTGGATTCTGGGAAATGTGCAGTTTATTATCCTTATTACTTTTAGTACGTAAAGTACCACTTCACAATAAAAGAAGACCCTTTAAGAGCTAAATTTATTGAACATTGGCAACAGAGTTCACTTCCTTTATGACACATTTTTTGTTTCATTTTTTCAGCCTTCGTTAAGTTACTGCGACTTGAGCTTTATCTCTCGATTCTTCTAATCGAGTTCGAAAGTCCCAGGTATAACATTTGTCGACACTAGAGCACATATAGCACCCCAGGGATTGATTATATTCGTCCTAGAGGACTATCTGTAACGTGAGAACGTAGAAATAGCTCTTCATGTTAATCCCTCCGGGAATAAAATGGAGCTGCCAACTCCTGACATTTAGATAAACTTTCTCGTGCTACATGTTAACATTTGGAACATGACATTTCCAGCCATTTAAATCGTCACCAGTCACCACATCGTAACTCAAACATTTTTCTTTTGCCTTAAATTTGCCTTAAAATGGCTGCAATCGTTAAAACATTATTGAAATTTGTGAAAATGTCTAGGAATTATGAAATATGCATATTTTTATTAGATATTTTGATAAATTAGATGTGGTCTTTGCAAACCTGTCAACAATTTTTAAGTCAACCGCACTACTGAGAACTTTAGACAAATATTGTTAAACAGCATGAAATAATCCAGGTGGGAAAAAATGTGTCAATTTTAATCACGTATATCATTTACATTATCTATGATATTGAGCGCATAGAATAAAATGAAGATAAAAACCGAGAGAGAAAGACTTCTCCCTCATCTGCCGGTTTCTCGAGTCGTCATCCGATGAAAATACGTCTAGGGGTTGAAAACGTTGGCATCTCTTTTCCTGTACTGTTCCTTCTGCCGAACTCGTCTCTGAGATATAGTTTGTGCAGTGAAACTTTCTGGCATTACTTTGCGTTGCAAGAGAGATGGAAAAAGAGAGAAAGGGAGAGGGAGAGAAAAGGGATAAAATAGCGTAGGGGATGAAAGTGGGACAAGGTAGAAAAAAGATGGAGAGAATTCCGAGGCTGACGTGCATTCGTATTACTTTTTCAAACGCAAGAGAGTGTTTCGGGGCGCACTTTATCCCCTCTTCGATACTTTTCTACCTTGGTAACGACCAACAGCCGACAATTTTCTCTCCTTGTTGCAAGCCCGTCCACCATTTTATAAAAATTGTAAACTCCCGTAGGAAAAGTGCGAGTGCACATAGACATAGTATGTTAGTTCAGCCATTTTGTCGATTGATTGTCGTTATTTTAATTCGAATTTTCACGTTCACGTAATGAAACGGACCAGCTGTTGCCTTGAAATGAATAATAAGTTATACATATATATTAATTAATTTCCACTCATTTGGGTTATGCAGAAAGCGCAGAACGCATAAATCTCGCTCTCATAAGGAAATTTTTCGCTCAAATATTTTTTTAACCTACTAACGGTCGGGCTACTTAACCCTAAGCGTTGGTCGTGCGATGAGAGATTTTCTCACATATATAGCGTCAAGCACATAATTTGACAAATAAAAACCTCAAAATAGGTGTGCCACAGTGATTGTGACTTTTCATCATTTTTATTTCTGAAAATACCTAAATCAATGATAATTAATAGCATAGAAAATTGTAAAAAAAAATTATTTTTTCATCATACCGAAGAATAAATTTGGGACCGATAGAAAAAATTTCAAATGCTTATGCCATTTGAAATTTCTGAGTAATCAATGTTTTAATAGAAGTGTGAGAAAAAGTCTCATAGCACGACCGTTGACGGGTTGAAGGGGATAAAGTTTGCAGACCGATACGTCTGACCAAAATGTGGGTATATAATTTCAATAAGAACCACACATTCAAAATAGCCATATGAGTATCGACAGATTCATCATCTAATAATTAAACCATTCATTTATCGTTCTGTATATCGATAAATCAAAATAGTTATGCAAAATTTAAATAAGATCTATTCAAAGGGATCATTCAAATAACCAGATATAAAGGATTAACACGTTCCTACAACCTACAGTGGGAAAGTATATTCTGAATGTTTCTGTTCTACTCCGATAGAGGGTGCGAGACTAGGAGCTGAAGGGGTAAGAGGGAATGGGTTAGCGAGGCTGTAGCGGCGTTTCAACGCTCCGAAGTGGGGTACAATTAGAATTAGCGCAATTCAGTCACTCCGGGGTTGGCTCTCTCGTTGAATCCACAGTGCGCTTGGCCTCGCTCTCTCGGTAATTTGCGTGCCTGGCATTTATATTATTAAGCCGCATGAAATTTCTCACCCTCGTGTAGTGGCGCTTAAAGCTGCGCCCTCACTATTTCCCATGTTACCTGCTTTTCGCCCCGGTGCATTTTCGTCCCTTCTCCCACTCGTACATCCTGAATATACGAACTCACTATACTCGCCTCTTGGTGCCCTTTAAGCTCGAGCAGTGTCCATTCCGGTTTCAAATGTCCTCTGTACATGAAATCCTCTCTCATGTTCTTTTTTTCATTCTTTGCTCATTCTCTCTCTCTCTCTCGTTCTCCCTCCCTCTCTTCCTCCCTCCCCCCCCCCCCTCTCTCTCTCTTTCTCATTATTTCTCCTGCGCTATATCTCTATTTCTCGTCGACGAAATAATCCCGTGACCGTTTTGACAGTGAATTATACCTAATTGCGCTTATTACGAGGACTAGCGAGAGAGCTTCATTATTCCCTATTCTCCCACCACTCACAGGCTTTGGTACCCTGGATGCAAAAGCCTCGAACCATTCAATATTACGTACCATGGCTTCTCTCTCTCTCTCTCTCTCTCTCTCTCTCTCTCTCTTCTTCTCCCTCCCTCGCTCACCCTCATCCCTTTTCTCAGCCTCATTTCCTACTCTTGCGAAGCTTCGTGACACGATACGAGATTTCACGAGCATCACGTCATGCTCGACAACCAAAATGTGCATTATTATGTTTTCTATTCGTGTTTCTCACCCATTTGAACCATACAATTCGTCCTATTTCTATTATTCTCGCGATCAGGACAACATAAATTTATTATCTATTTTCGAGCTTACCTCTTCAAGATTGTTCAATAAAATTTTATTGGATATTGTGCAGAGCTTGAATATGAATTTTCATATCAGCTACATATTTCTGTCACATGGCAAATTGAGGAACATTAATTACCCCAAAATGGAGCACAAACATGTGCAATTTATTGTTCGGATTTCAGCTTAAGATTGAATGCTCAGATTCTTTCAGACATTGATATAATTTAAATCAATATACACCTGAGCACGTCAATATTATTTAGTTTGTAATTTATTACTTACTATAAACGTTATTAAATTTCATAGCTGTCAAAATCTGTAACGAATGTTTTGAATCTTACCTTTGGATGTGTTCTTCTGGGAAATGCTACCTTCGGGTCGATCTGGAATTAAAAAAAAAAACATCATTTATAATAACATAAATTCGTTTCTATTTTTTTAATTGACCGGATATAAATTCACTTTGTAAGGTCATATTTTAAGAACAAGTGAAGAGAACTGAGGAGCAGGAAGGGGAATTTTTGTCTTTTATTTTTTAAATTGTAGCATCGTAAAGTGCTTGAAACTCTCCGGGAAGAATGCTAACCCCTTTTTTTAAAAAAACCAACTCCCATGACGTGTTTGAATTTCGTTGTGAATGTTGCACAGAATACATCGGTGCACAAAGGGGAAAGTCACTCTTGGCTACGAGTTAGAGAGAGGCAGAAATATTGAAGATGATGAAAAGGGGAAGTTTGTACAAGACCAACGCGCCCTTTGGATGTAACATGCAGAAACGAAGGACGGAAACTATGGAATTCCCAGCGTAACATTGGCGAAAATTTTCGCGCAAAGCTGCGTTCTCCTGAGTCCTAGAATCATCTCTTTCTTGGTTTTCTATTTCCTTCACTTCTTTCCTCTCGTTCTCTTATTCCTCTGGTGTTGACTTTTATATGAGATATTTCATGCCAAATGGATTACTTTTAAAATCGACACCTTTCGATTTGGCTGAAGTGTTTAAATGTTATTGTACCAAAAAAATAAACGAATGGATAAAAATGAAATTCATTGGAAATTCGATCTTCTTGCTTAAGTGCTTATAACTTCGTCTAAAATGCACCAAATCACGTACTTTATTAAAAAAAAAAATGATTACAAAAAAAATCTCATTTGGTGCATTCTTGACAAAGTCATAGGTATTCTAAGAAATAAGATCAAATTTTAAACGAATTTTATTTTTAGAAACGCGTGGGTAAAACTTTTTTTTTAATCATGAAAGTTTTTTTGGGTACAATATCATTTAAAAATTTCCCCTAAACCGAAAGGGATCGAGTACAAACGTGGCTTGTTCGGCATGGAATGTCCCATGTGCACACGTAATACATTTACCCTAGAAAACTTTAAGCTACTCCTGACCTACCATGACCTCTTACCACTTGCAAGATTCCTGAATTTAAGTAAGCCCTTCTCGCTTTCTCTCCTGCTTATATCAAAAGTATAATATTAAAGTAAATAAAAAGTAAAGTATAAGTAAAAATTAAAAATAGTATGAATATATATATGAAATAATATTTGACAATAAAATACCAAGAAACAAAAATATCATAAATATAAAAATATCATTTTTTGAAATGTACAACGTATACAATGGCACACAGTGTTGTATCACCTTCGATACACTGCACACTCTCTAGATGAAGGCAAGTGCTTTGGGTCATCAATACACGGGGAAAAACGGTAGCAAGGGCAAATGCATCCTGCACGTATGTGTCGTCATTGTTTCCCGCTTTTTCACACTCAGCTCTCTCTCTCTCTCCCATCCACACACACATGAGATTTACGGGATAATTTATGGTAACCTTCCTGCTGCCGTACCAGTCGTTCGATCTAGAATTACATACGGGGAACTCGCCGCATTTATAATCATCAAGCCTTCATTCATTACGTATACATTAGGGTGATTAAAAAAAAATCGACTTTTATAAATGTCGCAAGTAAAATTGTTAGTAGGGGCTCATTATCGAAACACCAGCCAATGAATAAACAAAATTATATTTACCGAATCATCTGAATGGCAACGCAGCTCGACACATTATTTTATTATTGAAATTGCATTAATGTATGAAATCATTAAGGTATCGTATCACGACGCTGCCCCTTACGCTACACTTGAAAAACAAAAAAAAACATTTGACTGAAGATATTGTTAAGCTAATTGCAGCAAAGCACCTCGCTTCAAATGTTCGAGATACGGATGATCCAATGAACACATTCTAAAGTTTCTGAAAAAAGTGTAACACATGTGCTCATTAGAGTGATTAAAAAAAATCGACTTTTTTCTTCTTAAAGTTGGAAGAGAATATGTTACTACTTTATGAAAAAGTAATTCTTCTAAAATTTGGGACTTCTAAAAAAATTCTTAAAGGTCGCCCCCGCGACTTTTATATATATTTTTTCAATTTTAGGGGAAAATTCTGATATAAAAATATCGATTCTTCGGTGTTTCAACAAAAGATGTTAGTACTTAATAAAAAAAAGTAATTCTCTCGAAAATTGACTTTCCAAAAGAAAAATTTAGAGGTCACCTCAGTAACCTTTCTATTTTTTGATTTTCTTATTTCGTCTTATAAAAATGTGGTTTTCTTTGTGCTGTGAGTAAATATGTTAGCAGTTTATGAAAAAAATGATCTCCCAAAATTTTAACCTTCTAAAAGAAATTTAAGGGGTGCCGCCAGCGACTTTTAGACATTTTTTCCTAATTTCGGTTGAAAATTATGATGTAAAAATGTAGTTTTCTTTGTTTTGCAACAAAAGATATGAGTACGCAATAAATAAGTAATTATCGCAAAATTTGGATCTTATAAAACTATTCTAGAAGTCACCGCAGCGACTTTTAGATATTTTATCTAAATTCAGTTCAAAATCATGACATTAGAATATCAATTTTTCGGTTGTGCAACAAAATATATTAGTACTTAATAAAACAATGATTATCCTGACATTGGGCCTTTTTGTTTTTAATTAAAAGGTGGCCCCAGTAACTTTTCTCATTTTTTTTTCCTAATTTTGGGTAAAAATCGTGATATAAAAATGTGGTTTTCATTGTGTCGGATGTAAATATGTTAGAATTTCATGAAAAAGGCATTCTTCCAAAATTTGAGCCTACTACAAAGTCATTGGGGCGACCTCTAATTTTCTTTTTTATTTTATTTTATTTACTCGCTGCAAAACAGTTTAGAATTGTTTTTTTACAATCATTTTTTATTTTTAGTGTTCCTGCATATACACTTTTCGGGTGTCAGTTTTTTTGGTGGCACGTCATAATAACTTAAGACAAAATAACTTTGTATAAAAATATCTAAAAAAGTATATCCCGACAAAATAACAAAATGAAAAATATCTAATGACGAAAATACCAAAATAAATAATAACTGCCTAGCAAAATTACTACTGACAAAATACTTTGTTTCTATAATAACTTTCAACTGAAGCTCAAAATTTTGAAATTTACTTTCGACCATAATATCATTTCATGGCGAATATGCTTTATTTTACCATTGATTGTACAATAATTTTCCTAAGAACATGTCAATAATAAATATAATGAATCGTGAGCGATGTGAATTTGATATAATCCCAGGTATTCTGAAATATCATGTGTTTGCTCGAATTAATCAGAATAAATAATAGAATAATAGAAGAATTAGTCAGAATAAATATGGGGTTTGATCAAAACTAGTACTCATACCAGCACTGGCAGTATCTAGGTTTGAGTTGTATATGCGTAAAAGCCATATAAAAATTAAACCTAGGAGGGTTATTCCTGAAATAACGGAAGGGGAGCACGAAGCTCCTCCTTCCCCAAATCTGGAAACTAATATTTCCACATAGTTATTATACGATTTTCATTTGGTCATATACTATTTACATAATTGTCTCTAAGACAGTTCTCTAATCTACCGAAAACGTTGGAAAAAAATTTGGAGCAGTTTTGAGCTGGAACCGCCATTCCGAAACTTCATTTCTTGCATGTCATATTTTTAAATTCTTTGAAATATGATATTTTGGTAGAAAATTATTTTTGTTTCTGTTATTGTGACGGTTAGTTATTATGTACTCAAGGTATAATTGCTAAAGTCATTTTTAACTTGGTTATTATTATTTCAGTTATTTTGACGTCAGTTATTTCATGAAATTATTTTGACGTTATATGTTAATACAACATGGAACCTTTTTTTAAGCCAGACAATTTTTCTATTTATTATTTCTTGTGATTCAATATGTATTATGACTTTTTTTCATTGGCGATGACCTTCTTCGCTGCAAAAGAGCAGTCGAACGAAATTTACATCATAATTTGATGCTGTCATCATACTTTATTTGAAATGAAATCATTTCAAATAAAATTTAAGAATTGAAAAAATAAAAAAATCCATAAAATTCGATATAGTTACCTCTAAATATTGGGCGATTGAGGTTAGTTTTTTACAGAAATTTTGTCTTATTAATGTCTAACAATAGCGTGTAAATCCGCAAGAAATACAAATTGAATTTTCTTTTGCATCGGCCTAATGGATCGATATGTATCATAGCAATCCCGACGGGCAGTAGCTTCGTGTTTACCATGTACAGCTTCCCCCGCCATTCTCATTTTACCACTGTTCCTATTGCCTAGGCACTCCCTAGCGATCGTCCGGTAATCGATTTGATTATCCAGCACTTGATACTCTAAATTTCCCCTCTTCCATCTAGGGGTTGAAACTCGCAGAGCAACCATTCACTCACAATGTTCCATCAGGTTCAGTGCTACATTTTCCCTCTATCTATCTCTCTATACGTCTCCGTCTCGGTTATTCTGGTAAATTTCCAACCCCTAAACCGATTGCACCACCATCAACCCCGCGCCCATATCACACGAGCCTAATACTGGATCACTGGCTCATTCGGCCAGTTACGGAATAAATTAAAGTTACCCCTATGAATTCTCTTTGTTCAGCTTACCACTCATCCGTAATGTATATGCATATATATGTACATATCTGGAGGAATAACTTCGACACATGAACAAGCACAGGAAAATCACTAATGACAAGTGAATATTAGGACGAAGTCGGAATATTTCGTTATAGATTCTCATACAGAATTTATGGGCTCGCGATACATAATCGATACCGCTCGTTATAGGAAACAAATTCATAATGAGCGGAACGGTGGAAAAGATTCGAAAGATAGAAAATTCTTTTTTTCTCCTTTAAAGAGAAAAATTGTTTTTTTCGTTTAATTGAGAGCAATCATCAATGGGATTGGTGATACTTTCCCAATAATAAAAAAAAAAAAATCGATACGAGGCATGGGGTATTTTCATTTGTTTCTGATACGGCTTATGATTTTTTTTTAAATTCACGTTAGCTGCAGGCCGATTGTACGCTTTATTAATCGATTCAATGACGCGCCATATATATGAGCTAAAAGCTCCATTATCGTGGTACACGTAGAGGGAATAATTGAGGCACATATATCGAGGAATGAGAAAGAAAAGGCGGACTGGGTGGTTTTTGATATACGTAAAAATCTTTCACCTACAACTTTATTAGTAAGTTTGTACCTATATGGAATCTTGGGGGTGTTTCCTTAAGGATTTTATCGGAATGACATGTAGTTGTGGGCTGAAACTACGGATGTGGTAATGACAAGCAAGAATCAACACAACCTCAAAAATTCCCTTCCTCTCATTTCAGGCTCCCGCGGCAATACCCCAGTAGAATCCTTTTGCCTCAATTCCCGCACTCTTCATTTCTCTCTTTTGGTTTCTCTGTCGACCTAACCCGTAGAGAGTAAGTGTGAGGTATTTAAGCCATTTAATATTAAATTGACGATACACAGTCCATAGCATATTTTTTTTGTACAGAGCAGGATGAAATTATTTCTTAGAAAAAATACTGCTTAATTCATCATTATTGTGTATCGCTATCTCTCATTCTTTCTCATCTTTGCTTCGTTATTTATTAACAAATTTGCAAAACATAAGTAATTAGCCCAAATGAGTGCAATATTAACCACAATTGTTTATAAACGTTCCAAAGTGAAAATCGATATTTTTTCTGTTAATTAAGATTGAGTGATAATCTTTGTGCCTACAAATAATTAAAATACTTGTTGGCAACATTTTCACAATTCGGATCAATAAGTTTTGCGCGGTCAATGAAAAAGAGAATAAAACAGGCTTCAAAACTTGTCCATAATATTTTCCATAAAAAAATGATGAATAATTATTGGGAAAATGTATACATTTACAAGATTTTTTTGTTTGTTTTGGACTCCCCACATTATATGTTTATGTGTACCCATATGTAGAGTAGTATAATTTTACTTCGGTCACACTATGAGTTCGCCTGCATCAGCGCACTAGCAAGGCGGCAGCCAACTTCCTCAGTCACTTTCGCGTTTGTATAATCCCCTGCAACGAAATTCGCGCCAGAGAGAGATCCTTCTCTCATCGCTGCAGCTTTCCTACGTCTCTCGGAAAAAAACGGAGTGAGAGAAAAGTCCAACGAGGCAGGTTTCTGGATACGGGTGACGTTTTTCGGACAAAGCTTTTTACCTTCCTTCGTATTTATCTCATTGTTGCTCCTTTGAGATTTGAACGCGAATGTGCTCGTCCAGATTCGTCCAGGAGCGACGAGTGAGATTGGTAGTTAATTAATTCATATAAGTGTGTGTTTAAGGCGAAAATTTGTCAAAGCTCGCCCGATTGACCTGGGACACCCTGTATATGTCTATGTCATTCCGCATTTTCTGTTATTTGTCAACACTCGGATATAAATTTACGACTCTTACAGCTGATACATCAGCGATATAAATAATATAATGTTTGCGTCGTCTGTACACGCATATACAGACACATCGAATTCTTGAACGCGTTTGGTAGTCACGTCATGACCAATCAGAAAGCTATTAGGCAACAAGAGGCCCTTGTTTGTGTCGTCTGCACGCGCACATACAGACACGTGGAATTTTTGAATGGTTTAGATTGAGCATAATTCAAAGCCTGTGCGAACATTTTTCTCAGTAATTACGCAACTAATCAGTGCTGATTTTAGTCGGCAACCGGAAGATACCTTTCCTTTATTACCTTAAAGTTTGCTTTGGAAGCTGCCAAATGGCTCTTAGGTTTTACGATTTGCTGAAATGTCATCGAATCTATACCCCTATCACCGCGAATCGTTTTATTAGGAGAAAATATAACTCGGCGAGTGCTCGTAATAGATTTTCAAATGTACTTGTTCCAAGACTCTACCGATTCTCTTGATATCTCTGTCAAACTTATTTGTGTGAGCAAATGAGAGCGAAAGTAAACGGATGAATGTGCGTTATATTTTATTTTGTGGGACTTTTGAATTTGCGCTCTCGATTCTCTATATTTTCGAAAAATTGAACGTTTGCTCGAAACCGATGACAATAAAATGAAAATAGACGACGAAATAATCATGCATCACTCAAAATAAAAATGATAATCAGTGTAAATTAGAAGAAAATTATTCGTGTCATTATTTCACACATAACGTATCAGTCTTGGTCATGACCTTATCAAGTACTTCGGCCGAATTTTTTGATTCAACCGAAATTTTATCTTTTGAACTTTTTTTTCGTATCACAATTTTTCTTTCGTGCCGATTTTTTATTCTTACTCTTGTGGTGTAGAACAACTTTACTGTAGTACGACTGTATTTTCAATTAATCGAATTCTTTTTTATTAGAGATTAATAGGTTGTAATGTATGTGATTGTTAATGCTTTTATAGTTCGAATTTATATAATTACTTTTTCTGAAGTGTAAATGTAATTTTTGAGCGGGTTAAGATGATTGTTTTTTAGTGGAGATGGTAAAAAATATCACTTTAAAACGATCATAACGATATTTAAAAATTCCTGATTCCAATCCAAGATGCTGTAACATTTCATGAATAGTTACAATTAGATTTCAAGTTAGATTTCATGAATATTATGTAGCCGTATGATAAAATGTTTAAAGTTGATTATGTAATAAAGTATAAATTACAAATATACCATCAACAGTGAAACTATTTCTGTGATATGTATTTATAGCGATAGAAAAAAATCGAAATTCCAAATCAATAGCAAAAGTTATTTTTTCAAATGAATTTCTGCAGAAGCTGCAGTATTTTTGTGATAGAAGAGTATAGGGATCGAATTGCGATAGGCGGATCGTTGAGGCTTTGGGAATTTGAACGAGTGGTGACATTATTGACGAAAAAAAAATAATTGAAAACAAGAGGAAGGAGAGAAGTTAGAGATCAAGGGCAATTCAGAGAAATGAAGAGAGATAGAGGAATGGAAGAGGATGAGATAGTAAAAGCCATTCTCGCAAGCATAACCAGTTACGAGATATCTTGAGAAATGATCGGCTGCCTACAGCGAGAAGGAAAAGGAAATAGGGAGAAAGAGAGCGTGAGAAAGAGAGAGAGAGAGAGAGAGAGAGAGAGAGAGAGAGAGAGAGAGAGAGAGAGAGCCAAAGGCGACGATAGAAATTCAATCTGGTTGGCACGCCTGGAAATTGGAAGACTACCCCCTTCCTGAAAAGTTAACGTCGTCCTCGATGTCGTCGTCTCTCGTTCGATGATGATCCGTGCAGGAGGAAAAAAGAAGGAGAGAAAAAGTTTCCCTCGTTCCTCGGTGCAACATATACAAGGATTGTATTTTTTTTTCTTCTTCTTTAAATCTCTTGCGTACCAGAAGCCTCGAGGAGGTAATTCACAAAGCGATTTCTCGAACCACATTCCCCGATCGAATCCTGGAACATCCCCATTCCAAAGATGCAGCAGCGAAGAGGGAGGGTATTTTTTTCATCCCCCATCCATCTCGATAAACTACCCTCTTATCAGGGCGACTCTCGTGGGTATGCGGTGAAATTCACCAAGCGTCCTTTTTTTAGTTGGAAAACGAGTGGTGCATCAAGTGTACACGTTAATTCAATCTTCGCGATGTCGCTTCCTCGATCTTCTGCGATAGGCTTCTTTCTATTTTTCTTATTTTTATATTTTTTATTTTCATGAGAAATAGCTCAGACGAAATGAAGAAACGCGCAATCATTTTGCGAATTACTGCCGGACCATTTTTCTAATTTATTCAACATATCCTCGTTAATATTTCCACATTGGAATTGGATATTTTTTAAAGTTGAAAAATTCAATAAAAACAGACAATATTTTGCGGTAATACTAGTTTGCAATAAACAACTGTTTCATTTTTAAGATTGAAAAGATTTATTTAAATTTATACTACAATTATTCGAATTTTTTGTTTAATATTCAATCATGAACTTCGAAAGGGCATTGGCGAATTAAGGCGTCTTCTCACTTTGGAAATTTAAAAAAATCGATTTTTTTTTTTTTTTAAATTTTGAAAGTACATATCTTCAAAAATGTCATCTCGAAATTTCATAAAGATCGGACGAGTCTAACTACATTTTTTGGCGACCGTTAGGTGACTACCTGAGAGTACCCGGCGATCCCTTTCACGCCGCTCGGACGGTCCCTGTATATCTGACTCTATACAATTGAATAGCCGTGTTCTTTTGTTAATGTAGTACCCCTTGCTTAGGTATATTCTGTTTTCGGGTCTATACTCATGTAATAAGACCTTAACACGTGCATTTTTCAAAAGAAAATCACTCGGCAACGATGCTAAACTGTTATTTCATCAGTCTAATTTGAAACTTCGTAACGGCAACATCTCTGCGCTCAGGATTGTTATAATGGATAAAAAGACTTCGCAACAAAGTGCCACGTGGCGACGTCCAAGTTCGAAATCTAAAAAAAGAAAATTTCGTGGAGTGCTTCCACACCAGTCTGAAGCAGATACGAGTCATGCTAGTGCGAGTGCAGCAAAATTAAAAAAATCGGACGATACAAGTTTCGATGTACACATCGATCCAACGGCTGGATATAGTATTATTCAGTTTTTTCTTGTTTTTTCTACATTACAACAATATGTGAAGTGTAAAGTTTGTAACAAAGATGTTTCAAGAAACATCATCAAGAAAAACCGTGGAAATTGCTTGCCAAACAGCGGCATGCATTTATAACGAAGGGCTACAACCTGTTTTAAAAATTTTGGAGGTGATGGGTGTCAAACTAGGCCCTATCGCCGTTCAATACGCCGAGAAACGCGACAGTGATCGCGTACGCGTAGGGAACCGCCGCAGCTCTAACGCTTCAAAAGAGACTAGGTCGAGACGAAGGGAAGCTACTTTGGACGAACACACCTTCTACGAAGAATCGGAAGGTCCATTGTATGGAGCAGGCATCGCTGATTAACCCGAGGTAAGGTTTTTTCATGATTTTTCTGCAACCAAAACTTTAAACGCAGTTATCTCAAAACAAGGTTTTTCGGTGCTTTGTTGATGAAATTTCGGAAACTATCCGGCCGATTGTCATGAAATTTGAATGACATATGCTTCATAGTTATGGCTATAGCGCATATCATCAGATTTTTTAAATTTTGATTTTAAGAATTTTTTTTTTACAAAAAACTGCAAAAAAATCGTGGTTTTTTTTTACTTTTTCGAAAAACGTGCGCCATTTTGTTATTTTCGCGAATATCAAAAATCTGATGATATGCGCTATAGCCACTGACATACTGAATCTAAAACAGTTTTATTTTTTTGTTTCAGACGACCCGTCTCGGAGATACCATCAACAAGCCACGACCATAACATTTTTACACGGGTTTTTCAATGCTACTGATGTATTATAATAATTGTTTAAAAAAATAAAATAAAAATTTTTTCATGTACTTGAAAGATGTGTTTATTACATAGGATCCGTTTTATCCCATAATTTTAAGCAAAAATCCTCGAAAAAAAATCGCAAAAACAGCCTATTTTTGAGGCGTTTAAAGTGAGAAGATGCCTTAAGATCCTTGAATCGTTCCGGGCGAGTTTCTAAATGAGACTCTGCCCGTTGTATATACACTACTCGACCTATTGTAAAAACATTTCCAAACATTTCAGATTCCTAATCCTATCACTTCCCTAGTAAAAAAACGTGATTTTCAGTATTTTCATGGGACTATAAATCATGGACTTTCGTAATTTTTTTCAAAAATGGTATCAACAAAAGATTAATGATATTTCTTCTCATTTATCTCAAAGTAAAAGGATCTCATAAAAAAATGTATGAAGTGCAATTTTAAACTGTTCCTCTCAAGAGGCAATTATTAACTTTTGTCTCACAAAACTTTTCGTTCATACCCGTTCGCTGTTCAATTTTTTCAATTTTATCGAGTTGGTGCAAAGTCGAAAAATATAGATAAAGAAAAGCTCTTATTCTAGATATCAATACCGAAGATTACTAATTTCTGAGATGAGAAATAATTTGATAATTATTTTGTAAGAACCTAGAACAATGATCTTAAAAAATCCACTAACATATTTAACGACTATATTGAAAACACAAACATCAAAACATTACAATTTTTAACTGAAATTATTCCGGCATATTTAGCCATTTTGTATAGATAGAAAAATGTTTTATTCTATAAGGCACTTTTTAGACCATTTCTATTAATGACTGTCATTCCGGGAAAGAAGGTTATAAGTTTGTTTTTTAATTATTTTGCAATTTATAATCTCTAGTTTCGAAAGCCGTCCGAAAAATGTGTCCATTTATTATTTCGGCAAATTTATCATTTGATATGAGATGTAAAAGGATCATTATTTTTTTTTCGATTTGTGTAATAGTCAATAGAGAAAGATTATTTTCCTGATGAATACAAAAGGAAAGACACAATGTAAAAAAAGAAATGGTAGGATTTTAGCGCCATCCGTGATTTAACTTTGTGCGGAAACGTAGCGAGTATTCGCTTCTTCGCAGCTTCTTCCCTCGCTGCGCTTCTTTCCTGCTTGTCGGTAAGATTGGAGTAAATATGTGAGAGCTACAAGTGGGAGATTTCCCCTGTGCTAAGCTCCTCCCAATGTCCCCCGTTGTCATCTGGTCGCCCACAGTTTACAGCGGAGCTTGCCGTCTTCTTCTTTTTTTTTTCCCTCGCATACACACATACACGCGCGAGCACGCACGCACACACTTGTATATAAAAATATATTACATGTATATATATGCACGGATAGAATTTTATACGAAAAATTACTTTGTTCTCATTACGGTATGATACCGTGTCGACCAGTGCACTCACAAGTGACGATGTGGTTCCATATTGCAATGTGAACAGAGTAATTTTTCGTGTAAAATTCTCTCTGTGAGCTTAGACTTTCGACAGAACGTTTCTTACTGTACGAACGTCAATAGACTTTTTTGTCTTTTTCTAATTTGCATCCTCTTTCTCATTTTCTTTTCCTTAACCAGTTAACTGTTAACTGGTAAACGCCTGAGATGCTTTCCGTGACGAAACTGGTACGATCGAGTACATTTTAAAAATTGGTACAACCATTTTTGATGTTTCTGGTTTCAAATCTGGAACCAAATTTCCGATATCACGTATCCAAAGAAATGAAAAAAAATCGAATATATATATATATATATATATTTTAAACATTTTTAAATAATTTTAAAAAGAGAGTATAAAATTTGATCGCAGCCTCCACGTGGCATACTCTGGGGTCGTGACGTTCAGTCATCAACTAATGTAGTCGTATTTTTTTTCCGACTTCAAGGTATATTTTGGCTCACCGTCTTGAACACCGTTGAAAAAAACACTTTCAGATTAGATAAACGATGACGAATTTGTAATTTCTTAGTTCAGATTTAAATTTAGCGACGCCGAAAACCTACGCATACCGAAGTTTTAGTAACCCGCCAGCGGTCGCGCTATGATACTTTTTGTCACACTTCTATTAAAACGATAATTACTCGAAAATTTCAAACGGCATAAGCATTTGAAATTCTTTTTATCTTCTCCAAATGTATTCTTCTGTATATGATAAAAGAGTTAAAATTATTCTTTCTTCAATATTTATTTGTTTTTTTGTCATTATTTATTCTTTATAGTATCGATTATCGTTATACTTATGGTTTTTGAGAAATACAAATATTTAAAAGTCACAATTACTGTGACAAAATTATTTTCAAATCCCTAATTATCAAATTAAGCACTTGAAACTATAAATCAGAGAAAATCTCGTATGACGCGACCAACGTTTAAAGTGTAAGTAGCGCGACCACTGACGGGTTGAAATCAAGTAAATTTTTACATGTTCGTTCGCCATATTGGATTTGCCATTTCATATTCCAACATTTCGAGTTCCTATTCGGATTCATTGACTCCAAAAATCTATGAATACCGAGTTTCATTATCAAAGTCAAATAATTTTTTTACATTTTGATCCGCCATATTGGATCCGCCATTTTGATTTTTCAAATTATGTTTTTCGGGCCGAAAAACATAAGGATACCGAGTTTCATTAAAATTAAGTAATTTTTTACATTGTAGTCGACCACATTGGATCCGCTATTTCGAATTTCCAAATTTCGAGTCCAGATTCGGATTTAGCAACCCAAAAAATCTTCGGATATCAAAATTCACTCAAATCCATTACAATTTATAGGAATTATTGAATGTGCGCCTATATGCATCATTACCAGTTTTGGCACGGAAATTTTCTGGTTACGGCACGGAAGTTAACTGGTTAATTATTTTTTCCTATTTTATTTGTTTCTGCATTCTTATCTTCGTCACTTTTGTATTGCATCGGGTTTGCTTGCATTTATTTATTGCAATGTTTTTTTTCTTTTTGTTGATCATCATGGCTCTGTATTTGTTAGAGGATTTTAGTTTATCATAATTTATTTCTTCTCTTTTCTTTTCTTGTTATCTTTTCAATTATTATGAATTTGTTTCTTGTTTTCTCGTTCTTGCTCTTTTTTCTTCTTCTTTTAATTTACCTCACCATCCGGTCATCATCTTGTTTTCATGCACTTTTCTTGTTCGTTTTTCTTTTTTCTTTTATTCATCTTTATCGTCACAGGAAAAAATGTACATAAATGACCAAGAAACTTTGTAACTGAAAGATCCTCATGGTCTCTGGCTTGATCTCCAGGCCAACCATTCCATCTGCCTTTTCCTTGTCTTGTATTTCGTGTTTCGTGCAGTTTTTTATTTTATTTTCAATTTTATCTTCATCTTGCTGTTAAGAAGAGCTTTCCTTGCCTGTTTCCATTTTTCTTCGAAAAAGTTAAGGGGGAACTTCATCACCGTTTGAACTGGTTTCGACTTTCCTTGGGACTTAATTGAACACACTAACAATGAATTCCTTATCTTGCAATCTTCTCGATCTATCTCGTGCTGTCGTTAACAAAAGAATTACTGTACACCCATATATCTATATATTCCTTTATTTTCTGTATATTTATTCTAAGAAAAGTCAAACATATTTAACCCAGAAAAATATATGTTTGAAATCACTGTGCTAATTTACTGGCTCATTTCTGAGCACGCCAAGTTTTAAACGTTATTTTGGGAAATTGTACAAAAAAAAAGCTCAAAAAACAAAATGACGAGAAGAGAATCAACAACAAGAGTTTATATGAAAAAAGGCACTAATTAATGTTATGATAGTATTAATAATAATTGATAATAATAATACCCACGTGAATAATAACAACAATAATAATAATCGACAGTTGTGTATAAAGAAAGCATTTGCGGATTAACGAGAAAAAAAAATTACAACATTTTATCTCCTAAATCCAACAAGAAATCTCAGCCCTCGTTTGCCCACCTCAAATAGCGTTAATTCGTTGAGTAAATTAAAGGCAAATATGCGAACTGGACGTTTTCCCTTTTGCTCTTTGCTTGTGGGAACGTTCTACCGCAAACTCCCAACGTCGATTTTCCGAATTGATCATTTCTCGCTCAGCCTCCCATTTCGTGCACAGTTAATTCCCGTTTTTATCCATCCACATGCATGAGCATGGAAACTCTCGATAAAATAGATTCTGTTTCCTAGTGGCCTTTGGTCGAACATGATGAAAAAATTTTTTATGGGAGTTGCAGAATTGCTGTAAATCCAAATTTCAATTTAGTAAAATTGAAAACAGGTACAGGGATGTTTCTTCGATTTTTTGTCCGGAAACTAAGTTCATTTGAAAGAAAAATAAGTTCAGGAAATTTGGAAATAAACAAATTGATTGCAATTTTACAATTACTCAAATTTGTTAACCCCCTCGATGATTTGCCCTGTTTTACTATTTATTTCCGCATATAGAAAGAACAATGAAATTAATAGACAGGCGAGGTAGCGGGAGGGGAGGAGGAATAAAACTGCCGGAAGGTGAAACGTTGAGATCGAACATCCTCGACTATTGAGCCCGAGCGTCGGGAAAATTTATTACATTTATTGTCGTATATATACGAGAAACGAAAAAAGAGAAAGAGAGAAAGGAGGTGGAAGATACGAAAGAGGGTTGAAATCGCGGCCGGTCAGTTATTACGCGAGACTGAGCGATTGCTTTTAATATTCGCGCCAGCTGCGTTCTCGTTCTGTCTCTCTCTCTCTTTCTATCCCTTTTAACACACTCGTACGGAGCTCTATAAGCATTTGTTCTCATTCTCTCAAAAAGCTTTTCTCTCTTGCACAAGATGTATAGTCCGATAAAAATAGACTTTGCGAGAGAGCGCCTCGATACCCTTCGCCCATTATTTTTCTACGAGATAGAATGAGAGAATCGGAGAGAACGAGGAGAAGAGTAAATAGGAGGGAAAGAAAGAGAGGTTGAAAAAAATAAAAGTACGCAAAGAGAACGAGGTAATCGTTATTGCTCGCCAGTAACCACGGAATACGAGAGTATCGCCCCTTTTTTACCACGAATACAAATTCTGGCATCTTTTCCTTCTTTCGATTCGCGTTGTACACGTCGAAGAGCAAAGAGAATAAAAGTTGGAAATGGAAAAACTAAAATAAAATCCTATTGGAAGTTTGATAAATGTCAGTCAGCGAGGTAGAAAGCTTGATAAAATTTGAAAAATATTTTTTTCTATCGTTGGAGGGAAAAAACCTTTGTCCGTTTGAATTGACTGGCTAGGATTTTTTTTTTTTTTTTAATAATGCTACCTGTCAAGAATCTCTTCGATAACGTCACTGCCATTTGGCACCACGCGGCCAATATATGTCCATCCTTCGTGAACTGAATGTACACCTCTTTTAGTTTCCTCCCTCCACTCCTCGCCAACGATTCTTGGCTGTTTGCTTTTTTCTTGTAGCTCTCTCTCTCTCTCTCTTTTTTATTCTAGAGGCTTACTTGACGTTTCAACAGCTGGCATCTGCTGACGCGGTAAACTTTTTTAGTGTGGAGAAAGAAAGAGAGAAGGAGAGATGGAGAGACAGAGGAACTGAGAGGTCGACGGGAGGAGGAAGAACAGAAGAGGAATCATCAAAACAGCCAAAGCGACACGTAGTAAAGTCTGTGAGAAAGGGCAGAGGTAGTGAAAAGCAGCTCGTGCCTTGTCTCTAATCCAACTTTATTAAAAACGTATATGTGAAAATACACGAGCATGCTTCAATCTCACAAAAGCAGAGACAACTTTCCTAGGATATTAGAAAACTGAAACTATGATTTCATGAATATCAATATCTTTTCACATATAATCAATATCAATATTCTTTCACATCTAACTTTGAAGAACATAATGTGATGGACAAAGTTATCCACTTTATCTCACGTCATTTCCAAAAGTCAAAGTTGAGTGCTAAACGTGAAATTTAAACCTAAGTTAAATCTGACCCTTAACTTTGAGTCGAATCCTTCGATTAAAGTAATCGAAACTTAATAACCTTGAGCGCAATTCTGTATTCTAGGTCAACTTTGAGTGCAAAGTCCACGCATACTCAGACTTGACTTAAATTTCATACTTGAAATTACCTTTGAGTCAGAATCCCAGCAAGAACTCGTAAGAGATGATTACAACATTTAAATACTCGCGTTAAAAGACGCGAGTTATCCCACTCTCTATTTGGGTCACACTATCACTCGTGTTGTCCTATTACGAATGATAATGGATGGAAGAGGATCGAGATTGGATCGAACTGAAATTACTCGCGTTCTTTCGGCCCTGGGTCATCGTTAATTCAACATCGTTTCCTACACGGAAGGAATTTTAAACAAAAAAATACTATGTTTTTATAGTAGTATAGAACTATCTCGTCACTGTGTGACAATTTACTATGTTTTTTTTAAATTCAGTGTAAAATCATAAGATCATTTACTAAGTGCACTGTGAAATGAAGTTAAATTATGTCGATATAGTCCTACGCTACAATGAAATAGTAATTTCTCATCGAAAATTCTCTCCGTGTAAAATCGAGCTGTCCCCTGTCCTATGAAAAATAATCCTATGAAATATAAGTAATTATCCTATGAAATATCCTATAAAATATCCTATGAAAAATAAGTAATTATCTTTTTTTTTATATTCAGATTACACGGAAGACCCAATCCAGATTTGTATGATGAAATGAAATCGATGTCACAAGAAAAAGGCTCATAGTAAAATAATGTACTTGACTCGTGTGATACCAGAAATCGAGTAATAATAAATTGTTTATTCTATCGTTTTCATCAATTCATCATCTCGGTGGAAAACGTAATTTTATAACCAAAGATAATGATGAAATCCCGAAAATATATAGCCATCAATGACCCCGATTAACCTTTCTTTCGCCTTTATTTTGACGCTCAACATTTTCTACTGGTACGAAAGTGTACTCGAAGTGAGATTCTGTCGAATGTCAAGCGACTGAAGAGGTCGGGAGTTTCCACGCGGTAGGGAGTGGGGGTACAGGAAAAGAGGTCGAATAAAGCTCGGCAGACGTATGTATCCCAACACTTTGCACAGTAGGACTAAAAAAAATAGAGAGAGAGAGAGAGAGAGAGAGAGAGAAGATATACCTTGGGGTAAAAGTTTGCCAACGTCAAACAGTAATTCGCTCTATCGAGGTGGCGGGAACTCGTACGAACAGTACAAAACGGGAATACCAGTGGTGAAAGGGGTGCACAGAAGAAGGACAGGGGATAAAAGCTCGGCTTTTCCAATCCCCTCGGGTGATGCGAGGCGACACTTCGTTCGTCAACGATAAACATAGTTACTCGCTTTACTGACACAACCGGTCGAACATGAGGGAGATAGAGAGAGAGGGAGGAAGAGAAAGAGAAGAGAACCATTACGAGGTAGCGAATGAATAGTTATTTTAGGATAACTATAGATAAGCCTCGAAAGGGTAAACGCTAAGCTTTAAAATTCGCGAGTTTGAAGATACGATAGCAGTTGACATAACAAGGGCATCATTTTTAGTATCGGTAAAATCGCTTCTAAGATATTTTTTATCTCTCGGTCTACTTTTTATAAAAAATAAATAAACGAAATAATTGGTCGTCAATAAATGGTTTCCCGCTAATTCGCTTAGCTTATAAATCAATTATTTGGTCAACAGAGTCCGATTGGTATAAGACGAAATAATGATGGTCCTGCCTTTTACTTCGATATAAACAAATGAAAAAGTGTCTAAACCAAAAAAATGAAAAATAAAAACGTATTTTGATCGAGAAACACCGAAATGATCAGTCATTTTTTTTTTTAATCTGAATTTTTGTGGAAAGCTCCGTAAAACCACTTTTAAGGTCCTTCTGCCACGTTATTTCAATGTTCGGTTGGAAAATCAAATTTTTTGAAAACTCTTGGGAAAAGCTGATTAACATAGAAAGAATAGTATATTACACCACTAGGGAGGGAAAGTAGCCTATGTCAAACCGCGTGCTTTCCTTCCCGTGTTGCGTAGATTATTTTTCAGTACATGTCCACAGAAAATTCGATTTACGCAAGGCGGAAAATCGAACTTTCCGTGGAGGTATGGTGAAAAATGGTTTGTTGATACTTCAGTTCGATACCTCAAAGAAATTATAATCTTGCCAAAATTCTTTCTTTCACCTCAATTCTCACAACAAATTATAAGAAAGCCCCACAAAAATTTATCAAACAAATGATAAATAATCACGCAGACAATGCCAATTAAAACCTGGCCAAAAATTCAGCTTCAACTTCCTAAACATTAATACCTAATAATATATATTTCGAAATCATTCAATTAAAAGGAGACATACATTTAGGACGCTCTTATTTGGAGTATAGTTTGATTGGTAACAAATTGATAAAAGGGACTTAAGAAAATATTGATTATCGTACGTTGAGCAGATACACAGAGAATACTTGTTCGACTCAAAAATGTTTCGAATAGCTGGGCTAAAAATATGCTGTACTGTCCAAGGTAAACTTATGATACAACTTCGATCATTCGAGTCCTTTGATGCAGATTCGAACCTCTCACTCGTCTCGAAAAGCAATCAATTAATTTCGTGCGTTATGTTTTATGTGAGTATTAATTCATAGACAGCAATAGGTTACTAATAAAGGCGAAATGACGTATCGGCTGAGTCACAATGCATGCGAGAGGAATAGATTTTTAGTTATCTGTATATTCGCCTGAAATGTAAATCGTTTGAGAGAGAATTTGGACACGAAATTCTTACCGACGCATATCTTTCCGTTTTAAGGAGTTTCGGGACAGCTTATCTTAAGGGAGGATTAGGGGGAAATTCTATTATTTAGGAGTAAGAGGACAACTTCTACACAGTAATATTTCGCCTAAAAAGAAAATTACTACTGTGAGAAATTTTGAATCGGAGAATTCGGAATATCATCATCATGACGTATGCGTACTACTCATATTTTTTGGAAGTCAATTCAACGTTTATTTTACGAATATTTGATATTAAAAACATTTCGATAGATTCGATAACGTTTTGAATGGCGAGTTTTTCTTTTTTTTTATGGTTGCCGACACAGCTGGCAGCTGTTCTTTCATTGCGCGCAGAATCGGTCATGCAGTTTCAATTAATTCTCAAACCAATATTTAGAAAAAAAGTTCGATTTGGTCCGAATTGACTGAAAAAACTGAAATATTTTTTAAAACCGACCAAAAAAAATATAAGGATAAATATCTCTATGATAGAACCGGTTTCAAAAATCATTCAATTAATCAAAGTTTTTTTGTAAATTTTCGAACTCAATCAAAAGTGTCGTGTAATGTTTTTTTGTAAATTAAAAAATAATATAAAAATGTCCAACATCTTGAAATCAATGATTTTTTGCCTTAAATTAAAAAAAAAATTATAGAAGACGATTATCAATAATTTTTTCATATTTTATTTCAAATAGTAGTAATAATAGTACGGTAAAAGACCAACATTTCTAGAAATAAAGTTTGATTAAGTCTATTTTTCGGAAAGTTATAACTATTTCAAAAGAAAAACATCAAGTTTTGAAAAAAATCATATCTTATAAATGGATTGAAAAAAAAAACTTAAAAAATCAAGAGGCTTTGGATAGGTATGAGAACTCATAAAATTTTGTCTCAACCAAAAAATGTGAGATTCTGAAGTAGCTGATGTAGCGTGGAATGTCTCATATATATGCATATATAATTTTATATATATATCATGATGTTCTGGTGATTCGATCCAACAGCCTATATGACTCCTAGTACAAACTCACCCGGAAAATCCAGGGAGTTGCGTCAGAGTGTCAGAGACCACGAGGTCCACCAGACCGAAGTGAAATTGCAGTCCTGAAGTACGACGAGGAAAAGTGAGAGGGAGAGCAGGAGAGAGAGATAGATAGAAAAGCGTGCATCAGGCATAATGTATCCGATGAACTCACCACCATTTCAGTTCCAAGGGATTTTCCACCCTTCCGCAGCATCTATATTCGCACCCCTGTATTTCCTCTATACTTACACTGTTGGACAGTGCGACCCCTTTTCCCAACGAGAAACAGTAACGAATTGGTCGGATAATTAAAAGCAAACTTGCTCAAATGAATCCAACCTCTGGGAATCCTATACCAACGTTACTTTTTCTGAATGACTATTTCATTTCAATGTACAAATATATATATATATATATATATATATATATATATATATGAAAATAAACGGATTTTCAAATCGATTACAGTACATCCAATTTTAATGCGAATATACATTCATTGAGGTTTAAGGGTTAAAGGTTATTCTTCAATAATTAAATAAAATAATTTTTTTGAGCCGATAGCGATAATCATAAAACAATCGCGATTAAAAAAGTTGTTCTTCATTCAATTTATTATGTTTAATTACACGATCAAACGAATAACTTATCTTTACGAAGTTCGATCGTGATTATTTGAGACGTCTCGTTCTAAATAGATCAATGGTAGTAGCGTTAAACTGCTCAATTTGGTCACAAATTTTGAAGCAAGATAAAAAAAGGTGCAATGTAGGTATGTTGTTTATTCGTTCTCATGACAGTCCGTTGATGCTCTCATTATATTTTAAAACATCTAAATTATAACGGGAATTGGGCTGTGAATCTGTAAGAGAATGGATCAGAGTGGGTGTGATCTATTCGGAACGAGACGTGTCAAAGAATCACGATCGAACTTCATACAAGTAAGTTAGTCGTTTGATCGTGTAATTATTTTTAGTCGTCTTATTCTTTTAGATCAATGGTACATGTTCAAAGTCCGTGGCAAATTAGAACAAAGCTTATTTCACTTTGAGTAACAAGAAATAACATATTTGTAATATAACTGAAACATGATTTTTAGTACTATACCGAATTACGTATTGCCGTAGCAAAAGTTGTAAGATTAGGTAACCCTTAAGTACAAAGTTTTGTGAAAATTGACAATATTTTTCGATTTGACGTTCGCCATATTAGATCCGCGATTTTGAACTTTGAAAATCTGATGTCAAATTCAGCGAGATCAGCGAGATCAAAATTCAATGGAAGTGTACTTGGTACACTTCCATTGAATGCATGTTTGATTTGAGATTTTATTTATTTTTATCCATCGAATTCACTGAATGATTAGATGTATTCGTTTTAATTATTTCATTGCTATTTCTTTCCATAGATTTTGCGACATTCAGTCGTTCCGCAAAATCTTGTCCATATAGAAATTGATCAACGGCTAAATCATCTGAAACCATTTTCACAATTCTTTAAAGATTTGGCGTGATGTGATATGAGCTTGACACTGATATATCATGGTGTACATCGACCAACATTCACGCTGCATCACTTAAATTTGACACCAATTCCGAATTTTTCCCTAAATCAATCGTAGCATGCTCGTTAGTGCTGAACCAATGGTTGAGATCGCCGCACAAAGTTTGCTTGGTTGCTATCTGAAAACTGTTTTAATGCAGTTTTAGTAATTTTAGTAATAGTAATAGTAATTTTTTAGTAATTTTTTAGTAATAGTAATAGTAGTTTTAGTAATAGTAATTTTGATTTCAAGATTTAAAATTGGTAGTATTTTTATAAGATTTCCTTTTTTGTATCGTTTGTTAGTGCCTTCCGCAGAGTCTCTGTCTATCGATCAGAAAGTGCAATGTGGATGTCTTTGTCACTAATGATGGCCTTCGCCGGATCATCAAAAAGAATTTTGAAAATCTCATCATTGAGGTTACCTTCATTTACCTTGTCTGTTGTCCAACTCCTGTTGAAGTGACAGTTGGAAGGCCTGATTGGGGAGAAGCTGGTGGACGATCATTGGATTCCGTCACCCTCGTTTGCTCATGATCAAGACTCGTCGAGTCTCATGAACTACGATCGAAGTCTTCTTGATCAGAAATTTCTCTATCTCGACCATGACCCGATAGACCTTGATGGGTATATTCATCGACATCTAGTCGAGATGGCGTAAAATAGTGACTGTGATTTCGTGTTGATTTTGAGGGATTTCTGATTCTTTCCGATGTTTATAATAACTTGAACATCGTGACTCATCACTTTCAGATGAGTGGGGCATTTTTAATATTTTCAAAATTAAATAAGTTAAATTTATATACGAGTGACACTAATCGCACAGAAAAACGGACTGTCATGAGAACGAAACAACGTACCACATTGCACCTTCTTTTATCTTGCTTTAAAATCTGTGACCAAATCGAGCAGCATAACGCTACTGCCATTGATCTAGAGGAACCGGATGACGAAAAATAATGAAGATACTGACTTCTTAAGGTATTCAGGTGTACCTCGGAATTTTCACTGCACTCAAATAAGAGGCAATTTATTTGTTTTTCAATATCAACTTTTTTTTGTAACAGGTATGAATAATTTGTAAATTGAAAATCTCGCTTAATTGGTTCATCGCCCATGCTATAAGCATTTAGGTTTATCGAATGAGATAATTTTGGTTAAGGTTGCTGTAAAAAGATGAATGGTGGTGATGATTTATAAACGAGATAAAGTGTTTTTCTTTGTAGAACGCAAATTGTTAGAAGGAGCATACGAAAAAAAAGCAGGAAACAAAACGGAAAAAAGGGATGGTATGCTTAAGATAGCCGGTGTATTCACGTCACAAGCGTTGCCAATCAGAGCGACAATGGCTCGTAAATTTGAGCCAATCAGGCAAGAACTTGGAGAGCAAAAGATGGAAGGAGGAGACGTGACCGCGAGAAGACCACGAAAATCGAAGCTATTGCTTATGAATTATTTAAACACCCCTTTTCTTTCTCACTCACTCTTTTCGATGTCGTGACAACCGTTTTCTGCGTGAAATAACAGTGTCACTTCATTCCCCATCCTGTTCTGGCTTCACGGATTTTACCATTGGAAATTCAAGTATAGCGTTTTTTCTAAGTGGGTGCAAATACGACAAGAAAGTAAATTTAAAAACACATTAAAACAGTGGATGTGAAGCGGGAATGGTTCTCAAGCTTACAGTCGCAACAGCTATGTACGGAACTCGATTCTTTACAGAGATAACATCGAAAGTTAAACACCTTCATAATACTCTAAATATATACATACTGTAACATCATCGCCAGTTGACGTTACGCGATGTGAACAGCTGAGTGTCCGTACTAAGCGGCTGCCTAGCGGACGAAAAGGTCTATTTTATTGCCGTACTTAGAGTACTTACCAGAGATATCGTAGTGCAAAAGCAAGCAGATAAAGGGAAAAATTACAAATCCGTTTAGCTTAAAAAATCGAATTAACGTCAACATTGAAAATACAGGAAATTATTATACCGTTCTTGGATTAATAACAATCCCATGGATACGTAAATAAAAAGGACTTTGTTCGTTTAATATATTATGTATTTGCACTTTCTTGTTGTTGAATATTTTACAAACTTTAAATTGAGTTGCCAAGAGATGAATAATAGTTTTCGGTATTTTTTCAATGTTGCCGTTAATTTGATTTTTGCAGCTAAACGGATTTGTTATTTTTCCCTCTATCTGCTTGGGTTTGAACTGCGATATCTCGGAAAATCTAAGTACTGCAATAAAATTGACTAATACCGTTTCACTCAGTTTTTAACTTACTTTTACGGAAAAAATAGACTATATGATACTTTTAGGGAACGTAGGAAAAAATCAAAGGGGGGATATTTCGGATACCTGATTTTTTGAACGAATAAAAAAAAGTGAAAAAATTATTTTGAAAAACAAAAGAACTCCCGACCGCTGAAATGATATAGTTTGATGAAAATGCATTCACAAAAATGTTTAAAAAAAACAATAGAAAATAAGAGAAACAGTTAAAATGGTTAAAAAATAAACAGAAAAAAGAAACTTAACAAAAATAGTAGTAAACTTTACAAAGTCTGAAATAAAAATTTATCAAACATAACACAGATAAATAAAAATAAAAAATGATTCAACAAGTTGAATAGTTGCATATGAAATATGTAGGCAATTAAAAAAATTAACAACTTACAGAAAATTTACAAATATTATGATCATAACCAAATTAAGGAGACGTCTCTAAGTCATTCGAATGAGAAAGGGAATCTTCTCATTCAAATGATTTAGCGATGTCTTCCGATCATAGCTTTATTACACGTTAAATCATACGATAAAATAATACCGACTAGACACTACAAGGAATTACCGGGACAGGAAAAATCGTCGAAACAAAATACCACATGAGAAAGATTACCCAACCAAAATATCACAATGAAATTATTTTTAATTTCCTACTAAGATACAATACAACAGAAAACATGCATAAATATGAACAAATAGAAACAAACAAACCCACCACGACTCTGCCAAATAAAATATTTAAAAAATCCAACCCCAAAACAAATCCAAGCAAAGGCGAACAAATACAAACAAGAAAAACAGCAATCTGGATAATTAATAATTTATATTCGGAATAAAGGTTGCAAACTTATGCTTGGCTGTGATATATTGTCATCGTCATATTTTGTGGTCGTGATTTTTTATCGTGGTGATATTTTATGTACCTGATTAGTTGTCATGTAATATTTTGATTGCGATATTATGTCGCATTACGACCGTGCTTGACGAGCTGCCGCACTATACATGCACCAACCAATTCGTTCCAGCCGCTTCTCAATTTTATTACATTTACATAATGTTATTTAAATAACGTTATTTTTAATTAACTTGCGTTCTTAGATAATAACAAGTGTGGCCATTCTGTTATTTTTTTTTTCTTCATCGATTGACAGTCACAAATTAATGCTGTAGCTTTACACTTTCCATTTTTCCGTTTTCGACTTGTATTGACTTTGTGGTCAACGTCATCTAATTTTTTTGCACACCTTGCACTTCTACAAGTTTACATTGGACTTAAAACATTGACAGTAGTTGCTTACAATACCTCAAGAGCTACCGTAAGTACATGATACATTAGCTGGGCGTATGCGCCGTAGGCGCGGAACGTCTGGCGCACTGCATTAGAATTACAATTTCGGCAGCATTTGTTTCATTCGGACAGCACTGTAGCAAATATGGTAAGATATCATTTTTTCATATTAAACTGTGAAACTTAGTTAGATTACATTAAATTAGTTGGATCACGTTTAGTTCAGTCGAAATGTACATTTGCAGTAAAAAAAAGCCCTTCACCAATTTTTTCTTTGTAATCATTCGTAAGGGGGCTCATTGATAATCTAAATCCAGAATTACGACCAGATTCTACCTATGCATCGACCTTCATCTTGATATTAAAGAGGAATTTGTTTTTGTTAAATAATTCGGCCATTTTTGACGGTTGATTAAAAATGGTCATAACTAAACTTGTAGGGAATTTAATTTTCCTCAACTTTGGTCATAACAATTATAATAAGTCCTAAGTTAACTTTTTAGGGGAATTGAGTTACCATCTTCTCGTGCGAATTGACTTTATTTCATAATCTTTCTGAGGAGGGGTCTCTTTTATAATTTTTGATGACCATTTGGGTCTTTAGAGGGACTTTTGTGAGGAGAGATTTTTACAGGAGACAACTTATTGTGGGGTCTAATCACTTATCGTAAATGGTTCTTCTGAGAGAGGACCTCTCTTATAATTTTTTTGTAATGGTTTGATTTTTTGGGAGTATTTTTTACAGGAGCGATTTTTGGGGGAGAAAATGTACTTGTCACAATTTTTTTTTACAACATTTATGATGTTATTTTGCGCGGATTTGTTGACTTTTTGCACGCAATTCATAGCTTCTCAATTAAGTATTTCTATTGTGTATGTACACTACAGCCTCGATTCATCGAATCTTGATTCGTGTAATGTCTCCCACTATGCGACCCGTATCGATCGGTCTGCGCTTGGTAGAGGAAGCACCCGATCCAATCCTGCCGAGTAATCGAAAATAATAGCGCCTTCCTAAGATTTACCCTATAACGCCCCGGTACGGCCTGTCTTATGACTTCCGAACCATTGCTACAACATCGACACGTGTGTCTCTAACCTTAAAAATTCTGAATTCGCGCGTAAATACTGTTCCCGGTTTTATCCAGTGTTTATTTGTTTAGTTTATTACAATATGTATATCTGCGGTGTCAACAATTGAAGATTTAATTAATTTAAACTATTCGAATAAGGATATAGCGTTGAATTGAGTTTACCTGTTATAATTATGAATGGTTCCTGAAGAAAAAATCTAACCTAACAAATCACCACGCGATTATAGTACGCGTGATGTGTACTAAGTGATGTGCTCAATATACTCATACGAAAACAAAATATCAAAAAATTGAATTAAATGAATCATTAAGAACGATAAGAACATAGTGAAAAGTATTAATATACAATGTGAAAAATAATGATAAATGTCCTAACCTAAAAAAATACATACGTAAACGTGTATGTATGTATTAAGAGGAAGCATTATAATGGCACAGTCAGACAGCTCAATCAGGTCCGTGTTTAGCAGCCCGATCATGGTCTAGGCACGCAGCCTGATCAGGGCCCAATTAATCACCCTGCATCAGGGCATTATGCGCCACACCGTTACATTTCGTGTCAGGGCGCTATCAGGTCGCCTTGTAAGCGACTTTATACGGCAATGAGGCAGCCTGATAACGACCTGAAAAGGTCCCTACTATAATTTTTAAGCGGGTTATAACGTTTATTCACAAATTGTATATCATGAGTATTAGAAAAAAAAAAAAAATTGGTAAAGTATTCTGTTTCAAAGTATTCTTTCATTCTTTTTTTTTCATATGAAGATTTCCTATGCATTTTATTTCTATTGGATATATTTTTTCATGTTCTTTCCTTTTTGAAAATTGGATATAAACAAATTAATGCTAACAAAGTTTCCTGCTATTAAAATTTTGATGGAAATAAAAACTTTCGATCGAAGTACGTAGATTAATTACGAATTGCACAGTGTGTGCATTTATCATTAAAATATGAGCGAAGTATATCCAGCCGAATTTTTGTTTCCAATAAAAATTCTTTTGGCTCAAGGCCTTGTGATATACCGCCTAAACTGTCATGAGTATGAGAACTCATGTCGTTGTTTTTGTCTATGTTATAAAAAAAATTCAGGAAAATTACAAATGTTTGAGGTTACAATCTCGCGAAATAGCGTGGAATGTGTATACCTCATGTCATGTATATACCCCTGCTGTACAATATAAATTTCGATTATTTAAGCTATGATAATGCGAGTTACTATCAGGCTCGAGTGCCCGTAACGAAAAGTAAGGGATTTAGCGCTGCAAAAGTGTATCTTTTATCCACGACGAAATATACGACGAGAACGACGCATCGAGTTTTCCTTTTAACGTTCGGGATCCGTGTTTCTCAAGAGGAAAACTTTTTCGTAATCTCGACTACTTAGAAAGTACTATCTAGTCTATCTCTCTCTCTCTCCCTTTTGCTTTCGCTTTGTTTCATTCGCTACTCTCATATACCATGAAGAAGGGGAAGTTGAGAAGAAGGGATGAAAAAGTCTTTCATACAAGACGAAAGCTCTGTGAGTTCTCGGTCGTAGATCGTCGAGCACCTACGTGTGTCAAGTTTTTCTGTGCTTGCAACTTTGTTGGAAAATCACTCACACCGTGATAATAAATGTGTCGATGGAAAAGCACGCAACCCCCTTTTGGACGAGTGGGACAAACAAAACGAGGTGCCAAACGTTCATCTCTTTCTTTCACAGTCTTGTCCCGGGACCTCGAATATAAATTCCTTTTCGACTTGCTTCGAATACGCTACTTCTCGTTTCCCTTCTCTTCTACTATCCCTCACCCTTCACCTCTATTCTCCAGTGTGTATCTCATTTATAAGAGTTTCTCGCACCCCCTCGAGTTGTCTCAACTTCCGGAGCCTTGTACCTGAAGGGAGAGATTTGAATAAATCATATCTTTGTCCCTCCTTCCTTCTTCGTGACTAACTTTTGCCACATGCACACATACACACATACACATGGACACGCGTGCGCGTGTACGTAGATGTCCGTAGTTGCACGAAGAGATAGGAGCGAAGCCCTCGGTTTTTGTTTTCATCTACTTTATATTCCATTATACACTCGTATCCATTCGTATACTCCAGGAAAAATAAGACTACGAGCGATAGGGGTTGAACGGAATAAAAACCCCAAACCTTTCCAAGCAATACAAAGGTATCTTGTAGACTTTGAAACACTTTGTACGACATGTATCAAAACTGTCCGTGAATCTTCAATATATGCGGATGTGAAATCGGAAAAATAAGTTTGAAAATCGAAAATTCCAAATTATTCCCCGAATAATTTATTTGAATCTATTTAAGTCGAATGGAATAAAATATAAAAAAGAAGAAAGATTTTTTCTGTTTATAATTTGTATGCTCATTGTCCGTTGTGATTGTAATTTTTTGCTGTCACCCATCTAGCCAACGTCTTTCGTGTTATATTAACGGGTTCTACAAATTTGACAACTTTTCGGTTAAATTATTTTTGTTTTAGAGGTGACACACACCTATAACGTAGAACACAACATTTTAATGCTTGGCGGTTTTTTTTTTAATTTTGGAAAGTAATTTTTCCGTGATTTCAGTTCTTTTCGAAAAATACCATAATAGATTAATTTCACAAATATTTGGATAAGGAGATTGAAAAACTGTTGAAAGAGTTAATCGTGTCCTGTCGGGAGGCTCCGCCCCCTGAACCCCCCACCGGGGGCTTCGCCCCCTGGACTCCGCGTGGAGGCTCCGCCCCCGGAACCCCGTCCGGGTGGGTGCAACTAGTATATGGTTTTTAATTGTTTTTGCAATTTAATAGTATAACTATTTTTTTTATGCATTATTACGTACATCTGCACGATATATTTTATTTTATTTAATATAAACGATCAACGAAAGAGTACGTGCGCGACAGAGCAGCGATAGAGAGAGAGAGAGAGAGAGAGAGAGAGAGAGAGAGAGAGAGAGAGAGAGAGAGAGAACGCGAGGCATGGCAGCGACAGAGGGAGGAAGACAGCGCGAAGCGTGGCAGCGATAGAGGGAGAGAAACAGCGTGCAAGGCGCGGCAGCAGTAAACGGTGAGCGAGCCTTACTTTCAATATATATATAGGGTATTCCACGCCAAATCGACCTATGTCACACCCTTCCATTCTTTGATTTGGCTGAAAATTTTATATGTTGTATGACCCATTGAAAGAAGCTCTTCATTTTGTTCAGATCTTTTTGTCCATACACTTGTGAAATATGATTTTTTTTTTAATTCGATTTTTTTTTCTTAAAATTACTGTAACTCTCTCAAAAATCGACCAACTCGAACTTTATTTCACCGTACTGTTAGAAAAAAAATACGAAAAAATTATTCATATATGTATTCCTTATTTTTTCTCAATGTAAAACAATTTGAAGCAAAAAAACATTGGTTTTAAGATGTTTACCATTTTATTTTTTTTCTTTTCAAAAAATTCACAAAAAAACTTTAACCGATTAAATGTTTTTTGAGACTAATTCCATCGTGGGCAGATTTTTCATTACACTGTTTTCTCATTTTGAAAAAAATCATTTTTTTCAGTCAATTTGGATCAAAATGAACTTTTTTTTTAATGTAGGTTTTTACCAGACTCTTGGAAAAAATTACGAAATAATGATTGAAAATCGTCCCCTATATTTTTTTCAATGTTTAAGCAAAAGGTCATTAAATTTACGATGTTGGACACTTTTGATTTATTTCAACAAATTCACAAAAGAACCTTGACCAATTATATGATTTTTGAGACCAGTCCCATCGTGGAGAGACATTTTTTCATATTACTTTTCTTAGATTCAAAATTATTTTCATTTTTTTTAAGTCAATTTGTACCAAATAGGACTTTATTGATATTAGAAATGTTGGTGTGAAACAAAATATCAAAAAAATAGTTCGATTTGGTCCAAATTGATTGAAAAAAAAAATGAATTTTTTATTCAAAATAAGAAAAAAAATATAAGGAAACATCTGCCTACGATGAGACTAGTCTTAAAAATCATATAATTGATCAAAGTTTTTGTGCGAATTTTTTGAAAAAATCTAAAAAGAGTAAACATCTTAAAACCAACTTTTCTTGCTTTAAATTGAGAAAAAATATGGAATACAAATATTAATCATTCTTTCGTATTTTTTTTCTGATGGTACTCTGAAAAACTAACCTTTTAAAAAAAAATCGATTTGGTTGATTTTTCAGAGAGTCACAGTCATTTGAAGAAAAAAACATCGAATTTTGATGAAAAATCATATCATACAAGTGTATGGACAAAAAAATCTGAAAAAAAATCAAGAGAGCTTCTTTCAAAAAAATATAAAATTTTCAGTCAAATCAAAGAATTGGAGGGTCTGCCGTAGGTCGATTTGGCGTGGATTACCCCGTATATATCGAATCCGCGCGTTGGAGGGTGTAGGTAGGTGCCTAGCAAGAGCCGTTGACGCCTTACTTACAACATATATATGTGAGTGTGGAAGAAAGTTTTCGGTCATGAATGAATGAAATATTTCCATTCGTATTTGAGTTCACATACGTCTAGGAATCGTAGGAAAAAAATAAAAGCACGGTTGGAACGTACCGGGTCACATTATATTGGTAAAATCGGATTAGAATTTCGATAAGAGTCTGAGCGCAATGAAAACAACCAAATCTCAAGTATATAGTAAAAAAAAGTATATATTTATATATATATAATATTGTTATAATTTTTTGTCGATGAGAATTCATCGGCTGGCGCCCAAAAATAATGATAAAATGGCGATTAATTTGAGTTGCTGAACCTGTCGGAAAAAATATAATAACTAATATATTTATAAATATAATTTATATATATATCTAAGAAATAATTATATATAATCGATTTTTCTCTCAGAGTAAAACATTCTAGGACAATGGTTTTAAGGGGTATGAACCCTTCATTATTCCCTTGAAAAAAAATTATCCAAATGTTAAAACTTTTTATCGTGCTTACACGAGTGAGGCGTCACTTCCAAGTTGAAGCTAGACGCATGGTTTTCTCAAGCAGAACTTTCTGGAAAGGATGAATCTGTCCCGAATTTACTCGACCATTAAAACTGTGTACACGTAGACCAACGTATGCATACTTGATACACATGCCGGCATACACATGCGTTGGTGCAGACGTCAAGAGCTTTCATACATGAGCGAAAACGATAAAGAGAACGAAGAAGGGAGAGCAAGAGAGGGATGGAGGAGATGGAAAACCAAATGTGAATGTCTCTCGTCTCAGGGCATACACTAGACTGGCATACACGTACAAGGTAGATGAGAGCGCCGAGTTTTACGCGTGTTTAATCTAGAAATGGATCGTCCGAGAACGCAGTAACTGAAACCCTATGGAACATTGTGTATAGAAGATGAACTAGTGCAAGGGTTGCATAGACGAGCTAGAAACTCAGGAGTCGTATGAGGTAGAAAAAGGACCGAGATTTATTCTCTTTATCTCGTATCTCGTCCTCTTTTTACGCCCTCCGCCCTCCCCTCTCACTCTCTTACTTTTTCATGGTATCTCGCCAGTAGTAGCGGAAACCGACCAACGGCCACTCTACTAGATTCCGCTTCGCTTTTGTGAAAACCATAGAGTGTTTGCGTTCGTCAATATGAGTGCGTACAAACACGAATGAACGTGTGAGAACGAGACAGAGTTTTCCGAATTTTTCTCAAATTTATATGTACGTGAAAATACTTCACAACACGCGCTTGGATAAACGTGAGCCTTGAGAAAAAGTGAAAATATTTGAATACATGGTTACATACGCTTGCCAAAAATGGAAAGAGACAGAGAGACTGGAAAGGAAAGAAAATAGTTGACTCGATAATATAATGCAAGTATCACTTCGAGGAAATATGAAGGGTTGTAATAATGTTTAACATGTAACAAAAATTGCATATAAGAACACTAATATTAACTAATACTTGAAGCAAATAATAGAAAATTATACAGAGTAGATTTAATCCGGGTAATCAACCCCAATCATGGTACTAGCATAATTTACTTACCTTTAATTACATCCACCTCAATTACATCATTATTACTTCCTGGAATTGCTACTGAAAAAAAAAAACATTCTTCAACGAAAATTCGAAGCACAAAAAAGTACACGGGATGAATTTTGATGCGGTAAATAAGGACGGGTCAGAAAATGTCTGGATTTCCGTTTGCGATACTTTTTCCACCTTTTTCTTTCTCTACTCCCCAGAGAGTGTGATGAGTCAGTTGTGAGAATGGACAAGTAAGAGAGTTTCATTTGCGTTGAGTATATTCGTGGTCTACGAGAGAGGGCACAAGGCATCGCAGACCAGGAATGGTTTTTCGGGATGGAAGCCAGGGGGCTGGATTGAAGATGGGAGGGTTGAAACGTGGTAGTTCTTGGGGTGCCATTAGAGGATCTAGCTGTGGCCAACGTCATGCGTAATTCAGCAAGAGGATTCCGAGAGAGGGTTTGTAAAAAGACGCGTATAACACTCTACCTTGTAGCCAGAAGGAGAGAACGAGGAAAGAAGAAATATCTGGAAATCCACCCCTCAGCAGAGTGAGCTCAAACCTCATACGAAAAAACCGTTATTTCTTTGTTATACGTATATACATATACACATAAATATATTACTAACTAAATAAGCTCTGAAGCTGTGCGATGTACATACATTTATATATATGTACTAAATCTTTTTTGCCTCAAGATATATACCAAGTGGGTTTTGATTGCGAGAGCGGAATAAACTAATGCTCAGTGAGCACAGCTTGAGTATACGTACATTTAAGCATATGAGGCATTCCATGCCAAGTCAGCCACTCCTGAACCTTTTATTTTTTTATTTGGCTCAATTTTTTGTATTGTAATAAACATTCGAAGAACCGGTCTTGATTTTTTTCAGACTTTTGTATCCTTCGGCCAATCAGATATGATTTTTTTTCAAAACTTGATTTTTTATTCAAATGCCGATAACTTACTACAAAAATAAACCAAATCAAACTTTCTTTCTCCAAATGATCGTTTTTTGTGGTACTTTTCTAATGCTATAATAATAAATTCATTAATAAATTTCTTTTTTGTTATTAAATTCATTAATAAATCGATGATTTGAAGATGATTACATAGTTTTATTTTTTTTTTAAATTCGTTAAAAAACTTTGTCCAAATTACTAATTGTTTAAACCAGTTTCATCATGGGGAAACTTCCTTATATTGTTTTTCTGATTAAAAATAAAAAAAGAAAACTTTTTTTAATGGATTGAGAAACTTGTTTCATCAGTAACGTGATCAAGAATTTCGATTTTCTTTTTCTGATACTTTTTTTCCAACTCCGATCATAATTGACAGTTTCTTTTATAATGCTAAAACAAAATGTTTCTCAACAAGAACAGCTTTATGTACACAATTATATTATGCGTCTCGGTCTCGATGATAAACCGTGTAGTAACGTTAGTTGCTGCATGTTTCACAACTTTCAGAGTACATTTTTCTTTGGTTGGTGCCCCTGGCCCCGCTTGTGGAGTCCTTAGGTGGCGCCATCTATTCTTATCTCGCAACACGAAATTGGCAAGGATGATTTAATATGTTGATTCCTTAGAGGCGTATACAAAAAGAAACCCTTTAAACCACGATATGACACTACGTGGGACGTAGGATCAGTCTTAGAATATATGGAAAAAATGCCAACAGCGCATGAGCTCTCACTCAGGGAAATTACCGAGAGACTTGCAACCGTACTGGCTTTGGTTACAGCGCATCGATTACAAACTTTAGCGCTTATAAGAACAAATAATATAGTTGTAGGAAAAGCAGGAATCACTATCAAGATTCCCGACCTGATTAAGACGTCGAAACCGGGAAAAAGTCAACCGGAACTCTCGCTTCCTTTCTTCACAGAGAGACCGAAGCTGTGTACAGCCACGGCAATATTAAAGTATATAGAATATACAAAAGACTTGAGAAAGCTACCTAATGATAAGTTACTAATTGCTACGAGGAAACCTCACAATAACGCATCGGCCCAGACGATTGGTCACTGGATAAAGAGTATGCTGAAAAAAGCTGGCATCGATACAGAACAATTCACGGCTTATAGCACGCGACACGCGGTTATCTCAGCGGCGTTGAGAAAAGGAGTAGATCTAGGAACAATAAGAAGGACCGCGGGATGGTCAAAACAATCGCAAACATTTGAAAAATTGTATAATAAACCCATCCAAGGAAAAACTAACAAGTTTGTATCTACTCTGTTACAGAATAAATAAAAAATTGTTGAATCCATCAAAAACAGCTACCGCAATACGTTAAAAGTCAACACGGTTTATCATCGAGAACGAGACGCATAATATAATTAAACGATCAAACGAGCCCGCCAAAGGCGGGCGAAGTTCGATTGCAATTATATGGCGCGTCTCGTTCGAAGATGATCCTCCCACCTTCCCCTTCAAAAAGACACCGAGGGATAAAAACCCCGGATCATCATCATGATAGCTGTTTTCATCTATATAAGTATATGAGAATAGATGGCGCTACCTAAGGACTCCACAAGCTGGGCCAGGGGCACCAACCAAAGAAAAATGTACTCTGAAAGTTGTGAAACATGCAGCAACTAACGTTACTACACGGTTTATCATCTTCGAACGAGACGCGCCATATAATTGCGATCGAACTTCGCCCGCCTTTGGCGGGCTCGTTTGATCGTTTAAGGAAGTTATATCGATATTTATATGACATCATACGAAAAATACATTATATTTGATTATTCCAAGTTAATGTATTGAAATTTGGCGTGAATCTTCTTGAATAGCATTTAATTATGTGTGAAAAATTTGGAGAGGTTTCACCGCCTGGTAATCGAGATATTCATTGTTGAAAATGACAAGTTTAACATGGGCTCTTATGGAAGCTTTCAAAAAATTACGAACTTCAACAATAAATATCTCAATTTTGAGACGATGAATCATCGGCATATTCTGCCAAAAGTTTAATACTATCTTAAGCTTTCTATTTACAAAATTTTATTGTGTAAAGTTGGAAAATAATTTTTACAAGAAACGATACAACCTCCTTAATAATCCAATATATAAGAACTAATTTATCTACTCAACAATTTTTTTATTTATTGTGTATTAACTGTCTTGTTCCTGTAATATCCATTCAAGAAATTCTTATTACTGACGCTTTTAGTTCAGTTTCCGTTTCTCTCAGAAAAATAACGACCTGCCACCTTTTGACTTGATCTATAATTTCATAGAGCTTTCGATCAATCAAAAAATTGTTGGCTTTTATCTCTGACCGGTGGCGGGAGCACCTGTCTGGTGGCGCCACTTGTCAGTGGCGTCATTCCGCCAAAATAATGCCATTTACCATCGCGATTTAACTGTGTCAGCCGCGTGTTTGTGATATCAGTATTTTGTCGGGTATTATTAAAGTTTTCTCACTAAATGTGGTCTTTTTCAAGATAGCAATTCAGCGACCAGTCTTTGATATTGCTCCAATGTAATTGAGGCATCGATTGTTCGGATTTCCTCGAAGTATAGCCAGTGTTAAGTAAATTAGAGGTTAAGTGTTGAATAAATCGAACGCCCACGCCAGATTGATAATCTATCTCGAATATTATTCATTGGTAATCTTGTTGAAATGGAATTGAGCAGATTTGATTGTTACTGTAATCCTTTCAATTTAAGGGGACCGTATGGTCTAGAAATTTGAAAAAATCGATTTTTTTTTTTTTCGATATGTCGAAAGTATAGTATCTCAAGAATATACTGTGAAATTTTCATGCGGAAATTCTCAATATTACAGCTTCTACAGCCCATAACGCAGGTAGAGAGCGGTCCGCGCGCTCCTAACGGGTCTAGCGCTAACCGGTAACCTAATCGGAGCGCAGCAGCTGTCCCAATCCTTCTCCGAAAATATATACCTGTATATAGTACATACTATATACCTATATATACTTTTCCCTTCCCCGAAATATACCTATTGTCGAACATTTGTGAGGGAAACGGTCATTTCGCTTTCCCCTGACTTGATCAGTACAACGTTACGTTTTGACGAACCAACATCGAAAATTTTGAAATAAAATATCAGAAAATATGGATAGAAAGCAAGGCCGTGACTCTTCTAGACGACCATCTTCTGTAGGTCGCAAAAGATATTTCAAGGGCAATCGATTCACTATCGAAAATACTACTGATTTTACGAGCACGTCTGCGAAAAAATTAAAAGGCAATGAGGAATTGGAAGTAAACGTTAATCCTACTTTCAATTATTGCATCATCGAATTCAGCATGATATTTTTAACGTTGCAACAGTTGTTGAAGTGTAAAGATTGTAACGGTGCGGTCACTTTTAGCAAAAACGGACAACGTGGTCTAGGATTCAAACTCTCTGTGAAGTGTGAGTGTAAAGAAACTTTTATTTTGTCTTCGCCGTTAATTGATAAGGCATTTGAAATCAACCGTCGACTTGTTCTCGCCCTGAGAATGCTTGGAGTAGGATTTGAAGGCTTGAAAAATTTCTGCGGTCTCATGGATCTTGGACAAGGAATTTGTAAGAGTACATATTACGGCATCGTGGACAATATAAAAATTGCAGCTGAAGCCGTCGCGAAAATCGTTTTCCAAAGAGCATTGAAAGAAGAAGTCGAGTTGAATGTAAAAGCTGGGCGTCCCGCGGATGAACTTTCTGTGTCTGGTGATGGATCGTGGGCGAAACGTGGATTCTCATCGCTTCTCGGTATTGCCTCGTTAATAGGGAAATACAGTAATAAAATTTTAGATGTTGTCGTCAAATGCAGTATATGTCAAGCCTGCTCTCAATGGAAAGGCCAAGAGGATACGATTGAATATGAAGCGTGGTATCGAGAGCATGAAGATCACTGTGACGCAAATCATACCGGAAGTGCTGGCAAAATGGAGGTAGACGGCATCGTGGAAATGTTCAAGAGATCGGAAGAGTTGTACAACGTAAAATACGCGAACTATATCGGAGACGGCGACACGAAAACGTTCAAAGCCTTATTGGACACAAAGCCTTACGGGGATGATTTTTTAGTTTGCAAAAAAGAATGTGTTTTGCATGTTAAAAAACGTTTGTACAAACGTGCTGTTGATGCGAAAAAAAAACATGCACAAATAAAGAAAGCAACAAAGAAATTGACAGAAAAAGAAGAGGGAAAAAAGACACAGCGGAAATCGATAAATAAAACACCGAAGCGTCAACAATTGACGAATAAATTATTGCAAGAGCTGTCAACTTATTACGGTCTAGCAATTAGACGTAATTCAGATTCGACTGAAGGGATGAGAAGTGAAATATGGGCAGCATATTATCACAAAATTTCAACAGATGAAAATCCGCAACACTCGTACTGTCCTCCAGGTTCCGAATCGTGGTGCAAGTGGCGTCAAAGTGAGGCTGCAGGTACTTTAGACACCTACGAGCACCCACCTGCTCTGTGCGATGAAGCACAAGAGATATTAAAACCAATTTATGAAGAATTGACAGCAGAGACTTTATTGGAAAGGTGTATTGGCAGTAATACGCAGAACAATAACGAAAGTTTCAATGCTTGCGTGTGGCACCTTGCGCCGAAACATCTGTTTGCCGGAAAAAAAATCATTGATATTGCCACTCACATTTCCGCTTGCATATTCAATGAAGGATTTGCATCCCTATTGAAAATAATGGAGACCATGGGCATAACAATCGGGCCACAAGCGGAGCAACTAGCGCAAAACCGAGACGAGCTGCGAGTATCGAGCGCCAACCGTAGGAGCACGGACAACTCCAAAGAGGCTCGGACAGCTCGAAGAAATGAAAGGAGTGAGGAAATCTTGAATTATGAACGTTCCGAAGGAATCCTATATGGTGCCGGAATCGCGGATTAACTGTAAGTATTCAAAATTTGCTCAATTTTTGAAAATATCTGTACCTCAAACTTTAAACTCATTTATCTCGAAACGACTTTTTTCGGCACTGCGCAGGTGAAAACAAAAAAACTATTCAACCGAATCACTTGAAATTTGGATATGTTGTTCACAACATGTATGGCTATCGTCGGAACTACAATCATAATTTTATTTAAATAATTTCTTATTGTTTATACTAAAAAACTAGTGAAAAAAAAACCCGATTTTACGAATTTTTTTTCAAAAGCGCGCCATTTTGTCAATTTTTAATTTTTTCGATTTGTTCTAGTCCCGACCATAACTGCACTCTTTCTGATTAAGAATCTTCTTGAATTTTGTGTTTCAGATGAGTAGAAGTCTCGGATCGATCTTCACCGTCCGGGTCGGATTTTTCGAGAGGGTCGTCTTCAATGCCAATTATATGATAATAAACACTGTTTTTAAAATTAAAAAAAAATTTTTTTGTATACTTAATAAAGGTAGTAATAAACCCGAAAAGTTAAAACATCGATTTTTAAATTTTTTATGGCAAAAAAAAAATCGTGAAAATAGGTGAAATTTTCGTGCTCTAGACCATACGGTCCCCTTAACCAAACAGCAAATATCGAAAGGTTGGCGATCAGCATCTGAAGACGCTCAACAGAAATTGGGATTAAGGTATTCCTTTAGCGGAGGGCCGTATTTTGTGGGCGCCTTCTGAATCATTCGTAAATTATACCGGCTCTTAATAAAAATGAGTTATAATCAATTATCACACCTAATGATAACCTAAATCGAGAATTTCTCATATGTTGTATACATTCAAACATTTTCACATCTACTAGTAAATTGACTGAACAAACAATGTGGCAATGTCGCACTAGCACCCGACGGACGGCAATGGTTAAGCGGTCCTAAAAATGTAAACAATCGCACGCGTAAAAAGTGTCGAAGAAAAATATGTCCATAGTGAAATTCTAAAGTGTAATTATGAGCAACAAAAGCCACAAACTGCAAAGTGACGTTGGCAAAAATAGGGGCAAAATTCGTTAAAACAAAAAAAAATACAGCGCATGGAAAAAATTATCAATACTGTCAAAAAACGGTTCGGTGAGGTTAAAAAAACAGAAATGTCACTGATTTAATAAGCGAATATGACGTTGTGAAAAGAAAGTGAAGAAGTAGTAGGCCGGAGTATAAATGATATGAAGTTTATTGTAAAGTTAATTACCAGAGAGTGCACTAGATGTTAATGGGACTTTATAGGTTGGTGGTTAGAGATGAACTTGTTCATGGTTCAGTCAGATGTGGGAGATTAACCAAAAATGTTCTTCTTCTTGTTCAATTCGGCTAGTTTCATGTTCGGCGTAAAACTGAGCCTGGCCACTGGATTTCCCGCTTCGGCCAAGCATCTTTATTTAAAAGGTTGGCGCGAGCTCCCTTTTTTGTGTTCAAAATTATATTTTCTATTTAGATTTTGGCGTTATTGAATGGAAAGAGAAACAAACAAAGATAAGTGATTCAAAGAAGTCGTTAAGCACGCCGAGGCTGCTGAAACAAATCTTTGTTCTATCTCTCCATTCGGACGCTGTCAATGTGTACGTTTCTTTCTTGTTTATATCTCCTATATCCTCTGCTCTCTTTTCAAAAAAGCATGATACAGGTGGATAAATTTCGTCACATTGATTTAGAATTTCATTTCGTTTAATTTCATTAAAATATTTTAATTTAAACGTTCTGTTTCGCAAATTTGCTCGCAACCTTTCAACCCATCTCCTCTCTTGTAATGAGAGGGATCAATGGGACTTAATTAATGGGTGTATTGTTATTGCCATTTGTATATATTAATTTTGTGTTTAATGTTTATTTTATTTGTTTATTATTTGTTAATTGTTATTATCTTTTTATTTAGCATTGATACTTTTACAATTGGTAAACTTTATTAAGAAACACGGAACATTTCGTTTAGTTTTCGCGGGAGCACGGAAACACTTCTATCTTCTTCCAAATCCGACTGTTTTTAAGTTATACCGATTGTTAAACCTAGCACATATTCAATGTTATGAGTTAATACATTTTTAGCAGCATTACAAACCGATCGCTTTGTTCGGGGTAGAATTAGAGAAATATTGAACGATTTGGTAAAATTCGTTGACTGATCGATGAAATAGAAAAAAAATGAGTCAACAACCATGAATACCTATTAATAAATAATACGAAGAGAATAGTAAAAAATCCATTGTGTGATAACCATTTTTTCGACTTTAATAACGAATTCAATAGTGACTTCAAGGTTGTCGAAGATCAATATTTGTTAATGGGGAAAAAGGAAAAAGAGAGCGGAAGAGAGATTAGGGGTAGTCCCCTGCAGGGTGAAAAAAGAGATTGGTTCCTCACATGGACAGTGTTCATACGTGTGCATGTATGTGTGTGACTGCGTGCTTGCGTGTTGAGGGTTGAAAAATAAATTGAGGGCTGCAAAAACTTAGCTTCACAGCATCGCTTTCTCTTTTATGGTCCTGATATAAAAAAAGAGCCCCAAAAGGATGGAAAGCAAAGCCAAGGATAAGGGCGAATATGGAAACCGAGAAATGGAGGGAAAATGAGGTAACGGTTCAGAGTGGAAAGATAGAGGATGGAAGGGGTGACGGTTAAAAGATAAACGTTAACGAGGTCTGTGGAATATGTCCGGACGTTTTTCTACCATGAAAAAAAATGCAGCAATGTTCACAAGAATTGATAGCATCGCAAGGGTTACTTGCATTTTCATTCTTTATTCACCAACCTCCGTTTTGCATGTATCGAGATTTTTTCCCACGATACACTAGCACAGTATCAACCCGCCGGATGCTGGAAGAATTCTTCCTACTTTCTCTCCGTTCCATTTACTATTTAGCTGGGTAAATTTTGGAAAATATCAACCCGTGTATAAAAACAATCTTATTTATATAATTATTAGCTGCACACTGTAAAAAATTTCCGTATGAAAATTAATACACATGTATAGGAAGTTTTTTTAAAATTAATATACTTGTGTATTTGAAAAATCATATACATGTAAGAAATGTTGACTTTGTGAATATTAAAAACACGAAACACTAACTAATATTGCTATACAGGTATATTAAAGTTCATGTTACCAGCATAGTAATTTTCAGATTCAAGATTACTAAATTTCAGGGACCGTATAACGTTTTCGCATTATATATGTCTACGATATTTCTAGAAATATATCATAAAATTTGGTGATCCTTTTTGAATATTAATATACGAATGAATATTAAATAAATTCAGCTATTATGAGTTCTTACGGGGAATACATTAATTCATGTACTATTGTGTTCGATTTTTCAAAGTTGAAGGTCGAAATCATGCAGACATCTCAAGAAATTAATTAGAGTGACTTATCACCACTTGATGCCGTGGCAATCAAGTCGAGTAATTATCACCGTAAAATTTTTTATTATAATCTCAACATCTTGTGTTAAGTTTGGTGTTTACCATTTTCATGTTTTACACAATTTTCTTAGATTCGAGCGACTTGTATATATCCTTGTCCGAAGCACGTGCCTCCTATGAGAAAGTCGATGCTCTGCGCCACACGGTGGCCAGAGCGCGAAGCACGGTGCCCACAGAGCGTTACGAATTTCCTACACTTGTGTATTAATTTTAATATTGAGATTCTTATAATTAATACATAGGCAAATGAATTTTAATACACGGATTTTTTTTTTATACTGCAAGGTATATTAATTTTAATTCCCATTTTTGTACCGTATTTTTAAGAGATAGAGTTATGATGGGAAATAACATGTATCGTATTATTAACATTCATGTGTATCTTATTTTTTAGTCAACTGTCAAGAAAAGTGAAGATCATACTGTAATTTTAATACATTGATGATAGTAGATGAATTCACATACATTTGTATTAATTATCAATCACACATATGATTTATTTCAATGCATGTCTACAAAATTTTCAGATTTCATATGAATATTCAATGTTATGCATCTTAAATTCCACATCAGTAACCAAAATTTATGTTCATATTTCAATTTTGGCATACGAGTGCAATAATTTTCATTTCATACACCCGGTTTGTAAATTTCATTTACCGTTGTATTGTAAAAGTATTGTAAATTTCATATATTTTTTAACAGTGCACTACTCATAAACCGAATATTTGAAAAATCAAATTTCAGAACCTGTTCCGCAAAACTCCTTCAACTCATTGTCCCTAGCAGGTACAGCATTCTTTGTCATCTTGTGAATCGTTTAATAAATTATTGCATCCAAATATGATATATCTTCGAACGTTCAGGATGAAGATAAAGAAAATGTAGGGAGCGAGAGCGGGATAAAAAAATGAACAAAAGTTCACTATGCCGTTCGTGGCCTATAATATTTTTTTTTTTTCAGTTGATGGAGTGAGCTTAGTTTCTGCAAAGGTATATATGCAGGTCACATGAATTCTGGCTAGCCAAACTATATAGTGTAGCTAATTAAACGGGTAAAATGTAGCGGTACGGGAAATAAAGCTGAACGCGGTAACAGCGCGACAGCCTGTGTGCTATATCGACGTCAATATATATCCCTTGCATACTAGGAACATGCGAGAAATGGGGATTGATACACATATATATGGCTTTTACGGATCACTTATACATGTATATATCGTACGGTAATTATTTATATTTCATACCAGCTCGGGTGCTATTCACCCTGGCTGTACGAGGGAGATCGGGATTTTGCTCCACTTCGTCGAATCGTCGTTAATTTCTGTCACTTGAAAACAAAAAAGTCCGATTGCCGGTGAATAATCACCCAAAATTACCGGAAAGTGAATTTTTATTCGGTCATTTTTATTTTTATTTCGTAATTAGTTTATCTGACTTTTTCTCTGACAGTTTTCGGTATCATAATGAAACTAATAATGATTTTAAATGAAATTGTAACTCTGAAAAAAAAACTGATTAAACAATTTTTAATGCATGACATATTTATTTGGAATCTTGAATAAAAATGTGTATATTTTTTTTACTCTGCTGACACGAATAATTCTTTTTTTAAAGAATATGCATTTATTTATTGATACAAATGATGAAAAGTGGTATCGTTGCCGGTAAAAATGAATTTCGTGGAACAGCAAATCGGGAAAAAGTACGTTTCTTCGTATAAAGACAGAGCTTTTTCTCGTGTCAAGGTCAACTTTTAATGCTAAGGGTAAGATTCAAAGATTTTTTTGGCTCTAGAGTAGCAAGGAAAGAAACGTTAATACCAGCGTGGTGAGAGAGGAGGGTGACATAAGACGAGATGAGTGCGGGACCGCGAAAATAGAAGGGAAGTAGAGGGTTGTTTCTCAGAGATGCTCTTCGCTTTCTTTTCTCAGTTCCAAGCCTCTTCTGCCCTCGGAAAGTTTTCGAGAAAGAGGGCTGGAAAAAAGAAAAGAGATGAGGAGTCCCCTGTTGATTTTATGCGCCATTAAGAAGATCGTGTTACCCTCCCCGGAAGTCGGAAATCACGAAGGAAGAGGCATTAGGCCGAGCTAAGAGCTTGGCGTACACGGCGAGAGTCTTTTCCCTCGTTCCCCCTTTTACTTTACGTTCTCGCTACACGAAAAAATAAACGAAAAAAAAATTCCCACGAAGTAAATGTGATAAAGTCGTGATTATGATGAGTTCAACATTTTCACCGAGATTTTACAACCCTTCAGCGACATAAAATTCGCGATGATGCTAAGTAGAAAAGTTAACTGGCTAAAGAAATATTTCGGTTAATTAGAAGAAAAAAAGAGAGTTCTAATTAGAAAAGTCCGATATTCCCATATTGAAAAACCGAAGTTGTGAATTTTGAAGCCGTACTTTGAAGTACTGATATCAGTTATTAAATTAGTTTTAGTTTTAAGGTCCTTAACCTTCACTGGTTACACATCAGCACAGCTACGTGCCGTCTTCAAATGGTTGCTGTATTGGAACTATGAGTCCAATTGGAATAAAAAAATATGGCTTTTGCATTAAACATTTTCAAATATGAAACAACTGCATTAACGTATAAAATTTCTTAATAAAATGGTGGAAAAAAATCTTGAACATATAAATTCGGAAAAAATGAACTTCTGTAGTAAAAAAACATAAATACCCTATTTTGAAATATTTTTTGATAAAAATTATGACTTGTACTCCTAAGATATGATACTTAAAAAAAAAAAAAATAGTTAAATACTGGGTGTTTCAAAAAACTTGTTTATTTGGATATCTGAAGAGGTCCTATTTTGGAACAAAAAAATTGAAAAATCTTTGCAAAATATATGTTTTTATTTATTTGTTTTTGAAAAAAATGTTCCAATTAAACAAAATAACTTTAATCCTTTCCCTAACATTCGACACATACATACATTCTGTGGTGATCATATATGGGACATCCGCATATGAACGAGTTTCTCTCGTTTTTTTTTATCTCGCGTACGTTTACATAATCCATAGCGAGACTTAACATTTTCACTTTCTGAAAAATTCTATGTTACTTACAGTTTATGAGTGACCACTAAACGTATAATAATAAAAAAAAAATTTTATCGGAAAAACAACTTTTTTCAACGTTGTAGTCACATGGGGGTTAGATTGACCCCAGCGTATTGCGAAACTTTTTGCGATAGCTGCCAATCGGAAACGGGTGCTGCGATTGTACGATCCTTAGTCGCCACTTACAGTGGGAGATTCAAACCTTAGCTGGACGGCCGTATATCTCCATTGGACAACGAGAACTAACCGTTTTTTAACTCCAAATTCGAGAGTGGGATCATTTGGACTCCGCGTGACCAGCGAGGATTAGGTTCCACGAAAAATAACCACCAGATGCAAGAGGGTCGGATGTAGGGAAGTGAGACAAAAAGCTCAAAAAAAACAAAAGGGAAAAAGCATGTAAGCAAAGAAAGAGAGATTGAGAGACAGACACGCGAGTGTAGGTTGGAAAGGGGTTGGTAAGAGTAGAAATGGGGTTGAAAGGGTGGCAAAAGGTATATAAGGTAGACGGTTTGTATTTCAAATTTAAAAGCATTCGACAATGGGTGCTTCTTCTATTGTTGCCTCGTAGGAGAGGCGGAGAGAGAGAGAGAGAGAGAGAGAGAGAGAGATGAACAAATATATAAACATTGCTAGGACTAGTCGACGAAGGAGAGACTGAATGTTATAAAGGTGGACTTGCAGACAATTTCCGCAATCCCAGTGGCTTCTCTATCATTCATTCCCTTTCCCCCACTATTTCTAAGTTGAGCCCACGCTTGGCAATGAATGAGGAAAAAGAAAAACAATAATTTGCCGAAATGAATGACTCGACTTATTTCATTCGTTGGGATAATTCGTGAAGAGAGCTTTTGCTCAAAAAAAAAAGGTTCTCGTGTTACAATACCATTGGAGGTTCCAATTTGCGCTTCCCTTTTTTGCACATTTATTCGCATTATTCTCACTTCGTGATATCTCTGCAAAATCGAAGAAAAAATGTGCATGAAATAAGATATCAATCTATAAGAAAGAAGTTTCTAAGAAAGTGGAAAAAGAATGCGATCTTGCAAGTTAGCAGCTTTTGCATTTGCCGGGAATGATAAAGGGGGCAGATGGACAGAGGACGAGCTGTTGAAGATGGTTGAAGTGGGTGCTGAGACGTTAAAAGGGCCCTGGCTGAACGTGCACAATGCACCAAGAAGACAGAAGAAAAAGGAATGGTAGAAGGAAGAAGGAGAAAGGAAGAAAACTGATTTCATGCGTTGGCACGCACACAACAACCCTTTACTCTCGCTTGAGAGTCGAATTCTTTAATTCTCGAGAAGGATCATGAAAAATCTCTGGTGAGAAAAGTGGAAATGGGGATAAAGAAACTTGAGAGCACCGGAGAGGGGGAGAGAAAGAGAGAGAGAGAGAAGAAGCGGGGGAGGGGGAGAGGAAAAAGTACTGATAAGAATGACAAGGTGAAAAAGGGACTAGAAAGCTCTTGAAGGGAGTCCCAAGGTTCACCATCAGAGTAAATGCGGTTCGAAGCGAGAGTGCGCAACTTCGATAACTGATCTACTCTCTAAACCTACCCCACCATCAAACGATTCCATCGATCGGATGAAATATCACTTTTGCTTCACGAGTGAATCGTTGATCCTCTTCAATCTCCCTCTTTATTCACTACTCTATCTACCAATACCAAGTCTTGACGAATGTTCTATCTCAAAAATTTGGATAGCGTTTTTTCATCCGTTAACCCAGCGAGTATTTGATAGAAACAAAAATATACATTTATTCAAGTCTACATAAGTTTTGAATTTCAAATTTTGATGATGGACTTTTATGATTTTTTTCAAAAAATTCACACACAAACTATGAACAATTAAATGAGTTTTGAAATTGGTCCCATCTAGGGGAGATTTTTACTTGTCTTTTTGATTTATGAATTTTTTTTCTTCCAGTTGATTTGGATCAAATTGAACTTTGAACCGAATGGTCTCAAAAATTATTCAATTTGACATCAAGTGTTCAACATCTTGAAATTAATGATTTTTATGTTTTCAATTGAAAAACCATGTAGGAGACTATTATCAATCATTTTTTCATAATGTTTTTCAAAGAGACTGGTACAAACCAATATTTCAAAAAAAGTACGATTTGATCAGAATTGACTGAAAAGAAAGAAATTTTTGTCAAGAATAACAAAATTATATAACTAACAATCTTCCAAAACGGGACCGGTTTAAAAAGTTACTTAATTGGTCAAAGTTTATCTGTGAACTAAAAAATAAAATTTACAATTTTCAACATGTTGTAATCAATGATTTCTTGCTTTAAATTGGAACAAATATTTAGAAGACAATTATCAATAATTTTTTCGTATTTTTTTTTTAAGTACGGTAAAAAACGAAAATTTGAAGAAAAGTCCGACTTATTCCATTTTTTGGAAAATTGTGGCCATTTGAAGAAAAAAACATCGCATTTTGAAAAAAAAAAAAAAATCAAATCTCCATAAGAGAATGGACATAATGATCTGAAAAAAAATCAAGAGAGCTACTGACCCCACATATATTTATTTTACTATCGATGAACGAGACTGAAGAATGAAGGGGGATGAAGAGGAAAAAATGTGAAGGTGTACAAAGACAGTGTTTCACGAAGGTTGAGTCCTCTTTTATTTTCTGCCTGTACGCGGAGGTAGCTCTACTTTTTAGAAACGTCAAAGCCATCATCGCCTCCATCCTCTTACTCTTCAAGTACGTTATATATTCATATCCAATGCTCAAAAAATAAATAAAAAACTCGAAATACACAAATTTCTTTGTTTTTTTTTATCGTATTTCTTGTGCCTTTTTTTATTGTGAACTTTAAAAATAACAATCATCGACGATAAAGACACGAAGAATATTCTATACACTGAGCAATGTTGGCAATGTAGCATTTTAACCCTTCCTTTAACACACCGGGTAATTTTGACCCGGACTAATTTTCCGACGTCAAATATCCCTACCCCACAGACCCCATTTTTTCGAGGGCTGCCAACACCATCGACCGTTAGTTTGAACCTTCATCTACACGTTCGCAAGGCCCCGTAGCGAAATATCGATAAGTCTGCGTTTGACGTCGTTGTTAATGCAGTGGCTACATTTAAGTGTGTCAAGGAAGGGTTAAGGTATTCCTTTTGCGAAGGGCCATATTTTTTGAGTGCGTAAGCAGGGCCCTCTACAATTGTTCATAAACTAGAACAAATCTTAGTAAAATAAAAGTGATAACCAATTATTACTCCTAACTATATACAAAAATTGAAATTTTTGGCTTAAGGCGTCTTCTCACTTTGGAAATTTAAAAAAATTGATTTTTTTTTTTTTTTAAATTTTGAAAGTACATATCTTCAAAAATGTCATCTCGAAATTTCATAAAGATCGGACGAGTCTAACTACATTTTTTGGCGACCGTTAGGTGACTACCTGAGAGTACCCGGCGATCCCTTTCACGCCGCTCGGACGGTCCCTGTATATCTGACTCTATACAATTGAATAGCCGTGTTCTTTTGTTAATGTAGTACCCCTTGCTTAGGTATATTCTGTTTTCGGGTCTATACTCATGTAATAAGACCTTAACACGTGCATTTTTCAAAAGAAAATCACTCGGCAACGATGCTAAACTGTTATTTCATCAGTCTAATTTGAAACTTCGTAACGGCAACATCTCTGCGCTCAGGATTGTTATAATGGATAAAAAGACTTCGCAACAAAGTGCCACGTGGCGACGTCCAAGTTCGAAATCTAAAAAAAGAAAATTTCGTGGAGTGCTTCCACACCAGTCTGAAGCAGATACGAGTCATGCTAGTGCGAGTGCAGCAAAATTAAAAAAATCGGACGATACAAGTTTCGATGTACACATCGATCCAACGGCTGGATATAGTATTATTCAGTTTTTTCTTGTTTTTTCTACATTACAACAATATGTGAAGTGTAAAGTTTGTAACAAAGATGTTTCAAGAAACATCATCAAGAAAAACCGTGGAAATTGCTTGCCAAACAGCGGCATGCATTTATAACGAAGGGCTACAACCTGTTTTAAAAATTTTGGAGGTGATGGGTGTCAAACTAGGCCCTATCGCCGTTCAATACGCCGAGAAACGCGACAGTGATCGCGTACGCGTAGGGAACCGCCGCAGCTCTAACGCTTCAAAAGAGACTAGGTCGAGACGAAGGGAAGCTACTTTGGACGAACACACCTTCTACGAAGAATCGGAAGGTCCATTGTATGGAGCAGGCATCGCTGATTAACCCGAGGTAAGGTTTTTTCATGATTTTTCTGCAACCAAAACTTTAAACGCAGTTATCTCAAAACAAGGTTTTTCGGTGCTTTGTTGATGAAATTTCGGAAACTATCCGGCCGATTGTCATGAAATTTGAATGACATATGCTTCATAGTTATGGCTATAGCGCATATCATCAGATTTTTTAAATTTTGATTTTAAGAATTTTTTTTTTACAAAAAACTGCAAAAAAATCGTGGTTTTTTTTTACTTTTTCGAAAAACGTGCGCCATTTTGTTATTTTCGCGAATATCAAAAATCTGATGATATGCGCTATAGCCACTGACATACTGAATCTAAAACAGTTTTATTTTTTTGTTTCAGACGACCCGTCTCGGAGATACCATCAACAAGCCACGACCATAACATTTTTACACGGGTTTTTCAATGCTACTGATGTATTATAATAATTGTTTAAAAAAATAAAATAAAAATTTTTTCATGTACTTGAAAGATGTGTTTATTACATAGGATCCGTTTTATCCCATAATTTTAAGCAAAAATCCTCGAAAAAAAATCGCAAAAACAGCCTATTTTTGAGGCGTTTAAAGTGAGAAGATGCCTTAATTGTGTAAATTACAAAACTTTTTCATATTTTTTGGCGAGTCATAAATGTCGACAATCGCATTGTTATATATTGTCAAAGGGACACATTGCAATCATTGTATTTAGATAAAAAAACATAATGAAACGTGAGTGAAAATACGTATCAAGTTCGCAGTGACTTTGGTAAAAATGTGAGTCAATTTCTAGGGCGTAGAGAGAATCGTGAAAAATGCTATAAAAACTGTACACAACCCCTTGAAAGTCATGGTTACGAAAAGTCATCTGCTAATCATATTGTTCAAAATTCCTTCGTAAATATTTTTGTTAAATGTTCGATGACTCCCTGTTTTTATCGTCGCAATGAAATGCGTATAATTATTCGTATCCGTAGGACAGTTTATATTGAACATCTACAGTTATCTGATATACGAACAGTTTATTAAATAGAAATGCGAGCGACAGATCATCTCGATGAATTATTGTATAAATAAGACTATTTTCGAAGTTATAATTATTATCTCAAAGTTCGCTAACTTGGCTCGATATTTTTCCAGTAAAATGGGATGTATTTTTATTTAATTGTACAAAAAGATCGGCCATTTATAAAGCATTCAAATTCGTGAAAGGAATATCGTGAAAGTGCTTTGAGAATTTCTCGCTCGGTTCGCCACTTTCACGAAACCTTGGCTTAAGGTGCGCGTTTGTGTTTTTGATTTTTTTAAATGTTCAGACGCATCTAATACAGATCTGCTTATAAATATTTTGTATGTTGCGATTTTTTTAGAATATTCGAATTGTTCATTTGAATTTGAAATTCGAATTGTTCATTTTGAAAAGCAATCAGCACTTGGATGGGTGACCGGCACCAACCATGCACAAGCTCGCGCATCGATCGCTGAGTGGGAAACAGTTTTTATGAGTTTTTGATGGTGCTAACCAACTGAATCTAAGTAAAAATATATCTGCCTGTATCGATCAGTTTTTTCACAGTTTCCCTTAGCCCTCGATCAAAAACGATACAGTAGTTCATTAAGAAAGCGTGGCGGTGGGCAATACTCTTGGAGGGTCTTACAGAAATTTCGTGAACTGGAGGAACAGTGGGGCTAAAGTGATGCGATGGGTTCGTCAAATCCCGAAAGGATATGCAGGAGCATTAAAAAAAAGAACAAAAAAAATAGTGGAACAGTTCGAGCAATTGAAAATTCTCAAAAATATTTCCTTCTTTTTTTTTCATTACAAAATGAACATTTAAAAAATTCGGAGAGTGATTTTCATTTTGAAAAATGTTAAATATTGGAAAATGTATAAAATATTTTTACTCACTTTTTTGCCGTCCAATTCATGGTTTCCTTGAGAGAGTACTTTGTCAACGCTAGCAGGATCCGCAAAAGTGATGAAACCAAATCCCCTGTAACAGAGAGACAATACACTTTTATACGAGTCTTGTTTGGAATAAATATTATCGATATTTGTACTACCATTAAAATAAATAACGAAAGAGCTTCTATCATCAAGTTAAGATTTGTAAAAGTTATACAATTTAAAAAATGACGAGCAACGTTTTGAAAAATAAGTTATACCCATTTCGTTTGTGCTTGCAGGAAGCTTTTTCTAAGAAATGTGGTCTGATATACCATTCGAAGGGGATTCAAGAAACGAAATAAAAATGAGAGAAGGAGAATGAAACCACTTGATTCTGGGCTCTCTGACAGGAAGCGCAATCTTTTACTTCTCCATCTCGACCTATTGACCCTTCTCTCGGCCAATTGTGCACTCTTGCTTTGTCAAGAATACCAAGAAGCATGTTTGAAGAAAAGCGAAGAAAGCGTGTGTTTGAGAGGAGTAGGAGGGGAGAGGGGGGGGGGGGGAGGGGAGGGAGGAAGGTAGGGATGAGAAGGATAGGAAAAAGCAAACAAAAGTCAAAGGGTAAAAAAGTAGACGTTGTAGCGGTCTTATAGAGCGTCCTATCAAAAAGGACATGACATCAAACATGAAGCGGCCCTCAGGAAAGCTCACACTGCAAAAGCGACTCCCGTTACATCTCGGATTTGTTCAAACTTACACTTGAAATGACTCGCAAGTTCACTCGAGTATAAAAAATTCGTTTCGAGCTTCACGTCAGTATGCAAAATTGCCTCCCGAGCCTATTTCAATCCCCTCCTCTGTATTTTTCTCCATTCTTAGCCACATAAAGGAAGAGCAAACAAATATCGGTTGGCTGGCGGACCATAAATTTGGAGCTCTTACAACTTGTATACAGTTATACATCAAAATATAGTTTGCCTAGTGGATACAGCGTAGAAGATAAAAATGCCAAGCAAGTGTACCCTGTGAAGAGAACGGGAAGGAGAAGGCGTAAAGAGGAAGGAGGAGGAGAGATAGAAAAATATGTAGGATCAAGAATGAGAGGGCACTGGAAGCGATCTGCAGGGAACAGGAGAATAAGGACAACGGCGTGTGTTTGTGGAGTTTTAGAGAGCGAGTTTCACCAAGGGACAGGAAGAGGAAAGAGAGAGAGAGAGGGAGAGAGAGAGAGAGAGAGAGAGAGAGAGAGAGAGAGAGAGAGAGAGAGAGAGAGAGAGAGAGAGAGAGAAGGATAAAGTAAGAAAAGAGGGAACTGGACATGGGCAAAGCGGTTTGCATTTTTCATGCTCCCCAGGCCCGACCTTGGCAGTTATTGAAAATATTTACATGTTATTTATGGGTCACACATGCTTCGGGAGGAAAAACCTCCACCAGCAGCAAGAAAGCGGTGCTCCAATATCCATCCCCCACCTCTAATTTATTTTCCTTCGAAAGTAAAAGTCTCCCATTTGCACAGCGAACGCTACACATTTTTTTACGATTCTGTGGAAGCTTCTTAACCGTAAAAAAGTTACAATTCTCCCTCCTTTACCTTCGTGCAACACCTTGTTACTTCTCCCTTCCTTAAATAGTGATACAACATCCCTTCTGGAATGTACAAAACGATTTCACGACTTTTTCTCCATCCTTTGATCTCTTTCCTTTTTCTGTACTTCTGTCATTTTCTTTCTCTCCCAAACTCCCATAGATTCGTGCTTCTATTTATTCTTTTTTTTCTCGTTCTCGATTTTCTTTTTTACGCTTACACTCCTTACGATTCATATATATTTCACACTACCACGTGGTAGCAAAAAAAATCGTTGTGGCACAACAGTTTTATACAAATTGAAATTTTGATCGATTTTCTACATCTTTGTATATCAAAAAACGGCAAGGGTTGCGCGTTAAATGAATGTCGAGCTTATCGCGAAATCGTTACGAGTTCTAATGTACGTGATCGGGTCATCATGGATGAAGAAAGAAGCAAACTGCAACGAAAACAAATTGAATAGAGGATGAGAAATAAAAAGCGTGGGAGACAAAAGGAGGGAGAGAAATGTAGTAATGCCTTTGCGAGTATAATGAAGACAAAAAGGGACTGTAAGAACTTTTTAGCGTGTGAGAGCTGGCACGAGAACTACGCTCGAGTTCCCATCGATGCGCACTTCACGCTCGTAACCGGGTGATCTAATATCTCTTTGTTAACCCCATCGTGTAAACTTTGTGAAAACTTGTTCTCTCACGTCGTATAACGCGTTTGCCAACCATTTTTTCGTATTCGCTCTTCCGTGTGCGTAATATTACAGCAATAACTCCGATAACCAGCGGAAGAGTCTGTTTCCAACCAAAAATATACCTACGTCTATTTATATTGATATTTATTTGTGTAGGAAAGTACGATCAACGAAATATCGAATTAGACAAAAAGATTCAACTACGGATTCTCTTGATTGTGGAGAATATTTTTATGAGACGATTTTGAAGAAAAATTAAACGATATATATTTACCGATGATTTTTTAAAGACCTTTCTCCGGGAATCTCATATTTTGACCGTATACATACGATGCTCTCAATTTTGGCCTTCTCGAAGCTTTCATGCACATACATTTTCATAATTCATATTTTAAATGAAGCCGTTCGACGGCTCAAGAAATTCTGAAGAGAAAATTCGATAGATATTTTTATCTCCGATTTACCAGCGTTGAGATTAATTGATAATAAAAGAACGCCACTGTACCTGTCGCTCTGCCAATTAATTAATAACTAATTAACGGCGCACCGGCGAAAAACCGGTGATAAGACTTTTCTGTTCAGAATCTCGTGATACACGCATGGCTTTTTTTCGTTTTATCTTTCAACAAATTCACTTATCTATTGTGTTAATTTTTTACCTTCTTCGTTGTTGGATTTTTATGTACGTAATTCTTTTAATCTAATGCTTTACATATCTACATCTATTTAAAAAAATGTTTCAGTTTATAAATGTGTGTCTGAGTGTGCGTCGTTCACGTACCTTGGCGTGAACATGAGGCCGGCACTGTCCACCATATACGGGACGGGTTCACCGCTGCTGAAATTAACATACGGCTATTTTCACTTTAAAACACTATGTTCGTTTGATTATTTATTTATTTTTTATATTATATCAATGAATATTTATCTCCACCCCTGCCGTCCCAGAGTTAATTTCTTTTAACACTGACCATCTATCATTTGGAATCTACATCTGATTTCAATGAATCCTTTTTTCCCCGTCCCATATACTTCAACAATGACGACACATAAGACAGACCATAAGCGGACAATATTTTACAAAATCTTTGCAGATATACGCGGACTCTTGAAATGATTTCTGACTGCAGGGTAGGGGTGGCTTTTTCAATTATTCGTTTTTTTTTTCTCGATGCTTTTTTATGAACTACTGCCGACTTTGCACTTTCCGTTTGTCTCGTTCGATGTGGAGAGCAAAAAAAAATCCAATTGATAAAAGGAGAGTTTTCCTTATATTTTTGGTATGCCTCTCGAATGAAATGGACTTTATTTTAGTTAAATTTTCTTTCTTGCTCTTATCCTCTTCTTTATAACAATGTAAACATTCCAAAACTTAATTATTCAGAAAAATGCTTTTATTTTGTTTTTAATCAAAAAATTTGCAAAAAAATGCAATTAAGGTGAATTACGAAAATATTATTTTTTTTCAGGAGAAATGTATACAATGAATCAGTTAATTTACCCTACTTTATCTATGTGAAAAAGTGTATTCATATTTGGGAGGATTAGCTCGATCGTTGCTGAATTTGAGCAGAGGCAAACTGACCTCCTTCACCTACAAGTCCAACACAATATATTCGACGTGACCGAGTCCAGTCTGTGTTTAGTGAAGTTCAGAGAAACAGAGATGGCAAAGGGAGAAGAGTCAGCACCGAAAATTGCGACAAACAAACGCTCGCTGAATCGGCAGTCGTCCAATCAACATTAAAACACCAAACAGTAAACGAAACACCAAACACCACAGAGTAACAACACCAAATCTATCTACACGAGAGAGAGATAGAGAGCGAGCGAGCGAGCGAGCGAGAGAGAGAGAGAGAGAGAGAGAGAGAGAGAGAGAGAGAGAGAGAGAGGAAGTCAGTACACATAAAAGAAAGAGGAATACAGAGAGAAGCATAGAAACAGAGAGAAGCTATCTATAAAAGAGAGGGTGCAATATATATGTGGGTATATACGTCCAAATATTTTTATTTATAATTGTTACATGTATGTGAAATTTTACATGAGGTTACTCCATGTTCAGCTCCACGATATTTTTTGTATGCATTGTCAAACGTCGCTATAAACGCAAACTAAATAAATAAAGAAAATTGATCATGAATGGAAAAAAAAAAAAATTAAACGTTAAACCTTAGACATTTTAAAATTATAAAGCTTAGTACTTCTTGGATACCTTTCCCAAAGAGAAATTTGAGATCGCTTTCAAAAAATCTATTTTTTCTCTTTGCATTTCGTGCACTGTTGAAGAATCATTGTTGTTTAATAGATTTGATAAGTATTTTTGCGATAATACATATCTTTTGAATCTAAAAATTTCTTCATTCTATTTTAAATGCCCCACGTATACGGATGTGCTGTATATACGAGTATATATGAGAATAGCTAGCGTGTGTCATCTCCTACATGTATACACTCTGGCGTCTCTCTCTCTCTCTCTCTCTCTCTCTCTCTCTCTCTCTCTCTCTCTCTCTCTGGTTCTCTTTTGAAAATGAAAACGTAGAAGTGAGCTTTGTAACCCTTCCGGGGTTGAATCTTTCCGGCCTTGTGTGTGGCAGGGTGAAAAGCACACTGGCACGCACTTAGGCAGTTGGGTCGATATCAACGTTTAAACGCAGTTTTCACGTTCAATCGTCTTTCACTAGACTTGATAGATAAAAATGTAAAGATACTATACGGGGTGGAAAAATGTATAAAGACAAACGATGAACTGTCAAAGTTTGATTTCTTCTCAAATAAAGACTCGAAAGAACTATGGATTTTTTCTTTTTCCTACTATATTCATTGACATTTATCCTTGAAGCTAAAGAACACAACATTTTACCATTTTTTTGTATTCACAAAGAAATAAAAATCTTTGATAATTTTAATACAGAAACACTTGTTCAAAAAATATATTAGGTGTATAATTTAGTTTTAACCGATTTTTTTATCAAGCTAGAAGTTCTAACCTCCTCATTTCTTTCGAGATGGCATCCGTATGTTGCCTGATAAATGGGGCAAGCTCATCAAAAACAGTGGACAATATTTTGAAGATTAATGTTGTTTTGTATATTTTATAATATTAAATAAATTTTATTAAAAAAACGGTAAAAATTAAGTTATACACCTAATAGAAACATAACGTGTAATATAAAAATACTTGTTTGAAAAATGTATATTAATTTTTGAACAGATATTTTTCCGAAGAGTGGAAAATAAGAAAGAAACAAAAGATCGAAAGATTAACGGAGTTCAGGTCTCGTGAAAGGACGCTTTCTGTAAAGAGTGGTTCATTTTCGTTTCTTTTTTATCTGCTTCCGCAAAGGCAGATCAAGGATTCTGCCACTCGTCACCCTGGCCTATTGTACGTGAATAATCTATAAAAGACTGAGTGGTTGGCATACCGAGGTGAATGTGTTCCGTGTCTACTTGAGCACGGCTTGTTCTCCACTTTTTCATCCCCCTTTTTAAAATTCATCGTTAGTTTCTTCTACACTTCCACGCTTGTCGCGGCTCTTTCTAACATTATCTCACGTACTTATAGCTCGTACGAGCTAACTCTCAAATCCAGTACTGGAACCAATCCTATGAAAGGGATGAATACGCGTGTAAGAAAAGGGATTAAAATTGGTCGAGAAGATGCGGGGGATAGAATAAAAAAGACAAAGAGAATTTATGTAAGAGTGGCGGGAGGAGGGCTGAAACGTCAGTCTAATCATTTCCAATGCAAAGTCACCCCCAATCGTTGTTTTAGTCACGAAAGGGTGTCATCACTGGCTGATGCATATACCTGTTTGCCACACAAAGGTGCCGATCTGAGGAACAAAAAAATGAACGGACGAGCGAGACGACTAAACGGGAGGATTTTTTTCTTTGTAAAGCACTCCTAACCATTCGATCTGGTTACGAACTTGGGAGAAAGAGTGTTCACTTCCGGCTGCTCGTTGAATTATCCTAAGACAATAGCAACAGGGTGGATAGATGTCTCACAGTGATAGGGGAGGATCTCACGGTGGGTATCACATAAAATATTCGAAAAGGTCTTAAGGAGTTTCGGGACAGCTTTTCTTTAGGGGGAATCGGGGGGGGGGGGGATTCTATTGTTCAGGAACAGGGTGCCAACTTCTACACAGCAATATTTCGCCTAAAAAGAAAATTATTACCGTAAGAAATTTTGAGTGTGGGATTTAGGAATATCTTTGAGTTAGCGCGTTAATAATATGTTTTCTTTGTCAATTCAACATTATTTTATGAATATTTGACATCAAACCATTTTGACAGATTTGGCAACAACTGTACGTACTGAATAGAGAGTTTGTTTTTATGGTTGGCGATACTGCTGTCAGTTATTCTCTCACTTCGTGCATAACCGTTCATACAGTTTCATGAAACAAAACTTTATTTTTCTTTACAGGACAGTAACAAGTTTTTGAGATATAAGAATTTTTGCATAATAATGGATTAAATAGATTGTTTTTCCCACGAATATATTTCTTAAACGTATATTTGCGCAGCTGAGTCTCGTCGCATTCGAAAACTTACGCCATTCAACACTCATGGGATATTGCCGCAGTTTGCTTGTGCGTTTGATCAATGGGGACAAAACTGTCTGTTTTTCGAAATGAATAAGTGAATATTTAACAAACATTGTAGATGAATCATTCAATTTTTGGACACTGTAATTGCAGTAGTATTCTCAGTGGTTTGATATGTTTTTAAAATATTTTTATCACTTTTTCTCACTATTTCATGTGTAAAACTGTCCTTCACCATTGACCGTAGGCATCTGTTTATATTAAAAAGTGATTTTTCAATTATTAATTCCACGAAAACGGTGTAGATGATCGATTTAAAATTTGAAGGGCATGCCCAGTATACATACAAAAATATACTGTGTAAATTTTAACTAAATAGTATCATTTTCTCACTTGTCCCAAAACTCCTTAAGGGATGAATTTGCGGATTTCATAATAGCACAATCTACTATTGTAACAATTTAAGTTCACAGTTAGTATAGGAGTGAAATTCTCCTGAGAACCACCCTTGAAACGTGCTCCAATAACTACAGAAGTCACAAAAAAAGCTCGAGCTTTGAAACTATTCTTCCAAAAATCATATCTCACCGCAATAATTCGAGCCACTCAAGTTTTCTCGAGTTTCATTCCTTCGTATAATTTTTCAGTCTCATACCATTGCGGGAGTTCTTCTTCGTGAAATTAAAAAGTTTTCTATTCAGTTGCGATGCAAAGTCCACGTAATAACGACGGGATGGGGGATGAAATTTATTTACATATCTTGGATACGGGCTTTTCTTCACAAATAGTTCTTCGGAGTAACATTTAATTTGTCTTGTAAAATTGTATACACAATGTTATATATATACAGACTTTTGTTGGCATCTTTTCTCTTATACGCTTTTTGGCCCTTTAAGCTTTCTCGTGTATTACGAGTATTTATGTTAGTGGTCTCATTGCTCACGTGCGAACTTACTGCAAGTACAAGCAGTTACTTAACTCGACTGTTTCTCCTATTACGTTACTGTAGGTATAAGGGGCATTCTAGCAAAATCAGCCACTTCAGAACTTTTCATTTTTTTGATTTCGCTCCAAATTTTATGTCTTGTAAGACCCATTGAAAGAAGCTCTCTCGACTTTTTTCACATTTTTTTCACCATTCACTAATGAGTTATATTTTTTTTCAAAATTCTATGTTTTCGTTCAAGTGGCTATATCTTTCCGAAAAATGGACCAAATCGAACTTTTTTTTAGAAGTGGTAGTTTTTTACCGTATTATTTGAAAAAGAATACCGAAAGTGATTGACAATTGTCTTCTCTATATTTTTTTTTTTTTTTTTCAATTTGAAGGAAAAAATATCAATGATTTCAAGATGTTGGACAATTTTTTTTTTACGTTCACTAAAATTCCTGTCCCAATTGAATGATTTTCGAGACAGGCTGCATAGTGGGGAGATATTTTCTTGTATTTTTTTTCCTTTAAAAAAATCATTTGTTTCAGTCAATCCGGACGAAATAGATTTTTTTTTTTTTCAAAACGTTTTCACGTGGTTCATTTGGGGTGGAATTCACCATATATACGTGTATCTGAAGCTGTCTAGTACGGTGAGGGTCACAATTATGTATTTCTTCTCTTTTCCTCTCTTCTGCCCTTTCTCGACCTCTCGCTTTACTGATAAGCCTCGTGGTGAAACCTTCACAACTGTTTCGCATTACCAGACTTAGTGATAGTCAAACTAGCTCTTAGAAAAAGGGAAAATGTTACCTGTAAGCTTTCAAACGGTTTGTGACAGTTTTTATGATGGATAAATAATTTATTTTTAAATTCTTGGTGATTGAAAAAAAAAGTCATCGTCATTCCATATAAAATTAAAAATTGTGCTTATTCTGAAGTTCTACCAATAATCTTGTTGCAAAAAAATTTTAATCAAATTTTAACGTCAATTTATTTGGCATAAATAGTTATAACTGGATGAATGTGAGTCATTGATTAACGTTCGATATAATTGAACAACAGCATTTTTTAATATTGTTGCTTGCGATACTCAGGAAAGTTATCTCTATTAAATTTGAATTGATATCGTTTTGGGTAAAAGAATAAACAGTGATGAAATGAGCGGAATAGTGAGAGAATCAAGTGAAAGTTGGTAGTGTGAAAAAGCGAGTGGTTGTTAGATAGACATTACGAATGAAATTACAAAGGCAACTGGGTGGTGGAAATGGCGAAGCCGTTAGATTCGTCGTTCTCGTTCTCGTCGTCGTTCTGATAGTCGTCAGACGACGACCAGCGACTTTTATACTTTGCCACTCGTCCTAACGACTGGCTGAATATTTATAAAGCCTTCGTCGTTCTCGTCGTCGGCGTGTGGTCGTGGCTGGAGGGTAGAAAATGGGAGATCTTCCCCGCCATTTCTCTCGTCCTACGGATACCACTTTATCTTATCTACTATTTTTCTAAAAAAAAAAAAAAAAAATATATATGAAAGAATCATAAAAAAAACTTTCAGGTGCTCCTAAAGAAAAAGTGCCCTCATCAACCTCCTATATTTAAGGGTTTACAAATATGTGGCGCTCTATTTAAAAATTACTAAGTGGCAGGTCGTACATTTTCAAACAAGTGTAATTATTCATTTTATTAAAATAGTTAACAAACATTAGTAAACAAAAACATCGGCGCTTTCTTGGTCAGAATTTTTTTTTTATAGGGACTTCGATGAATTTTAATTCGTTCCATAATAATTCTAGACTGTTAATGTTACATATTAATATTGTTCTTATTGTAATCAAACACAAAAACGAGTGTTTTGTATTATTTTGCATCTTGAATGCCTCTGTGGGCTCGACTTTCTCTGAAAGCCTTATATATTCTACCGCACTACCTGTACTAAGAAGGCATATTGAACCTTTATATATATATATATATATATATATATATATATATATATATATGTATGTATGTATATGTATGTATGTATGTATATGAAAACTGGAAGAAACAGTAGGAACGGCCGCACTACCACGCTCCATAGAGTTTCATTGTAGTTGCCTTGTTCTTCTTGACTCTTTCTTGAAAACTGGATATATGGCGGCTTGAATTGCATTATGCAAATCGCAATCTAGCTAAGTCACCCGAAATGGGAAGACAGCCAGTTGTACGATCTTACACGAGAGTTTCGAAGTAAAAAAAGCTCTCTAGTTTTTCTTCTACCCTTTCGACTTTATAATAATCTCTTCTCTTCTTCTTTTTTTATATATAAATCTGTAGGCAAAAAAAAAGTTTGACCGTTTATTACTTGAGAACCACTGAACAGATTTTAATGAATCTTTAACAGGAAAGAAATTCATGATTCACATTAGGTTGTAAGCTGTATAATATTTGAGTACATTGGTTATTACGGATTTTTTATTTTTCGAAAAAAAAAAAATTTTGATGAACTTTTCAAAAAAGTGGAAGATATATAAAAATTTATATTTTTCTCGGTGTCGCAATAAAAGATATTAGTACTTGATTTAAAAGTTATTTTTTTTAACATTTTTCAAGTAGGTTCAATTTTTTGGATAATTTCTTCTTCATTAAGTTATATTATATTTTGTTACAATACCAAGAACGATCGATATTTGTAGATTACGATTTTCAAACAAATTTCGAAAAAAATATCTAAAGAAAAGTGGCTGAGGCGACCTCCATCAACTTTTTTTTCGAAGACCCAAGTTTTGGGAAAATCATAACAAAACGTTAATATTTTTCTAATCATGCTACATATATATTCTCTAAATAATTGAAAAAAGTAAACAATCATTTGTTCTAACACAAAAAAACTTTCAATCTATGAAAATTTAATCGTATTAAACAGTACAAATTCGGAGTAAAAAAATCGTGTTCAAGCTGCACGAAAAGCGTTTGCCCGAAACATTATATGTGTATAATTTAGAAGATGAAATTTGAAAGGGTTCTGTAGTGGAAAAAAATCTTTGTCCAGACGATTTTTAACTTTTCGCACTCTAAAGCTTGACGGGCCAGATTCAACCTTAAAATAGACTGGGGACCAATGACGAGTCGTGGGATCGTCTGAATAATTTTTAATTTCATTAAAATCTGTAACTCTCTAAAAAATTTTTTTTATCATTTTGTGCTTGGATTGGGAGTTTTTTCCAGGGTGCTATTTCATTCAATGGTATAGAGAGTTGTTCGTAGTGGACGACACAGGGTAGATGAATAAAAAAGAGAGACAGAGAGAAAGAGCGAGCGAGAGAGAGAGAGAGAGAGAGAGAGAGAGGGCAGAGCTTGCGCCCCAACCGGATATGCATATTCATCAGGCATTTAGGCCGCGACCTAACTCAATTAGTGGCTGAATAATTTTCGAGTGTCCGAGCGTACGAGAGAAAGAAAGGTTGAGAAAGTGAAATAGGTTGAAGAGAAAAGGGAGCCAATCCCTTCTCGAGAAATTCCCGGAAGCAGAGTTGAGAGTATCTTCGTTTCTCGAACGCTTAGTCGATTTACCCTCGAGGAATAAATTATCCCATATTTTTTCATTCATTGACAAATCAGCCGAAAAGCTTCCTCGAATTCACGGGAATAATACCTCTTTAGCCCTTTCGCATAAACAAAAAAAAATAGTAGTCTATCCTCCGGATTGTCGATTTAAAAAAATGTGTACATCGTAAAAATTCATAGAAATTTTTACGAAAAAATGGTGATTTATCGGAAATAAAATATCAAGAACCCAGAAATTTTAAATCGTATATTTATAAAAAATAGTGTCGACAATCTACCCGCCTAGAAATTATAGTAGGGACATTTTCGGGTCATTATCAGGCTGCCTCATTGCCGTATAAAGGCGCTTATAAGGCGACCTGACAGCGCCCTGACACGAAATTTAACGGTGTGGCACATAATGCCCTGATGCAGGCTGACTAATTGGGCCCTGATCAGGCTGCGTGACAAGGCTCTGATCGTACTGCTAAACACAGACCTGATTGAGCTGCCTGATGTACGTATTTTTTTAGGTTAGGACTTTCATCATTACTTTTCACATTATATATTAATACTTTTTCACTATGTTCTTATCGCTCTTAAAGGTTCATTTCATTGAATTTTTTGATATTTTGTTTTCGTATGAGTATATTGAACACATCACTTAGTAGACATCACACGCAATATAATTACGTGGTGATTTGTTAGATTAGATTCTTTCTTCAGGAACTATTCATAATTATAACAGGAACACGCAATTCAACGCTATATCCTTACTCGAATAGTGTAAATAACTTAAATCTTCTCGATAAAACCGGGAGCAGATTCATGCGCGAATTCAGAACTTTTGAGGTTAGAGACACACGTTTTGATGTTGCAGCAATTGTACGGAATTCATAAGACAGGCCTTACCGGGACGTTATAGGGTAAATCTTAGGGAGGCGTTATTACGGTGAGCCGTACTAAGGCCCCATAGGGCAAACCTTAGTTGAGCATTATTAGAGTACGCCATACCAAGGCCTGATTGGGGCATGTGTTAGTAGGGCCTCACCAAATCAGACCTGATTAGGACCGTTTTAGGCTAGCCTGATTCGTTAGTTACTATGGAAGGCCTGATTATGACCGGATCAGGAGTACCATACTAGCGCTGCCCATTTTGCAACCTGATCTCGCTCTAATCCCGAACAGGCAAACTCTGACAAATTTCTAGGCGGGTATTCATCTCTCCTACAATTTTGAAATTATCAAGAGAAAGCTTGCGCGAGCCCTGCTGCACTCTTATAGATAATATCCAAAATCCTAATAAAATATAGTAGATTAATTTCATATGAAATATTGGAGAATATATATCTCAAAAATGATATATATGAGGTAATAATTTTTTATATGATTATATGAAGTCAAAAAGACACCCTGAAATTTTTTCAGATTTTTCTGAACAGCCATTTTTGAAAAAAAAAATCCAACAAAAAAGCCCCTTTTTAAAAATCTGAAAAAATTCCTAAAAATCGGTGATTATATGCCAAACATTTTAAGCTACCGCCCGTAGTGGAAGTACGATGTTTTCTGTGTTTTTATGAGCTATTAAAGTTGAAAAAATTCTCAAAAAATCAAGAACCACTCATTTCGGGCCAATAGTTGAATATTTTCGTACCCAAAAAATTTTTTGGGATATTTTAGACCAGTACAAGACAAAAAAAATTGAGCCAGGCAAAAAGTTGAGGTATTCATTTAATAGTTTTATTCAATTTTATCAAATAGACAAAACTTATCAATTATATTTGAGTAAATCTTGAAAAAAAATCAATTCTTTTTGAGGATCCTATGGGATCGGTGTTCTAATTTTGATTTGATTGTTCGAAAATTGTGACGAAAATTAGTTTTAGGCACCAAAATATTCAACTATTGGGCCGGAGTAAGTGTTTTTCGATATTTTTGGAATATTTTAACGTTATTAGCCGATTAACACACAGAAAAAATCGTACTTCCACTACGGGCGGTAGCTTAAAATATTTGGCATATAATCACCGATTTTTAGGAATTTTTTCAGATTTTTAAAAAGGGGCTTTTTTTGGATTTTTTTTTTTTTAAATGGCTGTTCAGAAAAATCTGAAAAAATTTCAGGGTGTCTTTTAGACTTCATATAATCATATAATAAATAATTATCCAAGTCGGCGAGGGTCAGGGAAAAAGTCCACCGGTTTGACGTGGAATACCTCATATATACACTAGCCGTTCCTGCGGCTTCACCTGTGTTATTATCACAAATTGTGAACTTACACAGGTTACACTTATACAGGTGAAATCGCGGGCAATCCTGGCGTAGGTCGCGTTGCGTCAAAAAATGTTGTAAAAAAGTACTTATCGAGATTATCATAACGTTTATTAATTACGAATTGTACATTCTGTGTATTTAGTATAAAAAAATAAGCGAACTACATTCACCCGAATTTTTTATTTTGATAAAAAAATTTCTGGCTCAAGGGCTTGTGAAATACCGACTGAGCCATCGTGAGTGTGAGAGAGATTGTCGTTTTCGCGTTTAGAAATTTTCTCTTAAATGACAGATATTTCGAAAAAAAGAAAATAGCCAGTTTCCACGTTATCGAAAGATGAAGAGAGTGCTTCGCGTTATTTACTCGTAATATACCTAATTCACATAGGGGAAAAGTTAGATACGAGATTTTACTCACCGAAAATTCGGTAAATCGTTTGATCGGTAAATAATTATATTATTCAAATGAAATGATACTTAATTTCAGCATTAAAACTCTAACGAAATATCAAAGCTGATGAGGTCAGTCACCATCAATATAAATGACACTTGATATACGTACTATCACTCGATCTACTAATAACCAAAACTCATGACTGCCCCTTTAACCAAAAGACAAAACTGATTCCAAAAAAAATATTGAATAACTGTCACATCCTCGATCTTTATAACCTCCCTGCCGTCACTCTAGAAATGAAAGCTCAACACTATCCTCAGGAAGGGTTTACGTTCATGTGTGTGTTCGCATTATCGCTAGAGACGTTGGCAGGCTCTCTTCCTCCTCCACCGAGGGGCAATAATCAAAAATTTGTGATGGTTTACTTGAACAGTATGCAATCTTTCGTTTCGTGTTCGGACTCCCGCTTCCCCTCGCTCAGTTTTGGGTCTTCCGAGTTGCTTCCTCTTGAACGATTTAGTTGATGATTCTGGGTTTAGTGACGGCTTCCCCCAGGACGTGAAGCATCCCTCACGTCTCGCACCACAACTTTGAAGAAAATATGCCGGCACGCAAAAATAGCACCTGCAGGTCAGAGTTAACCCGGATCGTACATGAGACAAGGCGCCGTGATAAGCGGACTGCGGTCTCCGGAAGAAGGTTGACGAACGATGCAAGCTTCTCTAAGCTGCTTCGTTGGAAAGGGTACGGGCGACTCTGTAATATTGGTCATTTTCCAGCATTGCCCTTTACCGTCCACTTGTAAGTACTACTGTTCGACACTTGGGGACCCGCAAGAAGCGACACCTGAACAGGAAGTAGATTGATGTTTTAGGCAGGAGAGGCACGTGCGAACGCGTCTCCTTCCCAAAATCACAAGGGCAAAGTTTCGTACTCAATAATTTCATAACTGAATTGAAGAATGCCAACAACCTCATTAATAATATTTAATAAAATAACAAAATTAGGCGAGGTAGACGCAATAATTGCTGAAAAGCTAGAATAATTAGACAATAACAATAATAATAATAATAATAATAATAATAATAATAATAATAATAATAATAATAATGATAATGATAATAATGATCAAAATAAATCGCAAGTCTCTCAATGCTTCACCGGAATAAACAAAGGCGAGGGAAATATTGGAGATAATATGAAATAGTGCTATAAAGAAACATTATATGAAACTTAAATAAATTTCCGCTCACAAGGTGAGTTTCGATCGCGTATACCCGCCAGCGAATCAACGTACGATGTCAAAAAGAACCGTAAATCCGGTCAACTGGTCAACAGGGATTCATGCGGGTAGCAAAACTCCAAAATGTCACGTTACAATCCATTTCATGTTGAAACGACCCGATTCTGCCTTGTATCAGAATATTTTTTGTTCATATCACCTACATCTTAGGGTTGTAAAGAACAAATTTTATTACCAGGGCTCGCATTTCGTTGACGATTTTTTAGGTGAAATTGGCTCGAAAAGACAATAATAGTGGATATGCAGAAATAGTAATTATTAGTCAAACATCATTTTCTAAATATTTGCCCGAAAATTTTTATCGACTAACCACATGTTTCTGGTAATGAAAATTTCTAAAAATAGCGTTCATAGGGACTCGATTTCAACAGGATATAGTGACAATAAATTGAAAAAAATTATTCTTGTAATTTTATTATTTTTTCGCAGGCACTCGTAGTAATGTTCGCATAATTAATATTAAAAGGATTAGTTTGCAGTTGAATATCCTATATAAGCAGATAATATATTGTAGGATAGCCGCGTATAAAGATAGACAGAGTATCTAGTACATATAGGGGTAGTTCGCGGATCTCGACCGGACGAAATCGTTAATATTCATGGCTTTTGGGGGGTGGAGGAGAGCGAGGCTGCTCTCGGATAACGCTTATCTTTATCTCTGCTGTATATATATATACACCACACCCTATATTACTTCTCATCCTCATGGGCGCTGAAATAACTCGATAGTGGCCAGTTCTCTCCTGGAAGCTCATCGCGATCCTCTGACTCAACGTTTTCTCATTTCTATATATGTATTTCTCTGACATTTTCCGCCTCTCTCCCTCTGCATTATCAGCACCGTAGAGCTCATCACAAAAGCACAGCTTTTACGCTCATTTTCCTCCTTCTTGAATATTTGCATCCATCCATCATCATAACTTACTGTAATATTTATTTAATTATATGTCCATAAGGCTTTTTTATTATTAATTTAAAATTCGCATAAATAGTTGGAACGATAAAAAATCTAATGATTTTTGTTCAATAAACAGACGCGGCAGCGGCTCAACTCCAAGAATTAAAAAAAAAAGTCAGCTCAAGCGCTGCTGCTCTTTCGTATTAGAGACGCGGCAACGTCTTGACGCCAAGTATTAAAAAGATAGTTTTTAAATGGCGAAGGCAAGTCGCGCCGCGTATCTATACTCGAGATTGGGTGATTTATACTCAAACATGAGGTTTTTCCGATTATTTTTGATTTTACAAACCGCTCTTACGAAGAAACTGGTTGAAAAGCAAAAATCTGATGAAATTTTACTGATGATGTTTTTTGCTTCCATTATAATATTTTAAATCTTTGCGTGAAACGTCTACATTAAGAGATGTGGTAGCGACTTGAGACAAGTATATTTAAAAAAGCTATTCGTACTAGTTAAAGTCAAAGTCAAAAATGAACGGTCGCTATAAGACTCTTTTACTTCGAGCACCGCGTTTCTAATTGTTTTCGATTGTCCACTATGACCATCAGCAGTATGCCAAATGAACTTCCCCTTTTTATTCTTTCCTTATAGGAGAGCTACAAAATAATTCTCTACCTAATAAAAATTTTGGTGATAATTCATCCGGAATTAGATTCTGACAATAATATATTTTGAAATAGGTAATTAGTTTGAAAAAATTTATTTATAATTATCAATGTACCATGTGTGAAGACTTTGTGATAGTGATAAAATGGTGCAGAATATGTAGGAGAAAACTAGAAAAAGGATAGAAGAAAAGAAGGATAAGTTGAAGGCATGAAAGAGGATGGAAAAAAAAGAAAGATAGCAAAAAAAAAATTGCGAGGATCCTTTTGCCTGGACAACCTGTTGATACGATCCTGAGAATTTCTGGTGCGTCTCGCGGTCGATGTCAAAAATTCGTTTATCCTACCTACTCCCCCCCCCCCTTTCCGGGCTTTCAAAAAAATCATGAAAAGAAAAGAAAGCGAGCAATAAATAAAAACGTGTAGTAACCAACTGGGGTTAAAAAATTCGAATGGATGAATTTTCGATTTTACGCGCGAATGAGTTACAGTAAGTGTTGCGCAATCCTGAATGTGAATTTTTGAAAAGTCGAAAATGGCACAGTGTAACAGTTTATTTATCATTCGTTTCATAATAAATTATTATTAATTTCATTTATTGAATTTTGGTCCTAAACGAAATATTGATGAATAAGAAACAATTATTAATTTTTCTAAAATGGCCAACAAAATTTTTGATAGATTCACTCTCACACTCATATTCGTGACATATGCCAGGTCGCATAATATATCTAGATATGTACAGGAAATATTGGTTTGTAAAATATCGCTGTGTACACAGCTTTGGCCAAAAATATCAGGCACCCTGTATTTGTTCTATCCGGACGAAATGACATATATCTCGGGCAAAAAATATCGTAAACTAATTTAACAAACGGAGTTTTAAAGCGGACAAATTCAGCCCTATTTTGCGTTTTTTGTTTAATTTTTACAATTTTTTTGCATCCGTTACGTAATTTTCAAAATGACGGTTTTTCCCTATTTTCTCAATTTTTGGAATCGAGTGCTGGGCTTTTAAAAATTGTTTAACTGACTGTTTCGTCAGAAAACCTTGAAAAACGCATCTTCAGCTTTAATTTGGTTTATTGAAAAAAAATTTGCGATTTTTTTTCGCAGAGTTATTTAGTTTTTTCCAAAAAAGGTAGATTTTCGAAAATGTGGCGTAACTCGAAAACTACGAGGTTTGAAATAATTTGTGTACAAAGTGAAGAATTTTATTTTATCAATTTGAGTTAGCCTAATTTTTTTTCGATTTCTTTTGCGAAATTTTTTTGTATCGCTATTTCTGGTTGACAATCATTTATTGGTCTCATTAATTTATTGGCGTAACTTGAAAACGGCGGGGTTTAACCAAAATGTAAAAAGCGGAAAAAGTTACATTTATTCATATTATATATTGGTTTATTTATATTACATATTATATATTGGTTCACACGTAAAATATTATATGTACGTCTGAACGCGAAAATCACATTGAAGAGTGTCAAAAAATTCCGAATAAATGCGAGCTTAGTCTCGCTCAACATCTAAAACGATGTTTGAACAAAGGACGACCCAGACTTAGTGCGCTTTACGTCCAAAAGAGTTGCTGCCGCAATCGAGGCCAAAGGTGGTCCAACAAATCATCATTTACATTTAATAAAAATCATCATAGAACACGTGTAAATATTTATATCTCACTTTCGTTGACATTATTTTTGAATTTTCAAGACATTCGAACTTTTGGAGGATTGAAAATTAAAATGAAAAAAAAACCAGATCAGAAATGGTAATGAACAAAATTTCGAATAAGAATTCTAAAAAAATGATTGTGTTAAAAATTCAATAATATACCTTTTTCTGCTTTTGATATTTTCGTTAAACCCCTCAGTTTTGAAGTTACGCCAATAAATTAATGAGACAAATCATTGATGGTCAACCAGAAATAGCAATACAAAAAATTTTCAGAATAAAAAATCTAAATAAATTTAGGCGAACCCAAATTGATAAAATAACACTTTTTACTTCCCATACGAATTATTTCGAACCCCATAGTTTTCGAATTGCGTCGCATTTTCGAAAACCTACCTTTTTTCGTCAATATATTTGTCGCGAAACTCTATCCAGTCCATGTTTTTACTTTCTTTAGCCGGTTCAGGAATTAGAAAATATACTGTTTTCTCTTTAATACAAATATACTGTAATTAACATTTTATTGGAAACATGTAATTGACCCATATTTTGGAGAGAGTTTCAGGCAGTATAAATACATTTTTGGTAATTAAAGATACTACAGATTTAAATAAAATTGAGATATGTTCATTTTCAACCCCCATGTGGAAAGAGATGGAGGAGGGATGATTTTATCAGTACATAAATGGGGAGAACGATAACGTCATGGAACAGTTGAGAATGCAATTTTGCCGAAATTCTGGAAATAAAGCGACAGCTTGAGCGGAGGTTATAACTCAAGAGAGAATCCCCAAATAGATTTGGGATAAGGACAATGGACCAGGACGAGACAACAAGTGAGAAAGGGACTTTGAGAGAGAAATAGATCTAGTTTATAATACGAGAGCTGAATTTGGAGGATTCCTGGAAGCAAATGTTTCCTCGACTTGGCTATTCGAAAACGTCTGAGGATGTCTTTTAAATTTTGCGACGTCAAGAGCACTTCGACCAAAATGCTACAACGATTCTAACACTCTCTAATACTTGACAATTCAGTCTATTTTATGTAACCGCCACCCACCGTTTCTGATCCGCAAGATTTCTTAAGAAATACATAAATACTGTCGGGTACCAGAACCGTTGCGAGGCTGTAACTATCCAGATTAACGGTCCAAATGAGGGTAATGGCTTAGATTAACTAACGATCGATTGCAGATGCAGTAAAAAATTATTCTAGTATTATCTTCAAAAAACGTTATCTCAAATTCTTTAATTTCTCAACATAGATACATTCTTATCTTATTTAGTTAAGTATTATAATAATGAAATATGTTTTGCTTAGATTAATTCCATAACTAGTTTTCTTCTCGGAAGAAAGGAAAGAAAGGAAGAAAAGATATGATTTAAAAATCGTAACGTATCAAGGAAACGATATTCACAAGTAAAAAGGAAAGTAGAAAGAAAGAATAAATAAAGAGTAGAGTTAGAAAAAATTATTTAATAATTTTTTGTTCTGGTATTTTCATTCAATTATTAACGTTCATTTTAGGTGGAAAACGTAATATTTAGTGACTATCGGATTGCATAACGAATCATTTTTGTTATCAGTGCAGATAATGACAAAGATGTTTGTTTTGTAATGGGTTATATGCTGTATCCACTGTGTTATATATGAATTCTATTTCAGAGGTGCACATGGTAAGCATGGTGCACGATAACTCTAAAACTTTTTTACACATTTTTTTTGGCAAGTTCTCAATCGCAAATAAACATATGACGAAGTTTGACAACAAAAAAATAGCGATAGAAAGTATATGCAATAGATATCGAGAGCTGCGGTAGCGGCTCAATGCCAAGTAATAAAAAAATCCAGCGCGAGGCCTGCCGCACTCTTATATACTCAAATATGACGGTTTTATATTTACTGGAGATTTTATTTTTTAACATGACCGTAGCGAGGAAACCACGTTAATTAACAACAGTGAACAATAATTAATATTAATATTAAAAAAAAAAAAATAAAGAAACTTATTAAAAATACCAATTATGACCTCAAACCGATTTTTTTTCTGGTAAAAAAAGTTTTTTAATATCGAAAAAATGTTGTTTTTGAGATTACTTAAAAAATAAAAAGAATATAATTTTTGATCAACTTTTTGCGTTTGCTATATAATTCGAAATAAGAACAATGCGGGGTAGAAGGGAGAAAAAAGGTTGAATAGAAAATGACATACCCTGATGGGTATACACAAACTCATTAACCCTTGAGAATCCTCTCTGGGGGGGTTGAAAACGACTCTTTGATTATTTCGATTCCTCCCAGGATATTCGCCAATATTCATAAGCCACAAGAATGCGATAAAAAAAAAGGTTGGGAAGATGTTCGTAAAGGGGTGATTTTTTTCCACTGAAAAAATGGATTCAGTGGATACAAGGCCAAGGAGAACAAAATAGACCATTCTTTCCAATCTGAAAGGGAGAGGAAGAAAAAGTATGAAACGTTCGATACCGAGAGAGTCAAAGAAAAAAGAGGGATGAGAGCGAATATTTAGGTGGAAATAATGGGCAAAAAAGTGGCTACGATGAAACGTGGAAAGGAAGAAAGAAAAGAAAAAGGAGAAAAAACTGGCACACAAACGTAGCTTGCCACCGATATTCTTATTTCCAGCATCCCTATTTCTCTCTCGCTTTCGCCTTTTTTTTTATCTTGCCACGCTTCTTTCTTCCTGGATTTTTTCCCACTTTTTGTACTCTCGTTTTCTTTTTATCTTCCAGACTATCGGTACAGAGCAGTTTTCGCCCACAGACGCTTCTTCTTGCGTTCCCTTTTGCGTAGGGTATTGACCACCATTAGAAAAAAATCGTCATCATCCCCTTTCCAATTTTCTGGACAGTACAGTACTTATATATTACGTGGAAAAAGATAAGACACTATGCCAGATTGATGAACGAAAATGTGAAAATGTATAAAGCGTTTTTCGAATTTGGAATATTTTATTATCATTTAGAAATTCTCACCTTCTCAGTTTTGAGCTTCTGTGATATCTGAGGATATGAAAACATATTCTCGGTTTCCTCAGCACATAATTTTCTTGTGACAGCCTTTCATTACATTCAGAAAATATTTATGAGGATTATTTTAGTGATGATAATTCTGCTGAGGGCTTAAAGGGGAACGTCACTGTTACCGGCCGAAAAATTGTCAATTTTTTGGATTTTTTTTTCACAGGTATAACTAATTATTTAAGAGTTGGTTAAAAGATACTTCATTGAGTACATATTCAACTATTTTAGTACCAATTTTTATTGAAAAATATTAAAATTGACAATGTTATAAGCTTCCATGTGACGATAAAAAAAATCCTTTTCATAGTTTCCTCGAAATCTTGGTGAAGGGTCATCTGACAATAAAAAATAAAAAAAATTCAATACCTATATAGCTATCGTCGTACGTAGCCGTTTTTTTTTAATTTCACAAAATGGCGGGGCTTCGAAATTTTTTTTCTTTATTTTTTCGATTTTTAGACCTTTTTTTGTGCTTATGCGGTCTTAAAAATAGTAATTCTCAAAATTGAAAAATTGGCAACGTACAGACGTAGTTACAGCGATAACGAATATTCAAAAAAAAAGAACATTCAACTGGTCTTCAAGTATTCGATAGGACAAGGTTGAAAACAATCGTTTCGAGGAAACTGCGCTTAAATTTTTCATTGCTTTTTTCTTAATATAAAATAAAGTGTCAACTCGAATATTGATACTTACTTTTAACGTGAAAGTTCGGTTTACATAATTTTAAATATGTATACTGCAAGAAAATGTAAAAAATAAATATAGAATATAGAATTTTTTACTCGTCCCAATGGCGTTCCCCCCTAATCAGAAATATAATATTTTTAAGAGTTGGAACCAATGATTGATCAAAATGTTACGATTTACTTGTCAAAAGCCCCTTTCAGGGTGGGCTTGAAACTGGGAAAATGCCTCGCATGCAAGGATAGCATTAATAAAGTGGTGGCTTTGCTTCTTGAGTCTCACTGAAAGCTCCTTCTACCTTTTTCCTTTATAATCTCTATCTCTCTCTCTCGCTCTTATTTACTCCTCCAAAAGTTCCTGAGGTTGCTCGGTACCTAGAGCCGAAAATATATTCCTTTCGAGAAACAATTTACATTTTATTTACAGCACGCCATAGAGAGAGAAAAAGAGTAGAAAGCAAAAAACTTACTCCCTGTAGCCAAAGACAATTTTTTTCTAGTGACGTAATCGCTTTTTTAATATCCAATTGTTAAACCAATAAAACATAGAGTGTAAAAATATATTCCAAATGTAGACATTGACAATTTTAGTTTTGGCTTAGTTAGGGCTTGATTTTGGGTTATTACATTCTAAGTAGAAAAAGATTAATCCTTTTTTTTGCATCTTGATTTCACGGAAAAGGAAAATGAAAAACTGGCAAGAAAAAGGTGAGGCAAAAATAGCTTTAGGTGTACAACTTATTGACATCGGAAAACTGAAATCAGACAGCTGGATATTAATATATTTAATTTTCCATAATTCTTTTTGGCCGTGTATATATGAAGAGAAATCTCAGAAATATTATATCTGCTTTTATTCATTCGAAAAAAACTCAACCAAACTCAATTATTTTTAATTTTTTTTCGGTGGGTTGATTTCTTAAGTTGAAGCTAGACATTTGAGAAACTGATAATCGAGGGAGAACAAAAATTTTGTCATCGAGAACCTGTATTGTAGCAAGATTAACAAAATGGTCGACATGAGTTTATATCGTAAATTTGAAGTGTTCTTGGTGGTAATTTTTTCCGTATATCTACTAAGTGCCAAGAAGAAGTTAGTGTATAGGGGTGCAAGATTGTGGAACTAAGCAGTCGGGCATGAAAAACCTTCTTCCGGTCTTGTTAAGACGGGACAAGGAGGGCTGAGAGAAATTCTGAACGAGAATTGCTCTTAGCAGAAATGTAAATGACCACCTTATCGCCTCTTCGGTGTTAGTCGCAGTCACGCTTATATTCCTTCGAACTCTGCACCATCTCTCTCTCTCTCTTTCTCTCTCTCTCTCTCTCTCTCTCTCTCTCTCTCTCTCTCTCTCTCTCTCTCTCTCTCTCTTTCGCTCGCTTGTTCAGCGAAGGGACCTTGGAGACTCTCCAATCCTGAAATCTCATTGAGCTTGTCTCGTTGCCTTGCCTCATTTCCAGCTCGTACTGTACGTACAATAGTAATGGGGTTGTTATGTAGATGGATGAAATCTTATTCTCACAATAATAGCAATGTACAAGCTTTAACATTGACATTTCATTTGTACATTTTTTGAAGCTTGCGAGCTCAGTAGAATGATTGCTTTTATGCTACTAATGATTCCATATTTGCAAAACTTTTAGTATTTTCCAGAATTTTGTTGTTCAATTTCCAACATTGAATTTGTTGTCAAAAGCTTCTGAGAAATTTTAAAATTAGGAAACTTTGTAGCCAGGGATTCCACCCCCCTTTTCGACGATCCTTTTTCCTCTCCTTATTTGTCTGACCAGACAGGAAATTTCTACTTGAAACGTTACAATTCGAACCTTTATCCTTCTCTCTTTCTTCTCCACCTTTACTTTTTCTAATATTTTATATTAAGTCTGTGAGGCAACAGTGCAAAGTTTCCGAGAGTGCAAAGAAGGAGGTTCGTGAGGAAACGAGTGGATGAAGAAAAAGGAGACGAGGGTGTAGTAAATAGATCGTGCAATAAGGGAGAGAAAATGGTGAGTATAGTCTCAGCTCATCTGTGTATTTTTTCTACCCCTTGGGGAGCTTAGAAACTCCGCTATTTTCCAACCACCCCATCGTCGTCACGTAATTGGATATAATATTTTTTATCGTTTTTGTATTATTCTCTTTACTAAACGAATTACGTAAGGTGCGATGCATTCTTGTATTTCCAGTGTCCAGACAGAAAAAGTAAGGAGACAAGAGTGAACGGGTAACAACTGAGGAAGTCTTGACAGCCTCCGCTGCATCTCTAAGAGTTGAAATGAAAATAGAACGGTTGATTGTATATGCGTGCATACGTGTGTGTCTGTGTGTGCGAGCGCGTATGCGTGTACATGTAGGCGTGTGTGTTCATGTGTGAAAAAACGTGAGGAAAATAGTAAAACGCGTTTTCCGAATTATCAGTCTTTAAATGAATATTTTTTGTGCAAAATAAAAAGAAGTAGCCCGTATTTTCATTTTTATCGCATAAATGAGCAACTCAGGAAGGCGAAAGATCGTAATGGAACATTCTGTAGGTTTATTTTCGTCTCGCTCATTCGTAGTAGTAGGAAAGATCGTTTTCTTTACTACTTATTTTTGCTCTGGTTTGGTATATAAATATGTTGGGAAGCTGTACAATACGAGGGTAGGTCTGGAACATTTTTCTCATCGTCACGTACCGAGGGAACCGGTTACAGAATATCCCAGGGCGGTTTACAACTCCCGTCCGCTTCGCTTCTGTTAATTCTTCGCTTAAATCGCAGTGTGACTGGAATAAAATCGAGGAGAGTTTTCCCCTCCCATTTTAACCTCTATCTTTTTCTCTTCCTGTTTATGTGAGCGTAGGAAGTGTGTAAAATGAAAGTATGTAGAGAATCCGTATATAGAGGATCAGTAAAGAAGGAAAAGGGCGTAAGCAACACACATTAATATATGAAATCATGAGGGTTGCAACCCTTAGGTGGCCAGTAGTCGTAATAATATGTAAGTATTAACGTTTCGGAGCAATAAGAGAAGAAAAGGTGGTTTTTCGCTCGTGCAACCCCTGGATCGTGGAAGGGATATGGCACTAGGGCAAGGGGTTTGCGGAGTCTCGCGAATCGTCCTGGTTTATGGAGCGAATTAAACGCCCGTAAACCTAAGCAGTTACGTTTTCAAAGTGAGGGAGAAGGAATGCAATGAGGGATAGAGCGAGAGAAAGGAAGTGAAAAGGAAGGTAAACGAGAGAGGAAGGATTTGATGGAGTAAGGGGGTATTACCCGTATTTAATGCTTGGAATACAAATGATCAACAAGTAAGGTGACACCTAAAAGCAACGTCTGTGCGAATAAAGCAAATAGAGAAAGAGAAATGCTGAGAAAATTGGAGGAGGTGAGAAGAAATGAGAGAAACGATATAGTCGGGCTCTGGGGGTTGATTTGTTTTTATGGCCTCGTGCCATGCTCGGAGTGTCAAGATTCCTAGGGGTGGGAAACACACCCCTTGCCTGGTCTAGTCATTGATGCCTTCCGGGAATGCGCCACTGCCATCCCTTTTTTCTTAGTCTTTTCTTCTGTCACCCCCTTTCCCTCTTGGAAAACACACGAGGAACAAGATTTCGTCTATATCTCTCCATGCTGACTCTTCGTCATATAAATCTATCCCAAATCACACTGGAAAACGTTCAATAGGTGTACTTAAATGAGACCTTAGTGCTCAATATTTCTGTTCAGATTGAATTGTGGAAAATTTAGCATATCAACTTTCGTTATAATAACAATGTTGATTTTATTCGCACTAGTTATAATTTTATATTACCAATTAAAACATTAATTATGATTCTAGTTTTGAGACTTTCACGGCCATTATTGTTACTATAGTTTATGGCTTCCGGATGGATGCCGTGTAGAGTTTCAGCGTATTGCCAACGTTTCGCAAACGTTACAGTTTGCATCATCAGGGCTGAGAGCTCCGATATCGATATCAGATCCGATGTCAAATTTTGCTTTGAATTCTAAAAGTATTAATTGCATAGATAAATAATCGGCTGCATGCGGTTTAATACGACGATAAAATATCCGCGACAAAATATCCGATGACAGAAAATCCGCAGGACAAAATATCCGATGGCAAAATATCCCCAAGACAAAATATCCTTAATTTCGTATGACACGTATTTCCATGTATTTCCATTGAAATACAAATTGAAATGGAAATACATGTATTGACATGTATTTCCATGTATTTAAGGTCTAACCACCCTAGATTTGAATTATACGTGGTTTTAAACTCTATGACCAAGTGTAAATAGTATTTCATTTGGCCATATAGTTTAAAACCACATATAATTCAAACCTAAGATGGTTAGACCTTAAATACATGGAAATACATGTCAATACATGTATTTCCATTTCAATTTGCATTTCAATGGAAATACATAGAAATACGTGTCATATACGAAATTAAAGATATTTTATTTTGGGGATATTTTGCCATCGGATATTTTGTCCTACGGATATTCTGTCGTCGGATATTTTGTCGCGGATATTTTGTCATCGAATCAAAACGCGTACAGCCGATTATTTACTTACGCAATTAATACTTTTAGAATTCAAAGCAAAATTTTACCAAAGTTATTGTTAAATTAGGTCCCTCGTAGCAGGATAAGAGCTATTCTATCTCGTACCCAAAGTGGCAGATGGAAAGTGTGAACTACAAAGACGATGTCGGTGAACTTGTGAAAAAAGCCTATTTTTAGAACGAAATTGGGAATATGAAAGCTTTTCCTGGAAAAGACGATGAATTGTACGTCACAATTTTCTTTCCGTCCTCTTCCATCTCGCACTGTTCTTGGACATTTCTCCATTAGCCAGAGGATTATTTTATTACGATGAATTTGATATTCGTGCTTTTGATCATGCTTGGTAGATGTGAAGAAGATTAATATAACGTTTCTGGTGGCTGCATTCTGGAGGGGTGACGTTATTCGAAATGTTTTACATGGTAGCCCTGTGGAAGATTTTGGCCGCAAGGTTTGTGGCCTCAAGTCATGGTAACGTCATTGACGTAGTTTTCCCTATGAGGAGGAATGCTGCATCGTGCAACCGACATTTTAAACCGCCATAAACAATCCCTTTCCATCTTGATGAAACGCAACAATCCTCCCTCCTCTCTCTCTCTCTCTCTCTATTTCTCTCGATCTTGCTCTTCGACCTTTCGTCCCTGGATCTCCTACTTTGAAAGCCACGCCATAAATAAAGCTCATAACACCTCGACGCCAGCCACGAACGCCGATACCCAACCCTCGTCCATTGGTTGGTTGCCGAGCAATGCAGATTTAGAATATTTCAGTTTCTGCACCTTCTCCCCCTCCTCCCGCCCCCGCCTCTCTCGCTCGGTTTCTCACCGTTATCATATTTTCCTTTCTCTTTATCTCTTTCCTTTTTTTTCGAAATGTATGGTGCGTTGAACGTTTCAGAAGCTCGCAGTTAACCTTCGAGCCCTTCAAAAACCATATCTTCCACCCTCGTCCCTAAAATCTCTCGAGTACCTCGTTCTCGTTAAGAGGACACTGCCCTTTAAAGTACACACTCCGTGTATATATACCTTCTCTTATCCAACCTATGCACAAGAATATTTTGAAATTTGGGGCATCGTAAAACTATCCTGGGCGAATAGCTTACGCATCACTTTACTGCCATACCAACTCCTTATGTTTGGTTTGAGCAACTATAAGTCCAACCAGTCATAACCAGTCTCGAATATTCCAGTCATATTACTCTAAAGTTAACAATTATATGACTATGAGAAAAATTGCCTCAGTCCGGCTGCTTAGATTTTAATAATTTTTTTTGCATCTTTTTCAGTGTTTTAACGTAGTTCGGTAGAGTTGAGGTTCACGTGTGACCATATATTTTTTTTGCATGGAATCGAAAGAAGATAATTTTTTCTACGTGTTCGTGAAATTTAAACTCTTTTTACCGTGTAGTTCTTGAGATATTAGCTTTTAAAAATACATCGCGACCATAGAAGAACGCAGACGATAGCGAAGGTTAGAACTTTCAGTTCGAGAATACTTAAAAATTTGTCGTATAACCCATGAAAAAAAAATTATCGCTCTAATCTATGATATGTCAAGATTGTCAAGCATCTTCTAGGCGAAATTGAATTGGATTCATCGTATAATTATTGAGAAATCGTGAATAAAATTACACACATAGCAGAATTCTGTCGGCTTGACTCGGACTTCTCTCTCTCTCTCTCTCTCTCTCTCTCTCTCTCTCTCTCTCTCTCGAAAGTCAGTCAACAATCAAGATGGCGGCTCATTTATGCCCGCCGGTACGAAATGTCAATTAGATGAGTGCCTTTCTTAGCCACTAGGTGCTTCATTTCCAAGTTTTTTCTACTCATTGCAAATTTTTAGAGCTTCGAGTGGACGTTTACATTTGTTCAGTTGTTTTTCTTTAATAAAACTGTCCGAAGTAGATCGCAATCAATGCATCGTGTAGCAAAATTTTCGAGATTATGTTTATATTCTCACCGATTCACGGATCTGTTACTACACGAGTCAGACCAAGATCTTATTAAATTTCAATTGTCATTTAGATAATTTATAAGAGTACACGCGATTTGATAAATTTTATTTTCAATGAAAATAATTTTTAAAATCGATTTTGTAATTTAATCGTCCATTTACAAATTTGAAAAATGGACTACATTCGGACTCGGCCAAACTCTACCGAAAGTATTTATGAGGGACAAACGAAAGTACGAGGTTTAAATTGTTGCCATTTATCCACGAGGATGCATCCTGTTGTATAAAAGGTTTTAGAGCATAATGAAAAGGGAAGATATTGAGAAGTAACGCTCGTTGATCAGATGGGGTGAAATGGTTTGCTTACTTGAGTGAATTTGGGTCGCTAGATGAGGGGTAATTAGCCCAATGCGCAAATCACCATTTGGTGTAGGAGCATTGGTGGTTGGCAGACAGGGATGTTGTCGACTTGCTGCGGGTGCCCTGATGTCCCTTGGGTTATGTCAAAGGTTTGAGTTACGAAGGGACATCCGATCGAGACCAAATGAACACATGCGACGTAGCTCGAGGAAGGAGGAAAACGGAGATAGAGAATTCTCTCGAATCCCCTTTCCATCTTGCACCCTTGCTCATCCCATGTTCTCCCTTTCACTCTTCCCTTCCACATTTCACTCGCTATACTCTGTTCGCCTCAATGTGCATTGATTGGACAACGGTCAGCATTCAGTTCACGAAACGTACAGATCTGTATTCGCTTCTCCTATTCTACACTTACTCACGTTCGTTGAAATATATCGAAGCTGCTCGTAGATTTATGTACATGGGAGAACATTATGCAACACGTGCCTAAATTCAGGGGTACAAAATTGACGATTTATCATAAGTTTGAAGGATGGAGATCATATTACCTTAAACGATAGCGGTGCAAAAAGCCATCTGTCAGATTTTTTTTACTCGACTCTTGAATGCCCGCACGGACAAGAGTCGGAGTTGTGGGTTTTACCGTGATAAGCTGATTTTCGCGTATTTCTTATACAAAACTTTTAATGAAACAGCAAGAAATTACCTAACCAAACAAAGAAATATACTTTCAATTACCAGTAAACATGGTCCTTAGCCATAATTTAATGCAGCAATGTGCAATATATTATAAAAATATCAGCATAACAAGAAAAAGCTGTTAAATCATATCAAAACAACAATTGATGATGCCACCATAACTACGTTCACTCGCAACATCTGGATTTGCGGCATAACCCCCATTGATTGTGACGACATGACTCCATGACAGATGACGTTGTGTACGTTTTTTTGTGTTGTTGTTTTTTTTTAACTTTAAAGATTTAATGTGTTTTGCATTTTCGTAAGTATTTTGTATTTCATGTCGTTTACAGAATGTGTCATTAATAGTACTAGAAAAAGTGAAATTATATCCTTAAAACTAGTAAATATGAAAATTATTAACCCCTTCAGTGGTAGACGGTTTGAGAGTGAGGTAAACATTTCTGGTAGACAAAAAAATCGCAAAAAAAAATTTTTTAAATCGCAAAAGATATTCGCTCTCCTAAATGTAGTGTTCCTAAAGAACAAAAAACATGAAATTACGTTTTTTTTTTCAATTAAGAAGGTAGGCTACCTTGAAGGGCTAAGAAACACAATTGTCATCAAAATTAATTTGTTAAGCAATCAGTAAAGGTACAGAGATGGTTATTTCCTCAGTTTCAACCAGTCTTATCGGATTAAACTAAAAAAAAAAAAAACAAAAATTAAAAAAAATAAAAAATCAATGAAAAAACAAAAAAATTTAACCAAAAAAATGAAGTATAAAATCATACCGTACAGCTTTTTCGCGGCACACTTCGGATCATTATAAAATTATGATCTAATGTCGGAGAAAATAAATAAATATGTATGGAATATCGTGATTTATCATTTAGTCAATAATATTGTAGTAATAACAGGGTTGTGAAATTTTTAATGAAAATATTTTCCATTAACCATTTAATTTAAATGGTTAATGAAAATAATTTGCACTAGTCATTTAAATTAAATGGTTAATGGAAATTATTTATATTAACGATTTAATTAAATGGTTAATGGAAATAATTTCCATTGACCATTTCATTTTAATGGTAAATGGAAATATTTTACATTAATCATTTAATTTAAATGGTTAATGGAAATAATTTTCATTAACCATTTAATTAAATGATTAATGAAAATATTTTCCATTAATCATGTAATTTTAATGGTCAATGGAAACATTTTACATTAACCATTTAATTTTAATGGTCAATGGAAATATTTTCCATTAATCATTTCATTTTAATGGTCAATGGAAATATTTTCCATTAACCATTTAATTTTAATGGTCAATGGAAATATTTTCCATTAACCATTTAATTTTAACAGTTAATGGAAATATTTTCCATTAACCATTAAAATTAAATAACAGTAATTGAGGTTTCCTCGGTTACTGGTACCGGCAGTAGTTTCGACTTGCGTCAAAATGACCCGATGGTAGTAATCGAGGCTCACTCGGTTACCAGTAGCAGTACCAGTTTTGGTCTAGGTCAAAATAACCCTATGGTAGTAACCGAGGTTTTCTCGGTTACAAGTAGCGTGAGAGGTTTTGTTCTGGGTCAAAATGACCCTTTGGTAGTAACCGCGGTTTTCTCAGTTACTATTGGCGGGAGTGGTTTTATTCTGGGTCAAAAAGACTCAATGTCAGTAACCGAGGTTTTCTCGGTTACTAGTAGCGGGAACGGTTTTATTCTGGGTCAAATTGACCCAATGGTAGTAACCGTGGTTTTCTCGGTTACTAGTAGTGGAAACCGTTTTATTCTGGATCAAAATGGCCCAATGGTAATAACCGAAGTTTTCTCGTTCACTAGTAGCGGGGATGGTTTTATTCAGAGTCAAAATGACCCAATGGCAGTAACCGTGGTTTTCTCGGTTACAAGTAGCGGGAACGGTTTTATTCTGAGTCAAAATGACCCAATGGTAGTAACCGTGCTTTTCTCGGCTACTAATAGTGGAAACCGTTTTATTCTGGATGAAAATGACCCAATGGTAATAACCGAAGTTTTCTCGTTTACTAGTAGCGGGAATAGTTTTATTCTGGGTCAAAATGACCCGATGGTAGTAACCGTGGTTTCTTCGGTTACTAGTGGCGGGAGTGGTTTTATTCTAGGTCAAAAAGACCCAATGGTAGTAACCGAGGTTTTCTCGGTTACTAGTAGCGGGAATGGTTTTATTCTGGATCAAAATGACCCAATGGCAGTAACCGTGGTTTTCTCGGTTACTAGTCGCGGGAACGATTTTATTCTAGGTCAAAATGACCCAATGGCGGTAACCGTGGTTTTCTCGATTGCTAGTAGCGGGAATGGTTTTATTCTGGGTCAAAATAACCCAATTGTAGTAACCGAGATTTTTTCGGTTACTAGTAGTGGGAACGGTTTTATTCTGGGTCGAAATGATCCAATGGTAGAAATCGTGGTTTTCTCGGTTACCAGTGGCGGGAGTGGTTTTGTTCTGGTCAAAATGAACCAATGATAGTAATCGAGGTTTTTTCGGTTACTAGTAGCAGAAATAGTTTTATTCTGGGGCTAAATGATCCTATGGTAGTAACAGAGGTTTTCTCGATTACTAGTAGCAGAAGCGGTTTTATTCTGGGTTAAAATAACCCAATGGTAGTAAACCAAGGTTTTCTTAATTACGTAAAATCACCTCAAAAATAGATTGGGGGGAAAAAACTCACGTCTGGACCACTGTATTTAAAATATTTTACTACTATTTCACAGAATAAAGAATATTTTTTACGTCAAACTCAAGAAAAACTCTCTCTCTCTCTCTCTCTCTCTCTCTCTCTCACTCTCTCTCTCTCGTTGCTCTTTTGCGTACCTTGGCCCTAGCTCGATGGCCCGCCTTCTCACCTTTTTTTTAAATTTATTCGTTCTCTTTTCTTGATTTCTTTCTTTCTTGACTCTATGATTTAGACGTAAATTGTACAAGCATAGCACTACACATCAAAACCATTTTGTATACATATATAGAAGTTCATATAAGTGCGGGATGAATTATCATAGATATGTAGTCGAAGAGAACACCTAGTCATGAGAAAAGTGAGATAACATGTATATAATACTCCAATAGTTTTTTTCCCCCTTATTATTCGTCACAATCACCGTGATGAGAGCATTTTTTCAAGTACGTAAAAGGACAATAAAAATTTATGCACTGGGTCTACTTGAACCAGACCAAAATCATCTCTGCCACTAGTAATCGAGAAAACCTCGATTACTACCACTGAGTGATTTTGACCCAGAATAAAACCGTTCTTGCTACTAGTAACCGAGAAAATCACGGTTACTACCATTGGGTCATTTTGATCCAGAATAAAACTGTTACCGCCAATAGTAACCAAGAAAACCTCTCTCTTTCTCACACCAAATAAACCCAAACAAAATGCCGCGTTCGAATCGTAACTCAAACAACCCCAAAAAACAAACCCAAACAAACCCAAACAATCCCAAACATAAACCCAAACAAAATGCCGCGTTCGAATCGTAACCCAAACAAATCCAAACAAAATAACGCGTTCGAATCGGAACCCTAACAAACCCAAACAAAATGCTGCGGTTGAATCGTAACCCAAACAAACGCAAACATAAACCCGAACAAAATGCCGCGTTCGAATCGTAACCCAAACATAAACCCAAACAAAATGCCACAGTCGAATCGTAACCCAAACAAATCCAAACATAAACCTAAACAAAATGCCGTGTTCGAATCGTACCCCAACCAAACTCAAACAAGACCCACAATAAAACCACTCCCACTATTAGTAACCGAGAAAACCGCAGTTACTGACATTGAGTCTTTTAGACCCAGAATAAAACCACTCCCGCCACTAGTAACTGAGAAAACCGCGGTTACTACCATTAGGTCATTTTAACCCAGAACAAAACCGGCCCCATTACTAGTAACCGAGAAAACCACGGTTACTACTTTTGGGTCATTTTGACCCAGAGTAACACGATTCCCGCTACTAGTAACCGAAAAAAGCTCCATTACTACCATTGGGTTTTTTTGACCCAGAATAAAACCGGTCCCGCTACGAGTAAACGAGAAAATTTCGGTTACTACCATTGAGTCATTTTGACCCAGACTAAAACCACTCCCGCAACTAGTAACCGAGAAAATCACGGTTACTGCCATAGGGTCTTTTGATCCAGAATAAAACCGTTCCCGCTACTAGTAACCGAGAAAACCACGGTTACTGCCATTAGGTGATTTTGACCCAGAATAAAACCGTTCCCGCTACTAGTAACCGAGAAAACCACGGTTAATGTCATTGGGTCATTTTGACCCAGAATAAAACCGTTCCCGCTACTAGTAACTGAGAAAACCTCGGTTACTGTCATAGGGTCATTTTGACCCAGATCAAAACTGGTACTGCTACTGGTAACCGAGTAAGCCTCGATTACTGTTATTTAATTTTAATTAAATAGTTAATGGAAAATATTTCCATTAACCATTTAATTAAATGATTAATGGAAAATATTTGAATTGACCATTAAAATTAAATGGTTAATGGAAAATATTTTAATTGATCATTAACCATTTAATTAAATGGTTAATTGAAAATATTTCCATTAATCATTCAATTTAAATGGTGAATGGAAATAGTTTCCATTAACCATTTAATTAAATGGTTAATGGAAATATTTTCCGTTAACCATTTAATTTTAATGGTCAATGGAAATATTTTCCATTAACCATTTAATTTTAATCGTTATTGGAAATAATTTCCATTAACCATTTAAATAAATGGTTAATGGAAATATTTTTCATTAACCATTTAATTTTAATGGTTAATAGAAATATTTTCCATTAACCATTTAATTTTAATGGTTAATGAAAATGATAATGCATTTAAAAAAATAATGCATTACTTGCAACCTTGAGTAATAATCATACGAAATTTTATGTCCAAATTTCTTTTTGTTAGAATCTTAATCAGCAATGTTAAAAATCCGGGAATACCATTGGTACTCAATTTTGTATGATTAGAAACCTATTTTTTGGACAACCCGCCATATGGCGGACCTACCAGTGAAGGAGTTAATCATTATATTATTTTTGTTTGATTTTATTGCTCATCCCCAGCAAGGCCGGGGACGGGCAAACCTAGCACCGTAATTTCTGGCACTTGGGCTTCAAGTGCTAGAAAATCTAACGGCGAATTTATTATTGCCGAAGAGGAGAGAGATTTTTATTTTTATTTTTACCTAACTTTGCTAGCCTTAAGATGGTAGAGGGGCGAGGGGATTCGTGACAATCTGAGGTATTGAGCAACTCCTCCGAGTCCTTCGGGATAACAATTTTTATTAAACAAAACTTCGTTCTCGTAGAAGGCGGGAACGAGTCATTCCAAATTTTTCTTATAAAATCCCAAAAGAAATGTATACAATTTTCTCTTACTTAAATAATTCTCGCAAAGTATTCGTCGTTTCTCGCAAAAACAAAGATTGGTAATTTCGATAACAATCAGAACATGCAAAATATAATACAATTAATGAATACGAGATATAAAAGTATAAATTAATCCTTGATGAACGAATAATTATTAATCATTCCTTAATAACGAACAATTATTAATCATTCCTTAATAACGAATAATTATTAATCATTCTTTAATAACGAATAATTATTAATCATGTCATTATAGGGAAACCTAATGCAACAAAAAAGAACAAATTATATGTTGATACGTATTGGTCTGAGCTCAGGGCAAATGTCGATCACATATGGTCCATTGCCATTTAGAATCCCACACTGGCCCGCAATCGGCAGTGTATTATATGGTGATACTTGAATTAAGCATGTCTGCTATAATTATAGCAAGTCAAATTGCGTAAATCCAAGAACTTGGTGAACATCGGTTGCGTACGTTTGGTTGTCGTTTAAAAGCCGATACTAGCACAGAATTGGCACTTTGTTGTATGCCGATAGGGCATCTGAGCGTAGACTCATCAGCGGTGATCAATCATGGAATTACGTTGGGTTGGAGAATTGGTAATTGGCTGCATAATGGAACTACATCTAAGCACAGTCTGGTTTGCGGCCAACATCAGCCCCATGTATGGGCGAACTGGTCACCCACAGTTGATTGTCCTTTTCAAGACAGTACTGGCCCAAAATTGGCACTCCGTTGTATGCTGACAGTGTATCTGAGCACAGGATGGACACTGGGAAACAACATCAGCCTCACGTATGGACGAACAAGGCTCGTTTAGAGAACAATGCTGGCCTGGACCGAGCAGATTGTCGAATGTCAATGCTCAGCCTGAGCATTGGTTAGCATGGGCCCATATCGAATCGAACAATCCGAAGAGTCGGCGATTTTTTTTAGGAAAACCTCGGGGTACGTGCAATTGTGAATATGGAGAAAAATCCTTTGACAAACATTTTTATTTATTTTTATCGAATCATTCTCACGGGCGCGCAAATCCCAACTCAAAAATACCCTAGATAAGGACAACCCTCCCGCGCAGAAAAATTAGTCTCGGCGAGATGTCTCGGCGAGACGTCTCGGCGGGACGTCTCGCGAAAGTCTCGTATAGTCACGTTTCCGGGACTTTGTAAAACTTTATTCCCAGAGTCTCGCCGAGACTATTTCCGATATTTTTTAAAATTCTTTCTGAGAGTCTTGCCGAGACTCTTTCCGGTATTTTTTGAAACCCTTTGCAAGAGTCTTGCCGAGACTTTTTTTAACTTTATTCCCATAGTCCCGCCGAGACTCTTTCCGATATTTTTCGCAACTCTTTCTGAGAGTCTCGCCGAGACTCTTTCCGATATTTTTCGAAGCTGTTTACGAGAATCTCACCGATACTCTTTCCGATACTTTCTGAAATCCTTTGAAAGAGTCTTGCCGAGACTTTTTTTTAACTTTATTCACATAGTCCCGCTGAGACTCTTTCCGATATTTCTTGAAATTCTTTCCGAGAGTCTTACCAAGACTCTTTCCGGTACTTTCTGAAACTCTTTGCAAGAGTCTTGCCGAGACTTTTTTTTAATGTTTTCCCATAGTCCCGCCGAGACTCTTTCAGATATGTTTCGAAACTCTTTCTGAGAGTCTCGCCGAGATTCTTTCCAATATTTTTCGAAACTGTTTACGAGAGTCTCGCCGAGACTCTGTCCGATACTTTCTGAAATCCTTTGTAAGAGTCTTGCCGAGACTTCTTTTTTACTTTATTCCCATAATCCCGCCAAGACTCTTTTCGATATTTTTCTGGCTGAACCGGCGATTTTTTTTCAATCTAATTATTTTTCATTTGTAATTTTTTTTGTAGCCGAATTTTTTTTCATTCTTATTTTTTATTCTTGTTCTATTTGTGTAGAACAACTGCACTGTAGCACATCCGTACTTTTAATTAATTCGACGATTTTTTTATTAGAGGTTAATAGGCTTTAATGTACATGCATGCAAGGGACATTTTATGGTAAAAGAGAAGAGGCACCGTTTTTGACCCCGTTCTAGAGTTTACGTTCGGAAAAATGAATTGTTGGGGCTAGTTAATAAAAAAAAAATTATTTATTTAGGCACTGTTCAAAAGTTTATTTATTGAATTACACTTTATTTTTGCACTATCACTCTTATATGTATATATATAAAAGTCACTTTAACCAAAAACTGTAACTGACCGCAATCTTTATAGCCTCACAACTATTCAAAGATATTAATAAATATTCACCGAATACGAGTTTCTCATACACCATTCTCTTAGTTATCAAAAAACAAAAACAACAAAGAGAATGGTTTCTAAATAACCCTTATTATTGCATTCGAGGAATATTTTATGGTAAAAGAGTAGAGGCACCATTTTTTACTCCGTTTTAGAGTGTACATTCGGGAAAATGGATTGTTAGGACTAGGGTTAAAAAAATTATTTATTAAGACACTGTTCAAAAGTTTATTTATTGAATTACACTTTATTTTTACACTATCACTCTTTTATTTATAATAAAAGTCACTTTAACCAAAACTTGAAACTGACCGCGATCTTTATAACCTCACGACAAAGATATTAAATATTCACCGAATACGAGTTTATCATACACCATTCTCTTAGTTATCAAAAAAACGAAGAGAATGGTTTCTAAATAAACCTTATTATTGCATTCGAGGAGCATTTTATGGCAAAAGAGAAAAGGGATCGGTTTCAACTCCGTTGTAGAGTTTACGTGCGGAAAAAATTGTAGGGGCTATAGGTTTAATTAATAAAATTATTTAATTAGGCACTGTTCAATGGTTTATTATTACACTTTATTTTCCGACTACCACTCTTCTATCTATATAAAAGTCAATCTTTACTCGTTTATCCATTTCTATGATGGATCTGTCGATGATCATTGACCTAATGAGCTTGTACCGGAAATTTTAACGATCGCGAATCTATATCGAGTTAAGCGAGTACTTCACTGCGAAATCGCGATCGTTAAAATTTTCGGTACAAGGTCAATGATCATCGACAGATCCGTCATACAAATAGATAGACGAGTAAAGAGTGAATTTTATATAGATAGAAAAGTGATAATCAGAAATTAAAGTGTAATAATAAACCATTGAACCGTGCCTGAATAAATAATTTTATTAATTAAACCTATCGCCCCTACATTTTTTTCCGAACGTAAACTCTACAACGGAGTCGCAACCGATCCCTTTTCTCTTTTGCCATAAAACGCTCCTCGAATGCAATAATAAGATTTATTTAGAAACCATTCTCTTCGTTTTTTTGATAACTAAGAGAATGGTGTATGATAAACTCGCATTCGGTGAATATTTAATATCTTTGTCGTGAGGTTATAAAGATCGCGGTCAGTTTCAACTTTTGGTTAAAGTGACTTTTATTATAAATAGAAGAGTGATAGTGCAAAAACAAAGTGTAATTCAATAAATAAACTTTTGAATAGTGTCTAAATAAATAATTTTTTTTTTAACTCTAGTCCCAACAATCTATTTTCTCGAACGTACACTCTAAAACGGAGTCAAAAACGGTGCCTCTTCTCTTTTACCATAAAATGTTTCTCGAATGGAATAATAAGGTTTATTTAGAAACCGTTCTCTTTGTTTTGTTTTTTTTTTTGATAACTAAGAGAATGGTGTATGATAAACTCGTATTCGGTGAATATTTATTAGTATCTTTGAATAGTCGTAAGGCTATAAAGATTGCGGTCAGTTGCAGTTTTTGGTTAAAGTGACTTTTATATATATAGATACAAGAGTGATAGTGCAAAAATAAAGTGTATTACAGTGAATAAACTTCTGAACAGTGCCTAAATAAATAATTTTTTTATTAACTCTAGCCCCAACAATTCATTTTTCCGAACGTAAACTCTAGAACGGGGTCGAAAACGGTGCCTCTTCTCTTTTACCATAAAATGTCCCTTGCATGCATATACATTAAAGCCTATTAATCTCTAATAAAAAATCGTCGAATTAATTAAAAGTACGGATGTGCTACAGTGCAGTTATTCTACACAAAAAGAACAAGAATAAAAAATAAGAATTAAAAAAAATTCAGATACAAAAAAAAATTTCAAATGAAAAAAAATTAGATTGAAAAGAAATCGCCGGTTCAGCCAGAAAAATATCGAAAAGAGTCTTGGCGGGACTATGGGAATAAAGTAAAAAGAAGTCTCGGCAAGACTCTTCCAAAGGATTTCAGAAAGTATCGGACAGAGTCTCGGCGAGACTCTCGTAAACAGTTTCGAAAAATATTGGAAAAAATCTCGGCGAGACTCTCAGAAAGAGTTTCGAAACATATCTGAAAGAGTTTCGGCGGGACTATGGGAAAACATTAAAAAAAAGTCTCGGCAAGACTCTTGCGAAGGGTTTCAGAAACTACCGGAAAGAGTCTTGGTAAGACTCTCGGAAAGAATTTCAAGAAATATCGGAAAGAGTCTCAGCGGGACTATGTGAATAAAGTTAAAAAAAAGTCTCGGCAAGACTCTTTCAAAGGATTTCAGAAAGTATCGGAAAGAGTATCGGTGAGATTCTCGTAAACAGCTTCGAAAAATATCGGAAAGAGTCTCGGCGAGACTCTCAGAAAGAGTTGCGAAAAATATCGGAAAGAGTCTCGGCGGGACTATGGGAATAAAGTTAAAAAAAGTCTCGGCAAGACTCTTGCAAAGGGTTTCAAAAAATACCGGAAAGAGTCTCGGCAAGACTCTCGGAAAGAATTTTAAAAAATATCGGAAAGAGTCTCGGCGAGACTCTGGGAATAAAGTTTTACAAAGTCCCGGAAACGTGACTATACGAGACTTTCGCGAGACGTCCCGCCGAGACGTCTCGCCAAGACATCTCGCCGAGACTAATTTTTCTGCGCGGGCTAATATTGGCATACATTCATGTCTAAAACAAATGATACATGATGAGCCTTTTCGACAGCCCAAAAAATGGCCGAACAGCTATTATGAACGCAATAAGTCCCGTTCGAAAGCTGAAAAAAATTACTACAAACGCTTTTTTTGGTTTCTTAGAATCGGTTAAATTTTTGGAGCAGTAAATTTTTAAAGTAGTCGAAGAAGGGAATTTTGTTCCACTTGCATTGGACTTCGCAGTATATGAGAGCGAGAAATACGTTTATAGACGTGTAAAAACCCGCAAGGAAATACGCATGATCATTAAATATAAAGAAATATATAAATTGATTCGGGTGAAAAAAGTCGTAGAAAGAATAAGATTAATTACGTTACCTGGAGATTCAGTTCTGTATAACAAATATTTTATTGTAATACGACTAAGATCGTGATTGAAAAAGCAGAAGTTTTCGACAAGCGGGTAGCGGGAGAAAGACAGGGAGATGGAGTTTACGCGCTGAAGAGGAGTGGGCTGAGTAATGCTCCTATTGCCCCTCTACCACGTTCGATTTAGCGCAGGGGTAACAAATTTATACGCGTTGGTCTGATTTATAGAGCGCAAGTTCAACAATGGCTGGACCGAGGAGGAAAAGCGAGGCAAATCGACAGGCGTGAACAAAGAGAGGGAGAGAGAGGGGGGTGGGGGAGGAAAGAGGGAGAGAGAGTATCATAACAATAGTATGAAATCGAATGAAGAAGGTATAAATATATCAAAATATCTTAAATTGACGCTTACAGAGGAAACGAATATATAATTGCAAAAAATTTTAACGAAAACATTAATTAAGCCCTATAGCGGTGAGACGGGATTTTTCAAGTTGCCCTGATATTCACGTTCTGACGGTAGTAAGTATTCGTAGAAACTAGACTTGAACACCTCCAATGGCATCAAGAACGTTGTTGCAGATGGGAGAGATTGCCAAAAGTAAGCAGCCGAAACGCGAAACGACCGTGAAGGGTTGCCATCCTTTGAATAGGAGTTTGAAATACGTTAGGAGTGAAGGAAACAGACGTTTGAAAGCGCTCAGTGCACCGTACAGAGCTTTCATTGTAGGATAGTAGTTTGCATAGATAACTAGGATAGTTGCGATGGAGTCCACAAAAAACCGAAGCATTCAGAAAGTATAATCGTCAATACTTAACCGAAAGCAATCGTAAACGGTGTTCATATTTGGTGACGTGATCATCTCGACGCAGATCAAAGACAAATCGGACACAGGTATTTAGTAGCTTTCGGAGTTTAGTGTTGAGTTCATTATTAAGTAAGGTCGTTATAATCTAAACAACAGTAATTGAAATGAGAAAAAACTGGTGTAGATATTAGGTTAGCTCTGAGTAACTGTGAAAGAGTATTTTCGAGATGCGTGACTTTATGAAGGGTGTTGTGTATTTTTAACTCCCGACTGCCCGCACGGGCAAAAGCCGAGAGTTATGCGTTTTTTGAGAAATTAATGTAATATGTTTTTTCCAAGATAGATTGTCCGATAGGAGAACACTTACATTTCAAGCCTCTGTAGTATAAGATGGAACCATTTGACCAATAGACATTTGTTGTAATGATGATAAATCGATCTTGACGCAGCATAAAATATATAACATCGGCATTGGTACGTAGCACGAGTGCTTTTGATTAAGAAATATTTAGTGACTACCGTTACTGCTTACATGTTCTGCTACGAGAGGGAGAGAGAGAGAGAGAGAGAGAGAGAGAGAGAGAGAGAGAGAGAGAGAGAGAGAGAGAAATATGCGATAATACATATGAATATTATGTACAAATATAAATAATATAAAATGGAGTTGCAGCGACGTGCCTGAACATAAGAACATAAAATAGACATCGCTGAATTCACAATTTCGTACGCGAAGCACAGTCAGGAATAAGTTCGCAAATTAAGTATAGTATTTGATAGAATCACTATAGTAACATGAATCAGGACTCATTGGTCAAGTTGTTCTCTTGGGTGAATAAGTAGGACAATAAGCTGCTCTTAAGGTCATATGGTGGGTGTATCTCAAGTCCACAGCATTGTCGTTTATGTAAATAGAGAACAAAAGAGGCCCTAGTCCAGCACCTTGAGAAACACCCATCGTGGCGTTTAACCATTGTCAACACACCCCAGCATTGTTGATAGCTGCCTGTAATCTGTTCATCAGGTAAGAGAACTCAGAGCTGAAGTCATATCAATCGGCAAGATATGCCAAAAACAGCACGCAGAGATATGGAAGGAATCCCAAAAAGTTATCGTGCGATGTTGTGTATATAAAAAGTGGCGTTCCGAGGTCTAAGAGATCAAATATTAAGATTATTGACGCTCGTAAACAAAGCCCTAATATAACCCGGTGTCTGCCCGTGGACGACCTTATACGCCAGGATATCTTGAAAATGAAGACGACGACTTTTAACCGAAAACCAACCCAAACTTAATTGATATGGCGTGATGTGCGTGCCCGTCCTCCAAGCAAAGATAAAGCGAATGAACACATTAACGAGAAGTAGAAGCTTTACATCCAATTCATCCGATAGGTGATTGTACACCAAGCAGCAGTATCTATGAGCGGAAAAATGAGCGTAGAAATGAGCTCTTAGCTCAGGCGGTGGCGAGTTACGGTGAGACCTCAACTTATAGAGGGCTGAACACATTTTCCTAGAAATTTACGAAACCTGGATATTCCACGTGAGATTAGCTGATAGAATGACACCGAGATTCTATACCTCCTGCCTGTAAGGCAGAGGGATATAATTAATAGTGATAGAAGGAAGTCGATCAACGTCTATGGCTAGCACCCGAATCATATTTTTTTATTTAGCCACATTAAGAGCCAAGCCATTCTCAACTGGGAGTTCAAAATAGCATTTACATCATATTCAATATTAATCAAGGTACTGTTGTGACCTATCACTCAAACAAGACTACATGAATTTCAAGGCTTGATCTGAAAATCCAATACCCTTAAGCTTCTCGAGGAGTATGTGATGCGGAACCGTATCGAATACTTTCGAAAAATCAAACAACCCCTAAATTGTTAATAAGACATCGTCGATTGCAGCTCTCACATCATCACAAATCGGAATCAGAGCGGTCTGAGTGCTAAAACCGCGCTGATCAGCAGATTGTCGATGATCAAACAGATTGCAGCGTTCTAAGAAAAACTATATTCGATCTTTTAATATGCATTCAAATAACTTCGATACAGATGATAAATTTGCAATCGGACGAGTATCCGAAGAAAACAGGATTTTCGTTTTAAAAAGGGGTCTAATTAATGTATGTTTCCACGTGGCAGGAAAGTGATGCTGTTCAGTGGCTGCATTAAAAATGGCTTTGAGATAATTTGACAAAAACGGTATAGCATTTCTCCAAGCGAAATTTGAAATTCCATAAGGACTCACAGCAAGAGACGCAGATGGTATTAAGGTTCTTCACTATAGAATCACCAAAGGTCTCTGTAAAAGAGAACTCATGCTCACCTCGTGGGCGAGAAGACAATGTAAGAAAAACCTCATTCCGGCTCATCACATCCTTCGAATTTTAGATAGAAGCAGAAAAAGAGTTTAAGCATTCAATACCAAAATAGATTAGAGATGAACTCATCATGTTTAGTTTTTTTCATATCAGCAGTTAGTTCATCATAAAAATGACGGTACTCACCAAATCCCAGTAGGCTATTAGCTCGCTTAGCACGTTTGTACAATCGGTTTTTTCTCGAATTCTACGACGCAACGTATGGGTAAACCATGATGCCCGACACGTAGAAAAGGCGAAGAAGTATAACGGAGCATGAATATCCATAACAACTTCTAGTGCTTGCAAGACCGGGCCTACACCCTCATCGACTTCAAGAGCAGAGCAGGAAAGTTGAGTCTTGAACACATCAACAGCAGGAAGATTCATCTTGACTGTGTCTACATAATTCACTGCATTGAAGTTGACAAGAGAGTGATGCTGAATAATGCGTGAGTCTAGGATAGGGGAATTGAAGCGAAAAGACGAGACACAATTATGGCCATTTATGGATGGCGCCAAAGATGTAGAGAAATTAACTACCTTGTCAATGCAGTCAATAACTGCTATGTTAAGCCACAAATCCCATATATCTATGTGGAAGGTGGCATTAGAAGAAACTAGAACTAGAAGGATAAATGAAATTTTTCGGATACTGGGCCTCAAAGTTGTCTAATAAAAGAATGCAGTTCAGATCACCTATAGTGACATGTTTTTATAAGAGGGAAACAATTTTTTTTAGAGCATTCAAAAAGGTATCAAGGATACAACCCTTAAAACTGACGCAAGTAGAAGGGAGTCCCCCAGACCAGTTTATATCGAGTAGCTAGAATTTATTCGAAAATTTACAAGGTGATTGCTCGAGAATTTTGGCTCTTAATATCACATGAATATAACATGCCACGCCCCCACCTTTCTTACCCTCACGATCATTTCTAATCAAGAAGTAATTGTCCAGTTTGACAAACTTATAGTCAATATGCGAGAAGCCCTGTTTCGGAAATAGATATAACGTGAAATAAGCTTTGAGTGAAGTACAGTCATACCAGATCGATATGAACAGGCAACGAGCTCGCATTAAATTGCGCAATTTTAATAATGCCAGCTGAAGTTATCACCTGAAGAGAAGACAAATGCACCCAGAGGGATACAATGTTTGCATGAACAGAAACACTTTTTTGTTATCGCAATAACTTTTCGAGATCACTAACCGATGTAATTAAATGCAAAAACGTACAAAAATGGAAACATTCGACGACCAGACTTGTTTGATGCCTAGGGCTTCAGCAGAGAAGACTGAGGGTGAGAGGGGGTGAGGCAGAGAGAAATACAAATATACAACCCTCGGTAGGGGGTTTTATGACACGTGTACCCATCTCCATTTCAATTGAAAATTTCTCACTTTTTCATTCGTCTTCCTGTTCAAGGTAGAAAACAAGTAGGGATGGAACAACTTGAAGAAAAAAACAAAACATGGAGTGAAATAACATCAAATGTCAGATAAATGGGAGAATAAAGTGAGCGAAATGAGGCAATGAGTAATGGATGTCGACAGAGTAGCTTCTTGCTTTAAAAACTGCAACAGAATGAGCTCCACAGCTGAAGCAGCAAGTTGTTATTTCAGACTCTGCAGGACCGCGAACTATAGAAATGCATCCTGAAAAGAGAGAGAGAGAGAGAGAGAGAGAGAGAGAGAGAGAGAGAGAGAGAGCACGCGAAGCGAGGGGTGGATGGAGAAATAAAACGAGACGATATCCGGTTAAGAATTAGCAAAGTAATTAAGAGTCAGAAAATGGAGCAGAATAAGGTTCCATGAACAAGAGCCGTAACGAGAAAAAGAGAAAAGAGAGGGACCGAGGGAGAAAGATGTTGGTAGTAGTGAAAAAGTGAGAAAGCTCGGAGAAGGTGATCCAAAGTCTCAGGGATGAGGGTAGCTACGAAGAAGCTTATATCCGGAACTTATCCCCAAAGTTTTCAAGCGGAAGAATAAAGCACCACAACACTGAGAGAAAATAACTGTATATACCAGCTGAGCGACCCCTCCATGACGACTTAAAAAGAAAAAAAAAGATGGAAAAAAATGAACCAAGTTCGAGGTTGGTACTCACGGAGGGGGTGGCATTTTCTCGAATTTTCTCGAGTTCGAAGTTAATGTGAAGAAAAAAGTGTGTTGTAAACTGGACTAAGCTTCATCTTCTGTATGAGGTCTGTTACATTAAAAAGTAAAAAATGAAGAATAAACGAAACTAGCTGAATCACTGCAGTATATGGTTTTGTTCCCCAGCTATGTTTGGATTTCTCTCTCTCTCTCTCTCTCTCTCTTTCTCCATCATTATCTTGTTTTCAAGTCGCATGCTATTATTATTATAGTTTGATTTTTATTATCTTACCACTGTTATGGAATTAATACTTACTGCATTCATTTATTTTCTCATTTAGTTTTTTAATTGTGTGTATTATATCCGATAATCGACGTGTCTAGGCTAAGTTGTCTTATTTTTGGTTGTATTCTTATTTCTTATTTCCGTTGTATTACTATCTTTATTTTATTTTATTTTTATGCAGTTGTTATTTTATATTCGAATACTTGACATAGTTATGTGTGCCTTTTATTTTTATTGTTATTTTTCATTTTAGTTTATACGCATTATTTTGAATCTCTCGTATCTTGTTTATATATTATGTTAATTCTTTTTATTGTATTATTATTATTATTTTCTCTTTCTCTTATTATTTTGTACTACTTGTTGCATTGCCTAAAAGTTACGACTGAGGCAAAATAAATTATCGTCATTATCATTTCACTCTTCTTTGAAATTGTTTGCGTTCAAAAAGTAGTCCACCATGAGAATATCGAAAATGACGCTTGTGTCAAATTTGTCTTTTCATCGTGCTATTTCGTAAAGAAACATAAAAAGACACTTTAAGTGTTTTTTATTAAAATCTCAAACTTACATTTTTTTTTAATGAATTTTTTTTTGAACGTTTGTCTTGATATATCCGTTGAATATATAGAAAGAAACTTGATAGGCTTTGACTGTTCATGATACGAACGATCCAATGAATCCATTCTCAAGTTTCCCAAATAAAGAGTAAAATATGCGCTCATATGGTAATGTTTACCATATGTTACTAGCATGTTTGGCAGTACAACAATTCTATTCATTATTTCTCTATTATTAAGGGCTTACATACACCTAGAGATACTAAAAATAGGGTCGATTTCAATAATTTTTTTATACTGTAAAAATGTATGTATTGAAATAACTTTTTGTTTATTTGAAAATACATATTGTCAATGAAATTATAAAATTTCATTAAAAAAAAAAATTAGATGAGCTGTGATTGTAGTTTCTGTAAAACAGTTTGTTGAAAAAAGCCATTTGCGGTAATCACGATTCCGACTGTACACTTCAACCCAAAAATGAAACAAATTTTTTTTCTTAAAGTTGGCAAAAAAACTAGTCTTTGTCGAGACCAATTTTTTTCAATCTATTTTTCGCAAAATGGTAGAAGTTTGAATCGTAAAATTAGGATTTTCCCCAACTTCTTTCCTTTTATTATTTGTAAAAAAAACTATGATGTTTAAAAAAAAATCTCGAGACAGACTAGATAATTGTGTGAAGATCCCGTATACCAATTTTCAGCGAAATCCGTTATTTAGTTTTTGAGATAGAACGGCTACTGTTTTCAAAAACACCATTTAGAGAAATTTTTTTTCTCATACTTGCAAGATGTGAGCAATTCCTGGAAATTTTTCAAAATTTATGTATTAATGGAATAAAAATATTTTTAAAAATCGATTTTTTTTAGCTCTCTCAATGTATGTAAGCCCTTAAATGACTCTATTGTAAATATCTTTATTCCAAAACATCTCTATTCAGGAATGTCTATTTTTAAATAACTTTGTGGGTAAATAAACTGTATTCTTAAATAACCTTATTCTCAAATTTATATACAAATATAAATATAAAATATAATAAATATATAAATAAATATAAAAAATATACAAAAAATATATTTATCCCGAAATTTCACAACGTTGAAATATCTTTATTGACAACATCGATGACATCAACTCTTTTATGGAACAATCTTTAAAGAAGATTTAACTCAGAGGTGACTACAATGAGCTTTTAGAATTGATGCAAAATATTTATAGGGATCACTCCATCTCGTGGGCTTAAATTACGGTGTCCAAGACCATATTATCACGCTTACTGGACATCTAAATTTATATATTGCTCAAAAATATATATCGATTTCGAGAAAGTTGCAAGATGATCAAAAAAGAAGAGAATGCGAGTGCTGATATTTGTATTTTCATTGTGCTTGTCTACGTAAAAACTTGGCTCATGACTCCAGTTGCACCTGCGTCGCCTAATCGTGACGTACAGTTAAAAAAAAAACTTTTTGATTACAAATCTATCGATTCGGTGATATCCCGCGTGACGGTGAATAAATTTAGAAACCACTTATGGTACCTTAATCCTGCTTCAGCCACAATCTCTGTCTTCGATGAAAAATTGTCAGTCGATGTAAAGAAAAAACTGTCATCTCCTCTAAGTGCGGAAAATGAAACAGATGAATATTGCCCTAAGCGAGTGTAGATAACGTGCAAAAGCGTGGATACATTATGGTATAAAAAAATTAATCACTTCACAACCGCACAATCACTAAATTTTTTAAAAAGATTCAATATTGGTAAAAATTTTTTAACAATCTCTTCATGTGATCCGGAGATGAAAATTCCGAAGAGGAGTCGGGAGTAGTTAAAGGTTTGAAAGTGGTCAATGGTACCACAGAGAGAGAGCGTGGTCCGCCTTATAGAAGACTACAATAATATTCTCACATTCATTCAGGTCATGAGCGAATATCGGATAAAATTCTCCCATGCTCAAAACAAACTGTTGTAAATAATTAAGAATATTACATCTAATAACTGTGTTACTGGTGTACAACGTTGTACAGTTTTTTTTTTTATCAGTAAATGCAAAATAATTGCTTTTTTTTGTGCATGTAGTTTTCTAACCATTTTAACTCTGAAATTTCACCAACGAATCATGTGTCATAAATGAATCTTTAAATTCTAACATCTTCAATCAATGATTCTAATCATCTTGAAAAACTATGACAGTAATCAAGCAGTCTATAAAAGTCAATGCCTCATAAATACAAAAAAATATTACTGTAGAGTAAAATGAGTTTTTTTAATCATTGAGCGGAGTTGAGCCGAGGGGTGAATTCGGCAAAAAAAATTTCAACCCATTATAAGGACCAACCTAATATATATATATATAAAGTAGTACATCTACATGATAAGTGACCTTGATTAATATCTTCCCTGAAATTCTTGACTGGACGGTCATGGAAAGAGATGGAAGGAGCATCGTTTTGCAAATTTGTTTGCAAAAATATTTTCAGTGAATTTCAAGGAAATCGTAAAAAAAATAAAAAGCAAGAGGGGGGAAAGTGCAATTACCAAATTTGTACATATCCTGTACCAAGGATTATCGCACAACAAAGCATTGTAATTTTCCTGCTCCTATGTAGCTAGATTAGGTTTTGATATTTGCGTTTGCACAGAAGGTTTACATCAACATGAAAAGTCCTCCGGAGTACGATTTAATATTGGAAGAGAGGGGGCGGGGGCGTGAAGTATTTTCGGAGTTTGCGAGCATCAAGAACGGAAATGGGGGCGCGTCTTCTGATTGGTCGAGCCCAGAGGAAATCGTTCTGAGATTGGTTATTATTAGCGAGTTAACGCAGTTAGTCAGGAGTTAAAGAGAGAGAGAGAGAGAGAGAGAGAGGGGGGGGGGGAGAGACAGAGACAGAGAGAGGAAGGGAGAGCGAGAGACGTTAAGGGATGAAGGAAAGTGATGAGAAAATCGATCTGGAACGGTCCAAGGGAAAGTAGTGATAATTCCTCGTTATTGGACACACGGGCCTTGAATTTGTTTCCCCATGATTTCTGAAGCTTCCCATTAAAAGATGTTGAGCCCTAACCCTTACATAATTAGATATACCTCACAGTTAGATATTTTGATTAGTGGCATGTCTAGAGATGTTATAAATTTTGTACTTCTAATTTTATTCCACACTCCCTGGACTCGTTTAATCAGAAACTCAATTTTTTCGAGCATGTAAACTGGTTCATTCAACCCTGGAAAGTTTTTTGTTGCGAAGACTGGGCAAAAGGGAAAAAATAGCCCTGAATGGAAACGGGGGCTGGTGCGAGCATGACATTTTATATTTTACAGCACAGCTTTCACCGCAAATTTACATACTAATGCACAAACGAACGAGTCTCCGCAGGGATTGCAATAAAAAAAGGGAGGAGTTGGAAGTAAGGGGGAAGATCGGAAAGCACGAGATGAATCTCCCGGGGATGCTACGTGGGTAGATGTCGTAATAAATTGAAATATGCGTTGTATCACATAACTAAGATGTGCATGCATACAGGAAGAAACCAGAGTGTGACTACGTACGATTTATTTTTCCTTTTTTAATATATATTTTGCAATTTTTTTTACAACCCCGTTGCCTCGTCTTCATTGTGCCATACATGGGACTTTTCCCATAGCGAGGGAAAGAGGTCCTGGTGGTTGTCCTCGTACTACTCTGGCAAACCTGCTCGTTGCAGATAAGAAGCGACGTGGTAATCCTCGACGCAATACAAGTTAGCGTGGTAGACGTTACGTATTGCGTTATAACATGTTTCAGAGAGGGCAACAGGAGAGAGGGATAGAGGGGAAAAGAGAGAGAGAGAGAGAGAGAGAGAGAGAGAGAGGGGGGGAGAGAGAGAAGGAAAAAGGGAATAAGTGGTTAGGAAAATGGTGTATAATGCAGATAAAACAAAAACAAAAAATTGAATTCATTGGAAAAGAGAAAATCAACATTTTCTGCTGTTTGTCAAAAAATGTCCAAGTGATTCTAAGACTAGAAGGAATAGTTATTTTAATGCATACTCGTACCAAATATTCGTAACGATCGTGGCCAAATATATTTTTTTTAATATGATATTTGAAATGTTCTATAAATTGTATACCTTGTGTTATAAAAAATGAGATAAACGTATATATCCTTGTCAATATTTTTCCTATGATAACGAATTGAAGACCTGTTCCATCAAGCTATCCTCGTTCCTTAAGATCCCCTGACCTTGATATTATATTTCCTAAAAGTGTTGACTTTTCCTGGTCATTGAGACTACGCCAAAAGCGTTGCGGATGAGTTAACAGTCAAGGCCTATCATGATTAATGGATTTATTATTGATATGGCCCCGTTTATTTCTGCTGGGGAAGTAAATCGAGTGCGATAAAAGGCGGATCAGAATGCACCTTTTAGCTTGAATTTCCGGTGAGTTTTCCTTTTTTAGCAAGTATGAGAGCACATCCGAGATCAAAAAAATAGTCGGCCGGTTTGAGTTTTATGGTTCTTTGTCGAGTATGGGGTTGGGACAAAGGCTGTTGGTGAATAATCAGAAGTGATTCATACCCTGCCCATTACTTAAGCTCGTATAGTAGAAGGTATCCGGCGGAGGGGGGCAGTCTTCCTCGTGTAAGGTTTTTAAGTGGCTCAAATGATCTCCGATAAATTTCATCCATCATTTCACCCTTAAACCCAAAAGGGCTAATTTTCTTAATACTTCATCGTATCGCATGAAAATCCCTAAAACCTCTATCATAACCTTCAAAAAGCGAGGGTGTGGCAGATTCTTTAACGAATGACCAAGCAATCATCAACTACCACGAACTCTTTACACTTCCGAAAAGTATTTGAACATCATGTTTTATCACCTTTGGAAAGCTCTTGGATCCCAAATTTTTCATTATTCATTGTCAATTATAATCATCATTTTTTATTTGCATTCTGATGGAAATTATGAAACACAATTTCCTGGGATTGGTTAAATTTTTCATTCATTATCATTATTTGAATTTAATTGAATTTAATTTCATTATTATCCACACTGTTAAAAAATATATGAAATTTACAATACTTTTACAATACAACGGTAAATGAAATTTACAAACCGGGTGTATGAAATGAAAATTATTACACTCGTATGCCAAAATTGAAATATGAACATAAATTTTGGTTACTGATGTGGAATTTAAGATACATAACATTGAATATTCATATGAAATCTGAAAATTTTGTGGACATGCATTGAAATAAATCATATGTTTGATTGATAATTAATACAAATGTATATGAATTCATCTGCTATCAACAATGTATTAAAATTACAGTATGATCTTCACTTTTCTTGACAGTTGACTGAAAAATAAGATACACATGAATGTTAATAATACGATACATGTTATTTCCCATCATAACTATATCTCTTAAAAATACGGTATAAAAATGGGAATGAAAATTAATATACCCTGCAGTATAAAAAAAAAATCCGTGTATTAAAATTCATTTACCTATGTATTAATTATAAGAATCTCAATATTAAAATTAATACACAAGTGTAGGAAATTCGTAACGCTTTGTGGGCACCGTGCTTCGCGCTCTGGCCACCGCGTGGCGCAGAGCGTCGACTTTCTCATAGGAGGCACGTGCTTCGGACGAGGATATATACAACTCGCTCGAATCTAAGAAAATTGTGTAAAACATGAAAATGGTAAACGCCAAACTTAACACAAGATGTTGAGATTATAATAAAAAATTTTACGGCGACAATTGCTCGACTTGATTGCCACAGCATAAAGTGGTGATAAGTCACTCTAACTAATTTCTTGAGATGTCTGCATGATTCCGACCTTCAACTTTAAAAAATCGAACACAATAGTATGCCAATTAATGTATTCCCCTTAAAAACTCATAATAGCTGAATTTATTTAATATTCATTCGTATATTAATATTCAAAAAGGATCACCAAATTTTATGATACATCTCTAGAAATATCGTAGACATATGTAATGCGAAAACGTTATACGGTGCCTGAAATTTAGTAATCTTGAATCTGAAAATTACTATGCTGGTAACATGAACTTTAATATACCTGTATAGTAATATTAGTAGATGTTTCGTGTTTTTAATATGCACAAGGTCAACATTTCTTACATGTATATGATTTTTCAAATACACAAGTATATTAATTTTACTGAACAGTGCTCGTATCATTAAAATACCGTGTCTCTCAATTTTCCTCAGCGTATCTGAATTTTCATATACGGTATCCGCATAAAAGCTTCCTATACATGTGTATTAATTTTCATACGGAAATTTTTTACAATGCATTATTTGAATATTTTAGATGTACTTCTTTAAACAATATTTCTTTTTGAGAATACAGTGTACTTACAGAGCTGAAATAATCGTTTACTTTGTGTGCTGTTGAAAACGATATATTGTACAAAAAACAATTGCGATAAAAAAAAAATCTCTGATGATTATTGATCCTGAAATTTGAAAGCAGTCTCTCATTTCAAACAGCGCTTCCTCAAATGCCGAGTATTTTTCAAAATAAAATCATACAATCATTTTTACGATGATGTGATGGTTTGTCCCTCTTTTTCGTGTTAAAGAACAGACTGTACAATCTTTTTCCATTATCATAAAAGACATAGAGAGCAAAATAGTAACAAAACGATATGATTCTTGAGGGCTGCTCTAAAACGAGACTGCAGGGGTGCGGAGGTCGAGATAAATCTCAGAATTTAATATTCTTCGAGGAGTCATGTAATATCCACTAAAAGCCTTTTCTCAATCCTTGCACTCGGTTCGCTCTTCCATCCATATCGTCTAGGTGTATCTTGTGCTTCACCACGAAATTATTTTCCTTCTCTACAGACTTCTATCTTTTTACCCCTTCTTACACTGGGATTTGTCATGATACTGCGAAATTTTCAATCGCTCCATTATTCTCAAATAATTCACTTGGCAAAGCGACACATTATCCTTTGAAAATCAGCAATTTATTGCACTCTATTTCTCAAATCCGATTACTCGATCATACACAGAAAGAGGAACTTGATCAAAAAGGCTAGCTCCGCTATTCAGAATCTCAAGAGTGCGAGTTTCTTTAGAGTATGTATTATTGCAAAGATATATGGCAAAATCAGTTCTGAAAAATCCACAAATACTGAAAACTGAACATTGCACGAATTTGAATAATTGAAAATACATTTTTTTCACTAAAATAACTATAAGAAATGCAAAAAAAATGACAAGCGGTGTAAACTTTTTTTTCAAACATCCGCAATTACGAGGATATAAACGCGACGCCAAAAACTGATGGGCTTTCGTTGGCTTGGATGATGCAGGTAGCAAGCGATGAGCGAATCTCAAGAATGGAATCACGGGGTGAGAGGCAATCATTAAGTGATCAAGCCATCACGTCACTTTCATAGCACATTAAAAGACTTTTCGTTATATATTTTCCAAACATAAATTATACATATCTATATAATTCCCTTTTCCTTTGACTTTACATATTTAAATTCCTTTCGATCATCTATATAGGAGACCATGTCTTCATTTTCTTTTTTTTTCTACGTTCATCTTTTTATGCCACGTAGATTCTTTATACTTCTTTTTAGGAAGCAAAGCTCGTTCATCATCGTGCGTCTGTCTTCCTCTTCTTCTGTTCTCCCCATATTTACCGTTGAATTCAAGAATTTTATCCTTCTCAAAAACCCTCACTGACTCGGTACACACACTTGTGTCATTTCGCATCCTCTCTCGTTTGTCTTCGAAGAATCCTCACTTTTAGTATACGTTCATTGCGCTCTTTCGAAAGTCCCCATTCTATGTAGAGGCGTTCGAAGCGGCTCGTTCTTCCAACGATTGCATTAGCGATTCCAAATCGCCCCGAGGGAGCTCCCGACGATACGATCAACGAAAATACCGGAGATTGGCAAGTGTCCTGGGAAAAGGGCTCTCCTCCAATTCGCGGCGCTGTGATAGAGAAAGAGAGAGAGAGAAAAAGAGAGAGAGAGAGAGAGAGAGAGAGAGAGAGAAAGAGAGAGAGAGAGGGAGGGAGAGAGGAAAAGTATAGGACGTGTTGGATTGAGGGCGAAAGCTTGAAAAAAAAGAAATTCATTCAAGGGTCGTCGAAGGCCAAAAAGGGACTCAAGCACCGCAGTCGACGATCCGACACTTTTATCTCTAGCAAAGATCTTTTTTCCTCATATCTCTCTCTCTCTCTCTCTCTCTCTCTCTCTCTCTATTTCTCTCTCTCTCTCTCTCTCTCTCTCTCTCTCTCTCTCCCTCTCTCTCTTTCTTTTCGACTATCCTCGGGATTTAATTAAGAGTTTCTACGAAAGATGCGCGACCCTTTCCTGCCAATATTCTCACTTCTCCCCTCCGACGTGTTCATTTGTTTTCACCATCTTTTTTTCTTCTATGTCGTCCCTTTTTCTTTCAATTTCAGTCACTTCGACGTCTCTTCCGTTTAGCTTTTTTCTTGTTTCATCCTTTATTCTCCCTCAATAATTTTCTTTGTTCTCTTTCCTTCGGTCTCGTTTTTTGTGTTTGTTTTTTTTTTTTTTTTTTTTTTAAGTAGAAACAGCGACAGACAGGACCTGGTGGAAAGGAGAAAATGAACGGAAGAGGGAAAAAGGTGAGCAGAGTAAACGAAGAGCTGTCGACGACGTATTATTTACTATCTCTAATCTCGTCTTCTTCTATTTCGTTCTTCTTCAGTCTTGCTTGTGATTTAATTTCCATAGTATTTGTTCAGTATCTTTAATTCTATTCTTAATCCTTTTGAATAATGTTAAAGAACAAATTCTCTCCTGAAAATAACTGACAGCTTTCTTTTTCTAAAAGGGAGAAACCCTGACCCAGCCAGGAAAACTTATTCCCCTGTCAAAAATTATCCCCCGAGGTCGAAAGGAACCTAAGAAATGGTGAATGAAACAAGGTGGAATGGAACACGATCGACCACCACCAGGGTAGGGTGTATTTGTAATGCATTGTTAACTCATCAGGAAATGAGGGTGGTGGAGAGGAGGCAACACCGGAGAGTGATAGAGAACGTGTTCCCATCCTAGCTGGATCGATAGCCATGCACATATCCCTCTTCTTGTTTCACTTCCTCGTTCCATCTCTATATTTCCCCCTTGTATATCGTCAGATACCATCACTTTGCTTCCATGTGCATGCCGCATTTCAACACCATCGCACATACGTATGTGCGATATATATATATAGTATGTGCGTATGTATATAATATATACATACGAGTCCTAATGCTGTGTATATAACGCAAAGCTCCTGGACTCCCAACCGCTATAATAGTCCAATAAAAAGAAGACAACTGAAAGAATTTTGGAGGGAGTCGACGAAAAAATTCAGTGATATATGATTTTTAACGTCACTGTTCCGAATCTGAATGAATTGTAACTATCATCGTGGTAGAAAGGAGTGCAATTGAATAAATAACATTTCAAATAGCGATATCTCGAGAATAAAAAAGTCATTGAAAAGAAGTTTCGGACAAAAATTGTAGAGCGGAAAATTTCACGTATAAAAAAATGTCAACTTTTTTTTATTAACAATGGGTGAGCCACAAAATTGTCTCAAAGATTTGATCACTCCCTCATAAAAATCCCTCAGAAAATCAAATCTCCACAAAAAGTTATAAGAGTGAGCCGCTCAAAAAAATTATCAAATAATGTCAAATCACACAAAACAATGATGACTCAATCCTAGCGAAAAGCTATGATTGGATTTCACAAAAAGTTATTACATAAATTGCGTTCTGATATAGTCTCAAATTGAGTCTGATAAAGTGTTGAGTTGGTAAAGTATGAACAAGTACGGGAGATTTCATTCTGTTTTATAAAATCTCCAAATCATGTTGAATATTGGTGAAAAATAAATAAATTTAAAAATATAGTTATTCTACCCAATTAAAACAAGAATTAAAAATTAGTTTGAAAAAAGTCTGATTCAAAAAGAGAGTAATGGATCAAAAAAATGAAATCGTAAGGGAGTTGCATTTATCAAGTGAATTATTTTCATCTTTTTCATTGGTTCTTTAATTTAACTTTATTAGCTTTTTTGTTGTTTTATTTTATTTCTTATTTTATGCTTTTTATTTATTTTTTTGACTTCACTTTTTTATTTTATTTTTTTTATTTTTCCAGTATATTATTTCGTAGGCGGGAGTTTTTTTATTTTTTTTGTTTGAAACAAGTTTTTAAACTATAATCTGTTTTTATGATAATACTATTTTTAATTATTAACACTTTTTTATTTTATACTTTTGTTCAAAACTTATTTTCAATCATTTACATTTACTATGACTACACCTGTCAAAGACAAGTCGCTACAAGATACTTTTACAGCAAGGATCGTGTTTCCCAAATGTTTTTTTTTTTTTTTTTAATTTTCTTGCACACATTTTTTATTCTATTTCACCTCTTCCCTGCCCTCTTTCTATATGGTTATAGTTGAAATTCATTTAGATTCGAAACGGTGACATCAATAACTATATGACTGAATTCTTTCGTTGACTCCCTGCAAAATTTTTTATTTGTCTGCTTTTTACTGGACTGTTTAATGACTCTGCAAATACCGTGTCTTGCTCAGACGGAACGCAAAGTCCCATTCGACACACAATTCCACCTTCTTCAATGCTCTCCCTACGCCTACCCCTTCACAACTTGGTCTCGTATACGCGCTGACGTTTGACTGTATACACATTGAAAGGAGAGAGAACATTTTGCAAACGACGAGCAGCGTCATCAGCACCCTCATGTACACTCCCGACTAAAAGTATGGATACACTAGTCGAGATTTCGAGCTACGCTAAAAAGTTTTATAGCTTCATCAAGAAAATAGATATTCAAGTTCCGCAAACGGCGTTTTGAAGGGGACAAATTGAGCTTTAATTCGATTTTTGTCAACCCGGTATGCACTTTTGAATATGACCGTTTCTCAGCCGTTTTTTGGCTGTTGAAAATTGGGCGCATAGCTTGTGAAAATTTCTTTCGCTACTTTTATCCATGGAGAGTTTAAAAGAGGGAGCAAAAGCTTCAATTTCGTTTTTTTTTTTTTAATTTCGTGCGTTTTTTTTGCAAACTTATTTCATTTTTGCCTATAAAAGACCATTTTTAGAAAATGCAGCGTAACTAGAAAATTATGCAGTTTCAATGGAATTGTCAAGACGATAAAAAGTTGCATACGATTATACCGAATTGACTAGAATTTTTTCAGAATTTTTGTCCGAGATTCTTTTAAATAATTTTTTGTCGAAACTCTGATAAGTGAAATGGTTTAATTCGATAATTATGGGGTTTGAGATAAAATATAAAAAAAACTGTCTTAATTTTCGATTTTTAATTCGCTAGGATTTTTTCAGAGTTTTTTTCGAAATTTTTATGAACCTCTTTCGGTCGGAACTCGGAGAATTGTCGAAACAATCGATTAGCGTATCTCAAGAACTATCGGATTTTAGACAAAATAGCAAGAGGAGAAAAAGTTGTAATAGTGAATTTTGTATCGATTTTTTTCCGAATTTTTTTTCCGAATTTTTTTTTACCAGAATTTTTTTTCAAATTGACGAGATATTTTGTACTTATCATTTTATCGCGAATCCCACAGGAACAAAACAAAACTTTAAACTATTCAAACGGTCTTTTTAACGTAAAAAATAACAAATCACAATAAAAAAAACATATTAAAAACGTTGAAAAGAAAGCTCAAATCGTTTAAAGTTTTGCTTTGCTAGTGTGGAGTTTGCGATAAAATGACAAACAAAAAATAACTTCAATTTGAAAAAAAATCATGGTAAAAAAAATTGAAAAAAAAAAAACAGAAACATTTTAGTGTATTTGAAATTCATAATTACAACTTTTCCCCCTCTTGCTACTTTATCTGAAACGATTCTCCAAGTTCCGACCAAAAAAGGTTAATAAAATTTTCGAAAAAAAATCTGAAAAAATCTTAATGAATTAAAAATTAGAAAATTAAGAAAGTTTTCTTTCTTGATATTTTGTCTCAAACCCCATGATTATCGAGTTGAGCCACTTTACTTATCAAAGTATCGACAAAAATGATTAAAAAAAAAAATTGTGGATAAAAATTCTAAAAAAATTCAAGGCAATCAAGTAAATATGATTGCACGCAACTTTTTATCCTCTTGACAATTCCATTGAAATGTCATAATTTTATAGTTACGCTGCTTTTCTAGAAATGGTCTTTTTAGGCAAAAATGAAATAAGATGGCAAAAAAAAATTGCACGAAACTTAAAAAAAAATGAAATTGAAGCTTTTGCTCCCTCTTTTAAGTTCTCCACAGAAAAAACTAGCAAAAGAAATTTCCGGGTGCAAAAAAAGTCGTATAAAATATTTTAAAAAAGTGAAATGAAGCTGAACTTCTCCCCTTCAAAACGCCGTTTGTGGAACTTGAATATTTATTTTTTTAACGAAGCCATCAAATTGTTAGTGTGGCTCGAAATTTCAACTATCGTATCCATACTTTTGATCGGGAATGTACGTATATAACAACCTACTCCTGTTTGTTCATTCCAAGAGTATACGTTGAATTCTCCGACGGCTGCGAATAGTAGTGAATATATTCTGAATAAAAAATAAAAAATAAAAGAATTGACAAACACAAGAAAATGCGAAAATAGAGGTAAAAACAAAGGTGTCAATTTTTATGTTTGCAAGATAGGAGATTTTTCAGGGTTCAGATGATACTTGTGTATATTGGCTTAGTTTAAAAGTGATTACGCGCTGTGAGATATTTTGGGAATCGAGAATGGGTAATCATTAGATTCATTTTTTGGTATTTCTTTTATTTGCATGTTGATAAATGTATGTATGCTTCCATTGTTTCTGCACATTGATTGCCATTTGAGCGTTCAACACGATGAAGATGGTGTCGGGTCCTGGGGGCCGACACTGAACTTTCCGTCCGATCGGCGTCAGGCCTTAAGGACATCAGACAACTAAAGGTAATTGCAAGCTAAACATTTTTCGCCGGTTGAAAGGAAAGTATATCAAAACCCGGTTCGTCTTCAACGTGTTAACCTTCAGCTAGAGCTATATCAGCTACGATGTTCTTTAGCACATAGATGTACGTCACATAATGCTTCAATCACCTATTTCTTTTTGTGTGATGCATAGAATTTCGTGCTTTTTTAAAGATGTGTAAGTGGAGCGTGCTAATCAATAGATACTCTTACACTACAACTTTTGAAAGAAAGTACCACAAGGGTAACTGTATACAGCACAATATTATTTTTTTACCTTTAACGGCTACACTTCCCTATGATCCTGTAATGGCCACAATGGATATAGGTCACATCAGCCACTTTGAACTATTGCCAAACTAAAAGTATTGAATATTGATACTTGAAAAATTCGTTAATTATTTTCTAACTGTCATTAATAGGGCAAAATAATTTGTATATCGTAAAAAAGTATTAAAGTTATTGGAAAAGATTATTGAAAAAATATCAACAAAAAATGACTTTTCACGAAAAATAGTATAATTTCATTATTAACTCTTCAGCGATCGGGCTATGCGACTTTTTTTCATACTTTTATTAAAACGATAATTACTCGAAGATTTCAAATGGCATAAGCTTTAGACATTTTTTCTATTTTCTTCAAACGTATTCTTCTGTATGATAAAAGAGTTGAAAAATATAAAAAAATGGTTTCATTATTTATTTTTTCATAGTATCAATTACCGTTGCAATTATGATTTTTGAGAAATAAAAATGTTTCAATGTCACAATCACTGTGGTGGAACTATTTTCAAGCCTTTATTCATAAAATTAAGCACTTGAAACTTGGAAAAATCTCTCATCGCGCGACCAACGTTTAAAGTGTAAATAGCACAACCGCTGAGGAGTTAATATTTTCAGCTAAAATTTAAATTGCATACTCGTAAAATATGCTAGTCTAAGATGCAAATATGTCCTATAGTGAACGCTGTAAAAATTATTTTCAATTTAACTTATCAAGTTATATATTTCACGAAAAATGAAAAATTCGCAACCGTACTAATCGTTATCGCCTAATCCCACTGAATTTATATATTTTAAAGAAGAGAAGTTTCAAACTATAGGTAGATGTCGCTACAAGTTGAATTTTCAAACGTCCGGGTGTTCACACTTGGGGTGAGCTACACTCCAAGTGGTCGTTGAGGGTAAAAATATAATGATGATTTTTATATTGTAAATAGCATGAAGTCAATTTCATTACAACAGCAACTTCATTCTGAGTTATCATCATGACTTGCATGCTGGTACATAGCGAAAAAGATTACTGTTGACAAGAATCGTGGTAATAAAATTGTTGGGTTTCATGCCATGTCATTGTCATTACCTCGCTATGTCTAATTCAGATGTTCGTTTATCTTACTTTTGTAAAATAACGTTAGAATCTTTGGTGTTCATTCACGTTTTTTATCTACGGTACCTGACACAAAAATATTTAATATTTTTAGAGTTATATTAGTGACAAAGTTATTGTCGCTATAAGCGATGTGTAAAATTTTATAAAATTTAATTAATAGTGTAAGAATGAGACGTTTCATAGGAGGCATAGAACAAGCAAGTGATTATTTTATAAAAAAGACCGAAGGAGTTTATTGACTGATGCCTTTAAATTCGTTCGTTTAAAAAAACTAGTACAAGACACATGTATTTTCAATAAAAATAACTTGTTATTCTCAAACATCGTGATAACATCATTAATGATCCCATAATAGTATACTGCGACCCCGATTTAAGGGACTCTCATTGAAGAAATTTCTCCCACAATGCGTCGAATATCAATCGGTCTGCGCTTGGTGGGGGAAGCACCCGGTCCAATCCGGCCTTGCGTCAGATGCGCAAAGACGAAAAAGCGAACCGTGCGCAATCCCGATTTGTTGCAAGTGCGATACGGAACCGGTCCCATTGGTGTTCCTTGAGGCGCACCACTAGTGTGGCTGCCCAAAAAAAGGTGATTTTCGGGGATTTATTGGAAGAAAAGTATTGCATCGAATGTTTTGAAATTTCGAGAATATATTTGTGTATAAATTATGTATATACAGCAATTTTTTTGTATGAAAATATTCAATTTTCAGCGATTTATGCGCCGTCTCCCGAGTCTCCAAAAAAAAAGTTCTCCCACTGCTGCAGTAATAGCGACCTTTAGAGTGCCTGAAATAAAAAAATAAAGAATCCGTTAAACTAGAAGTACAATATTGCCTGTACAATGACGCAGGATTGTGAAAAAAAATTAAAATCCAACAAAATGGCGGAGTTTTGAAAAAAGTTCCAAATTACGCTTAAAAATCTGATGGTTCTTTGCATGTCAAATTGACATTTGTTATCCAATCGAAGACCTAGAGGGTCATTGTATGAAGAAACAAATACTAAATACGCTAAAATAAGATTCAAGTCGATCGGATGATTTGTATTCGAGTTAGAACTGCAGCAAATTTGAAAAGTGTCGTTTTGAGAAGTAAGCGTGAAAGATAAAAATATTGATTTCATTGTTATAAATCGATTAATATCATACCTAGAGCTAATCTGCTGGATCCCAAGCCCATACAAATCACCTTCCTCTTCTTTAAAAAACACTTGCTGGACTGTTGAAGCTCTCCTTCGAGCTAATCGACCCTCTTTCGAGGCAGCCGTATGACGATGCTCTGCTACGCGCAGTCTCGTTTGATCTCCGTCGGTGGTATAATCCTTTGCTGCAGGTCCAATTATCACTCCCATCACGCTCAACATTTTCAGAATTGATGAAAATCCATCATTAAATATCCCAACAGCAAGGTAATTGGATAATTCAATGGTTTTCAAACCATTGTGGAGGTGTTTCGGAGCAAAGTGCCAAAGCAAGCAATTGTAACTTTTGTTGTTATTTTGTGTATTATTTCCCTTACATCTGTCGAGCAACTCACGTCTAGTCAAGTCCACGTATATTGGCTTCAGAACTTCTTTTACCTTTGGATCTAGTGGGTAGTAATCGTGCTTGAACTTTGTCAAGTCCAATCCTTCAGCCTCCGCACGGTGATAAGCGGAATAGCTCTCTGCGCTTTCTGGAAAGTTTCTATGGTTTGGACTTTTGTCACTCGAACTCAAATGATAAAATGTAGCCCAGATTTCTTTATACATTTCATCCACGTTATCTTGATGTCTCGTGATCGCTAGAGCGTAGTATTTTTGGAGTTTATTAATTAGCTTGTCAGTTAATCTCATTGTATCTTTACTTTTTTCTCCTAAGCCCTTATTTTGTTTCTTCACATTACGGCATCGTGTTCCCGTTCTTTTTTTTACGTGTAAATAGCACTCCAGTTTTTTTACAGGAACATCATATGGGTGCAAATTCAATAATCCTTTATATGCACTATTATGGCACTATTACCATCGCTAATACACTGCGTATATTTCACTCCGTAATAATCAATCGAGCGATCGAACATTTTTTTTACACTATCGACTTCCATTTCCGAAGCCGATCTAGTGTGATTTACATCGCAATCATTATGCTGTGAGAGCCATTCTTCGTAACTTTCAGGATCGCTATCTTTTTTTCTCCGAGAATTGACAACTCTGACAGTAAGTAGATTTCACACATGGACCGATGATCTTTTTACAATACTTTACTGCAAGAGTTGTTACGTCAAAACATGAAGTATGGCCACGTTTTTTCCACGTACCATCTCCAGAAACCGTCAAATTTGTATCTGAATTTTCTTTTTCTAACGTCAGCTTCTTCCCTTCTTCTATGGCTCTTTTTACACTAAATTTATAAACCGATTCTACTGCTTTCTATAAATTCTCGAAGCATCCAGCGAAAGTTTGAGTATGGAATTTTCTCAGTAGATCCATCAAACCACAAAAAAGATTCATTCCATTTATTCCGATATCCAGGAGTTGCATCACACGCACTATACGTCTATTTACTTCAAATGCATTTCCAATCATAGGCCCGGAATTGATGTACGAAACACCGCATTCACGCATCACAGCAATTTTAAATCCTAAGCCCCGCGAACTTGCTTGATTAAAAGTGACATTTTTTCACAACTTTTGCACATCACTAAATTGTTAATTGCAGAAAAAACCGAAACAAATTGAAGAATGCAATGCCCCCGAATTGGATCAATCTCAATTTCTTCGTCCTTAGTACGTAATAGTTTTCCAGCAGACGTACTGGTATTCGCGGTGGACTGCTCGAACATGTGTTGATTTCCCGTAAACTTTCGTTTTTTTCGAAGTTGATCTATGCGTAGGATGATCGTGAGAACCTTTTTGATTGGAATACCGAGGTTTTTCACTCCTTTTTATTGAGATTCACTGCGATGTGCTTTGTAGAACGGTTACAAGAAAACTAAATAAGTCGTTCAAATATACCTGCGTCGAGCTGCTTCAAAACACATATGACCGACAACAATGTACGAAAGATTTCACAGGTATATACCTATATGCACATACTGTGTACCTGGAGGTCGAGAGTAGCGCCCCTAATACTATTACAATATTTACGATGCCGACAGAGCCCGAATAATAAGTCAGGTACAGCCCCTCAGCTTACGCATGTTTCTGACCGACGAGCAGCTGCTCTTTAGAAAGCTGTAGTTAAAAAACTATTTGAGATCCATACTTGAAATTTTAATATGTTATTCTTGAAGGTATAGACTATCGAAAAAAGCAAAAAAAAAACAATTTTTTGAAAGTGTCACACTAGTGGTGCCCCTAGTGGTGCCCCATCGGGGTCTCAGTGTATATCGCTTGAATGGTTTTTAACGGTACTTGGAATTTCAAAGATATTAAATATCAAACTTGAACTGCAATACATGTGTATAAATACTTCAGAGATTCTTTCGATACCAATTTCATTCGTCCTTAAGCAATGCTTCAAACAAAGACACAAAAAGAATACATTTTAGTCGCGCTTCATTTCTTTGAAATATTCCTTTGGTATACGTAAATTTGTCAATAGCTCTATTAGGAATCTTAAAATTCTGACATATACAAACAATCATTAATGAAGTTTTGACTACGAAATAACGAAAACATGTCAAGTTTATATTAACTTTGTGGATTTACTGCTGATGAAAATTAATCAAATAATTAATCTTGGAGGTGTAATGGTGACAGCTAGTAATTTAAATTCGACTGGGTGGTCACGGAAAGTTGGTACCTCAGTTCCTAGTATAACTTGAGAGCTTATGAAGGTTTGTGTCCAAATGAGATATATGTGCGGGGCATTGCATGCCAAATCAAATACCCTTAAACCTTTCATTTCATCATTTTACTGCCAATTTTGTATTATAATACCCATAAAAGAATCTCTCTTGATTTTCTTCCAAATTTTTCCCCTCACTGATGAGATGATTTTTTTGACATTTGATGTTTTTTTTTCACATGTCTATAACTGCAAAGATGAGTGAAATCGAACCATTATATTCAAAATATTTGTTCTTTGCTGATACGAAAAATAATTGTTAAATTTGGATGGGTGAGTTGAAGTTTATAGTCCTTTATATATAGAAGTATTACGGTTTCAACTACTCTCGATATTCTCCATTGAATACGGGCTCTAGTGGGAGTAGAGACAGAGGATTTCTCTCCTGAAAAGCCCGAAAGCTTATTTGCAATGCTGTCGACACATTTGCTAGGCTTGTGGCATACGTCGGGCCAGCAGGCGTTATGATATTGCAACATTATGCTAATTGCAATGTATATACATGCGCACATATTATATGTGTATATATATATATATATATATATATATATATATATATGTATGTATATTAATCGTTTCACATACATAATATAGACATAAATGGATGTATAAGTTGAGCTGATTCATGATCAATGGTGCATACCGATGACCACTTTCTGACAAACCTTAATGAAACAAGATCCGCCAGTAATTAGCCACCGAAAGATTGGATCCTTTCTGATAGGGTTATTTCCACGTGTTAATATATCGAATAGAAAGAGACGAGGACATCCTTCTTCAAAATGACCAAACGATATGTGCTCTACGGATTGAAATAGCGCTCAGCCTCGGCCTTATTCTGTCCACTCGACCATGCATCGCTGTTACGAGATTGATCAAAGCTCCTTTGGTTATGATGATTCCACGTTTAACGGGCAAACATTCGACCACGGAATCAGGCAAGAGAATGTGTAATGTCTCTGTCCGTGCTATTTGCTCGTATGTGTATGTGTCTATGTGTGTGAGCGCGGGAATGTGCAAGCGTGTTTATATACGTGGATCCTCCGGCTCATTGCCAAAGCCGACGAATTCATTCACGCTTCAATAAATCGATACGATGAGTGTCCTATAAATAAATGTTTATCTAAATAAAATTAAGGTAGCGGGATCGTTACATCGAGAGAGTCAGATTATAAGACTGATGGGTCGTTTTTTTTCGGAATAATAGAAAAGTAACTGACGATCAAAGAATGTCAAAATCATTGAAGATCATAAAAAGGTCCGGCAAAGTCGGATCAAAGATATTTTAAGGTCATGTCAATATCACCTCCCAAGGTCATTTTTATATCACTGTAACGACGTTTCGACCTAATTGCCGTGAAGCAATTTCAAGGTCACTTTTAGTTTATCTGTAAAAATGTATTATTACGTATTGACAGTTAAGAAGTTTAATTTCAAAATATTTTAAATTACTTCTGATTGCAAAATAAGAGGTTATCCATCAGTCTCGTTAAACGAGGTCACACGCATGAAAGTCTCTCGATATGTGAATAGCTGCTGCTTATCCGGTTGCGGATTGTATTTGAAATTTTTTAATCATCGTAATACTGGAGATAGGGAAAGCTTAATAATTAATAACTCTCGCTCGAAACGGGAGATTTTCATTTGCGTACTCGAGTGAGCCTCATCGTGCTCCACACCCCGGGTTTGCGAGCAGCCCTCTCTCAACGTTGCCTAGTCATTACGAGCTAATTGAAAATGATGACGACAGCAGCTAGAGATAGAACTCATTTGTTTGAATGTATGCTTCAATATGTTTGTGTATGTGTGCATGTGTGTCCAGAGAAAGCGACTGAAAGAGGAAGAGAGAAAGAGAGAGAACAAAATGACTAAAAGAAGAAGAGAGAAAAAGAGAGAGATGCACCACTCAAGTCAAAACAATGAAAAGCATCGTCTCTCGCGCCCGTGTTGCCACGCGCTCCCCTTCGGCTTTTCCCTTTCCCTGTAACCAACTGAAAAGCCTCGAACCGACTAGAGGAGAGGCTTTTGCACCCTCGAGCCAACCGCGCCAATACCTTTACCACTCGTCGCACCTCGCCAGCTTCGTCCCTTTCTTCTCTGCGCCCGCCACCCTTTTTCTTCTTTCTCCTCCTCCATCTCCATCTCTTCACTCCTGTATCTGTATAACGTTTCTGTATGCTCACACCCCTCGTCCATCTACACCAACACTATCCCTCGTGGTCCGCTTTTTTCAACTCCTACCCCCCTACTTTGAGCTCTCTCTCTTTCTCTCTTTTTTGTTCACTCGTACGTGTGCATCTCTGTGGCACTGAATCATATCTGCAATGAAGAGCTTGATGCTGCAATGCTCTCGACTTTGAGGGAAGGAGCGTACGTAGATGTATATTAGTTTTTGTTGTTTTTTTTTCTTTAGTCAGATTGAATTATAACGGATATTATATTTTCTTAGTTGTATTGCGGCTAGTATCATGACTTTTTGTAAAAATAATTTTCGAATCTATTGTTTGAGTAACTTAATTTCAGGAACAACTATGATCAATTAACTACTAGTGTTTTTGCTCCATTCATTCATTTTGATTTCCAAATTCATGAAAATAGGCATGGGTGGAGAAAGAGCAAATGTAAATCACGAATATGAGTTGAACAAAGGAAAGATTGTGACAAGGCGGAAGCAAGGGTCCGACAGTTCTTGCAATGTCAATAACAGTCTTCTGGCTCCCTGAAAAAAGATTGTGATAGATTGGCCGGCTCTAGACACCCAAGTCCACCATTTATCTAACGTTATTTCATTCCTCACTTTCGCCTGACGACACAATATTCCACAAACTCTTGTGCAAGAGGTCTTGTCAAATTTCTTCGGTTCAACTCGAGTGTTTATATACCGCAACCGTTAAGCTCGTATATTTTTTTGTCTCCACTTCTATTCGACCTTCTACGTTTATGAAAAACAAGTGACAGAGAGGTAAAGAAAATGTGACGAGATAAAATGGCGAGAGAAGTAAAAAAAAAAATGTTACAAAGCAAATGACATAAATGTACGTAAAGGGCTTTCATCTCGAGGAAAAAAAATTATTGAAAAATTGATCCGAGATTCGAGTAAAGTCATACATGTAGATTCTTTTTTAACGTAGCATACTTTTATATCTTTCGCGTCTTGTTCCATCTCCGTTTTTTCTCTCTTCCTTGGCAGTATACTTGCGATTGAAAAACTTTCTGTGATCCTGCTCCTTGCACTCTTTTCATCCACCTTCATCCTTTTTTCTTTCTCTCTCTCGCCTGCTCGGTCCAACTTACAGTTCGTGAAACGACCAGACTCATACCGGCAAAGAAGAGTTTGTGAAGAATATCTCGAGAGATCGAAAACCCATTCCGAGTATCAGAAGAGCAGCTACGACATCGTGAAACCGGATGAGGAGTAAAGAAGACGAAGATCAGGAAAAAAGAGCAAAGGTGAGGGAGGCGATGAAAGTTTTAGAGATGAGTCGAGCCAAGGGATAACTTGCCTCGTTGGACAGGTCAGCATCTCCGGTGTAACATTTTCATAAGGGTAAATCTAACTTTCACTTGAACCCTTAAGTATTTAAGCATATTTCACCAAATTTTTTTTCTACGAAAACTATATTAAAATAGAAACAAAATATTTATTTAACTGTAGATCGACTATAGATGGAATACTCCAAATTAATAGTTATATATGGCCAGAATTTTCAAGACGCTTACTTATTTCTCGCTTATTGTTCTTGAAGCCTTCAAGAACATTAGGAAAAAAAAATCTTTCACACATTCTGGCGCCTATACGAAATACGAAGAGTTTTAGTATTCCTTGATCTCTTTTCCTTTTAATGTCAGAACTGTTTTCTCTATAATGTGTTTCTCTATAATGTGACCACTGTCCACTCACTCCGCACTCCATTACTTTATTCACTTTCATACCAAATGAATGTGAAGTAATATGGTGAGAATAAAAACAAAATACGAAAATTACCTTATATCTCGCTCTCACAAACAGTCTTAAAACTTTTGTGAAAATTTAAATAAGTTATCAAAGTACTAGTCTAGTAATCTAGTCTCTATAGCCCCTTTTTTCAGAAAACTAACCTCCAAATGCTATCGTAATGTTCAAGCCACCGAATGTGGAGAAATTAATATTAAAAATCACCGAAGTATAGTTGGATATTTTCTCAGAATTGTACAGCATTAATTTTTTTTTTCTTATTCAATTAAACTTTCAGAGGTATAAAAGTATAAAATTTGAAGCTAATTTGACTGTCAGTGTTTTAGCGACAAAAGGCAGAACAGTTAATTTTCTGTGTTGATTTATATTTCTCATCAGAAATAATCAAAATGTTAAATTAATGACGCCGAAGCTGAGTAGATATTCATTTTTTTTGCTTTGTGAATAATAAATAATAATAGAAAACACTAGAATAAACTTTTTGCCGCCCCAAAATACATGAAAACTTTTCTTTAAATTTCATTTGATTGTCAGAGTATTTGATATCTAAAAGTGCACAGAATACTTAGAATCTAGAATTGATAATGGGATTGTCCTTTTAATGAATTTATTTACTTATTTTTTTTAGCCCTTGGTGAAAAAATGTTTTTCAAGAAAATCATCAACAAGAATTTTTCGCTGCAACCGCTTCAACCAAATCAAAAATTAAAAACATACAAATGTAATTATTGTGTAAAAACGTATGCTCATCACGTTACACGAATGGCCAAGCATTTAAAATCGTGCTCAAACTGTTCTCCGATCGTTAAACAGCAGATCAAGCTCCATTTTCATGAAAAAACAAAAAAAGACCAACGTCAAATAAAGAGGAAGCGTGAGTCGTCGACAGAATCAAGCAGTGGCATACAAGGGTTGAAATCAAACGTTGACTCTGAGCCTCGTCCTCGTCCGTTAAGCGAAAGTACTCCAAATCAGAGTAGCAGAAATCTTAAATCTTTTCGTGACAGAATGTCAACAACAGAGCAGACACACCTCGAATAATTACTGGCAAATGCAATATATGCTTCCGAAAAGCCTCTCAGCATTACTGCTAATGGCTTTTGGATCAAATTCTTTAACGTTTTGGGGTCATCTTTCACCTTACCATCCAGACACGACATTTCGAACAATCTACTGAATGCTACGTATAACAAGTTAAGCTCAGAGTCGAAGAAAAAGTTGCGTCAACACAATCGGTTGGATTACAATGCAATGGAAGGTCCAATATACGCAATCAAGGAATTACTAACTTCATTCTAACAACGCCGGATCCTATTTTCTTCGCAACGATAAAGACATCAACCAACTCATAAATGGCGAAATATATAGCGGAAAAAATGAGCGAAGGTTTTAATGAGCGAGTCGTTAAGGTTTTGACTTTGTTAAAGCCTATCGGCGTATGAATAACAACGTTAGAGCTGGATAAGCCTAAATTGAGTCAAGTCCCGGAGGCTTTCTTTGAGCTGAAAAAGCACTTTGACCATGAATTACGTGAGTGTGATCTTATTTTCCCCAAGTTTATTTTCCCCAAGCTGAAACTGAATTCTTCATGCAGTCACTGGACAAGCGACGCAATATGGCAGTCAACGCAATTCATCTCGCCGCCAATATTCTTGATCCTAGCTTTATGGATAAAAATTTAAGCAGTGAAGAACCCGTGAAAGGCACGTCGCTGATATTCGAATTGGGGAAAAAATTTAAACTCGACGAAAACAAAGTTCTCAAAAAATTGACAGAATTTCTTGCAAAAAAGGAATATGGGATCAAGACTACGTTCAAAAAGCTGTTCACGTAACCTCTGTAGAGGACTGATGGAAAGGAATTTGCATGATGACTCTACTCACAAGGAAAGGTACTTTGGTGTCCCCCTCCGATTTTGATAATTTTTATATATGTTATAGTCCATCGAAAATTAAGAGACACGTAATTTTTTTTATCGGCTTAAAGTTATTTTTAAGGGGTGAAATCGACCCCCAAAGTTGAGCATGTTTTGCATCTGGTAGAGTGTTTCATATAGAAGCACTTAACCGATCGTAACGAAACCAATTGCAAAACGTTTTTCACGTCAAATAACCTGTATATAATGTTCAACTTCTTATGCACCCCTATTACATGGGGATGATTCACCCCCGAATATCCAGAATTCTTTTGTATAAAAAAAACTTGCAATCCGATTTCAATAAAACAAACGCCATTTTGCAGAGCAAAAAAAATAAAATTGACGTATTTTTGGGTTTTTCTCAGATTAAAAAAATTAAGGGGGTAAAACACCCTTAAAATGTCAAATTTCATTTTGAGCACTGTCCCCTTCCGATTTCAATATTTTTTTTATAAAATGTAGCTTATCGAAAAATAAGACCACCTATTATTTTTATTGGCTCAAAATTATTTTTAAGGCGTGAAATCAACCCCCAAAGTTGGGCATGTTTTGCATCTGGTAGAGTGTTTCATATAGAAGCACTCAACCGATCGTAACGAAACCAATTGCAAAACGTTTTTCACGTCAAATAACCTGTATATAATGTTCAACTTCTTATGCACCCTTACTTACTGCAGGGGGCTGAACCACCCCCTGACATTCATAATTTTTTGTATAAAAGAAAAATTGTCATTCGATTTCAATGGAAAAACCAACATTTTGAAAAGCAAAAAAAAATTATAGTGAATGTGTCTAGATTTTTCGAATAAAAAAAATTAAGGGGGTAAAACACCCCTAAAATCTCAAATGTCATTTTGCGCACTTAAATGATAAAATTCAATTCAATTGGTCTCATTATCATTGCGTATCGACTTATATGCTAAATAATATTTATTTCGCATGTACATCCGCTGCCCTTCTGACATGCTTCACGTTTATAAAGAAGTGTTGGTATCCGTTCTATTTATATAAGTTTCTATTTTGAACGATTTACGAAAATAAAAAAAAAACTCAAATATCAAAAGAGTCGCATCAGCAATTCACCGCCCAGAATGTAAACAAAGCTGGCTCATGCCTTGCCATATTCTTATTCATATCAAGAACCGCTATAGTGGCTCGACCCCAAGTATTCTTGAAAAAGCCAGTTCGCTCAGGCTAATGTTTGAGGTATATCCGAAAACCAAATAAAAATGCTGTTTTCGTGGTGATGTCAGATCAAACCGCCCACTCAAGATGAAAAAGGTAAAACTGACTTTATATTATTCCAGAAGTTAAGTTGCTGTTCGACTGTTGATCAGTCATTATCGTGTCCGCTATCGTGAATACCGTATTGTTATTAACATGTCCATCAATCCAATGAACGTAATAAGACTGTTGTTTCTTACATTCGAGGTAATGAACATTCCTGACAGTCCTGTTAACAATAATGAAGTGGAATTGAAAGAGAGTTTCGCGGAAATTCTGAAGGCCTCTATGGCAGAGTTCAATCAGTTAGAAATCGTCGAAGATACGACATTAGATTTTCAAGAACCGTTTAGAGATGTCATAGTAGAACCTGTCGAAGATAATGACATCGAATGGGGTCTAGGAGAATCTCCATTAAGCCCTGAAACGTGTACTGACGATGAAGAAGATTTGAGCTACGACTACAAACAAAGAGCTGTTGAGTACTGGAGAAGTGCAAAAACGAAACAAAATAGGAAAATAGAAACAGTCCAAAACCGATTTAAACTCGTTAAATCTGTGCGCCAATTAAGGCGCTGGGCTCAACAAATTAATAAAGGCGGAACTTACAAGGAAAAATTGTCGCGCATTTCTGAATATACAATCGATAATTTAAAAAGCGCCATAGAAGCAGGTCTCATTGTACACGATATCGATCTTCGGAGATGGGCATTACAAGCCCAAAAATTGATTGGGCATGAGAATTTGCGTTTCAGGGCTTCGCCAACATGGATAAAAAAGTTTAAAAAAGTTCATCGAATAACAAGTAGAAAAATAAATAAATTCGTGACAAGAAAGACTCTCGAATCAAAGGACATATTACAAAACGATGCTAATAAATTTGTCTCCGCAGTTCAATTGAAAATTGAGGAATATGGCTTGGAAAATATTTATAATTCTGATCAAAGTGGTTTCCAATTAGAAGTCCATTCAGGGCGAACGTTAACAGAAGAAGGTACAAAACAAGTAGAATGCCTTGTACAATCCGTTTCAGCGACAACCCATAGCTACACCATCCAGCCGACAATATCAGCAGCAGGAAAATTGTTGTCACCTCTTCTGATAATTTTAAAAGAGCCATCCGGGCGGTTGGGGCCAATCGTAGAACGAACCATTTTTCGACCTCCCAATGTTTTTATAAGTGTTTCAAAATCTGGCAAGGCTACATCAGGTACGTTGGTATGTAATATTCAAATATAAAAAATAGATGTGCTATTAATTTTTACATATTGATTTATAGAACATTTCAAAGTATGGCTTCAAGAAGTGTTCTTCCCAAATGTCGGTGAGAAAAGTGTGCTTTTAATAGACTCATGGAGTGGACATTGCCCTAGTGTTGTCACGGAAGTTACACCACATAACAAAGAAATTGTTACAATGATCATACCGAAAGGAACAACAGGGAATATCCAGCCACTTGATGTCTTCGGATTTAGAATTTGGAAAAATTATGTCAGACATTTTTCAGACAGTGTCATGTTACTTGATTATGATTTAAGTCTACATTTACGAAATAATATAATCAAGCTGCAATCTCTAGTACATAATCAATTATCATCTCCGAGGTACGAAAATTTATTTCGATATGCCTGGTTCAAAAGTGGGTACATAGAAGAACGACCTGAGCATTTCGAAAATCCCGTTGAATTCGCTTTTGGTATGTCATCTCAAACACAATGTGAAATTGAAGGCTGCACAAATGTGGCTGTAGTAAGATGTTCATGGTGTAAAAAGTCACTTTGTTTCAAACATTTCTTCGAAGAACATCATTACTGTTCAAAATATAATCATTAAGTTCAGGAATGATAATTGAAACGAAAATTTGAATTGGAATCTATTTTTACTACATGAAAGATTTTAGCGCCTATGTATAACCTATATATATATATTTGTGTACAGACCATGTGTATACAAAAATAAAAAATCGTGAAGCTCACGACCACCGAAGATGTAGGAGTACTCAATTTTTCATATAATTAAAAAGCCGATGTACATGCGAAATAAATATTATTTAGCATATAAGTCGATACGCAATGATAATGAGACCAATTGAATTGAATTTTATCATTTAAGTGCGCAAAATGACATTTGAGATTTTAGGGGTGTTTTACCCCCTTAATTTTTTTTATTCGAAAAATCTAGACACATTCACTATAATTTTTTTTTGCTTTTCAAAATGTTGGTTTTTCCATTGAAATCGAATGACAATTTTTCTTTTATACAAAAAATTATGAATGTCAGGGGGTGGTTCAGCCCCCTGCAGTAAGTAAGGGTGCATAAGAAGTTGAACATTATATACAGGTTATTTGACGTGAAAAACGTTTTGCAATTGGTTTCGTTACGATCGGTTGAGTGCTTCTATATGAAACACTCTACCAGATGCAAAACATGCCCAACTTTGGGGGTTGATTTCACGCCTTAAAAATAATTTTGAGCCAATAAAAATAATAGGTGGTCTTATTTTTCGATAAGCTACATTTTATAAAAAAAATATTGAAATCGGAAGGGGACAGTGCTCAAAATGAAATTTGACATTTTAAGGGTGTTTTACCCCCTTAATTTTTTTAATCTGAGAAAAACCCAAAAATACGTCAATTTTATTTTTTTTGCTCTGCAAAATGGCGTTTGTTTTATTGAAATCGGATTGCAAGTTTTTTTTATACAAAAGAATTCTGGATATTCGGGGGTGAATCATCCCCATGTAATAGGGGTGCATAAGAAGTTGAACATTATATACAGGTTATTTGACGTGAAAAACGTTTTGCAATTGGTTTCGTTACGATCGGTTAAGTGCTTCTATATGAAACACTCTACCAGATGCAAAACATGCTCAACTTTGGGGGTCGATTTCACCCCTTAAAAATAACTTTAAGCCGATAAAAAAAATTACGTGTCTCTTAATTTTCGATGGACTATAACATATATAAAAATTATCAAAATCGGAGGGGGACACCAAAGTACCTTTCCTTGTCAGTAAAATTGCGGTTCCAATTTTGAATTTACCGGCTACGTCCGCAGCAACGGAACGGTCATTCAGCACGTATGGCTGGATTCACTCTTCGAAGTGTAATCGGTTAACCAACAAGCGAGCAGGTATGATAACATATATTGCCCATAATTTGAAGCTTTTGCGTGAAAAAAAGGATCTAGAAAGGAGAGCAAAAAGGAGAACGAGGAGCCGGTATCAATGTTGGATTCGGAATATGCATCGGAGACGGACGTTGAAGAAAGTGAATGTGAATTGTGATTAAATTTAATCGTATTCATTTCCTCCCCTTTTCCTTTCGTTTTTGTGCTATTACACAAGTATTGTGATTTTTTATAGTACAAGCTGTAGTGTAGACTACGAAATGACCTCTAGTCGTGATTTGTAATGATTGTCCAGTTTCTAGTCTACTCATCACCCAATGCCTAAAATTACTTTGCTAAATTGATAAAAATAACTATAAGGACGTATAACGGATTAATATTATTAATTCCAAGATTGATGAGTAAACTAATAATAAGTTAAAGCTTTATTACTTATATTACAAGATGTTCACAATGTTTAAATAAAAAAAATGTCTAAAATATTTGTACAAACAAAATACGATCAAAAATACATATTTAATATTTGTATTGCAAAAATAAAATCATTTTCGTTACTTAATATATGACCCACTTATGTATACGATGTTCATTATACGAAAAGTTTTCTTTGTACCGTGACCCATGATCCAAAAAAAAATGACTGTCATTTCGCAACTATATTGAGCTAATCCGTCATATTTGACAGTGACACGACCGTAGCTGAAATGACTGTCATTCTGTATCGGAGAAAATTGATTTTTGAAAAACGACCAGCAGTGACCGTCAATGACCGTCATTTTTGGTTATTTGACCGATTCCTAAAATGACGGTCATTTTGTATCACTAGCTGTAACCATTAATCAGACTATTCCGAATGGGGGTCGTTAATTTTATTCCCCAGACGCCAGAAAAAGGAATAAAATCATCTTCATGACGGAGAGAAGTCTCGTGACGGATATTTGGTTAAGAACTGCCCCTTATTCCAACAACTACCCCCATCCCTCACGTATCAAAAACGATATCGATGTCGTGAGTGAAATCGAGTACAATTTAAGATACGGGTAAGATCTCGTTTTGCCTAGTATTACTCTCAATATTTTGATCAAATGGTTGGAGGAGGTGAATGCAGACATGAAGAATGAAGGGTGATTGGATGCACGAGACGTAGGGAATCGTTTTATCGTTTCCTCGCGTGAAACTAGCTCGTATTAGTGGCCTCTGTCTTCTGGGGTTGATCTGGATACTGTGTTAAGAGGGATGAAAAGTTCAATTCGTATAGCAGGTTAGGGAGTTTGGCAGAAGACTGCAAATTCGGAGTCTCACGGTACCAGGCAGACTTGAAGCGTTTCTCTCGCTCTTATTTGAACCCCTGCCTTACTTTTCCACCCTCCATATTCGATATTCATGAAGCCACACAATAAACCTAAAGATCTCTGCCCCCCCCCCGCCCCTGCAAAGGGTGAAGAAAAAACGGCTTCTAACACGAAATATATACCTGTATATTGTGTGCATATGTATAAGCTTTCATCATTGGGTTGGTGCTGGGTGCATCTAGAGAAAGGACGGGTTGTAGAAACGATCGCAGGGGTTGGAATGAGAAAAAGGGATTGGTCTGGGGATGGTCATATCGATTGTCTGGCATTTAACCGATCGGCCAAAGAGTGGGAGACACTACAATATAAAATCACATTGGGGGGTGCTGTATAACATAACATTCTCTCGTTTATTCATCCCTTGGCCAATGAGGCATGAAGCGAAACTTGTGGCCAATGTGCTCGTGTGTGCTCGCGCTTGTGGCCAGTAACGGAACCAACTCCTACTCACCCTCTTGCCAAACGTTATGATTTCCTACAATTCCGACTGTACAATTTTCCATTTCCGGTACAAAGAGCTTCCCTTCGATCTTTCCAACGTAAATCCAATTTTTATTTATTTATTTCTACAGGCAATTCTTCCTCAAGTTGCGCAATTACAATCCTCCAGCTATTTTGATGCTTGCTCGACGAATGAACCATCTGAATTAGAAATCAAACCCGCGAAATATTTACAAACACTTTATGTGAAAACCACTCCTTAATTCCGATAGAATAATGAGCAAACGTTTTGGCGTAAAATTGCCCATATATAACTCAATGTTACACCAGTCGTAGTGAAAAAAATGTTCATACGCTCCGATGCTTGTAATTGGATCACAATTGCTCAATGATTCGTCGTCGAGTGCGGGAAAAAAATCCCTACAAACTGCAAAAATGAAACCTTTCAAAATTTTCATTAAGGGATTATAGCTTTGTGCCGTTTTTTCCCTACGAACGTCAATTTTTATTCTCGTTTGATTTTCTTCATGATGATAAAACGGCAGTCTTGCATTGTACGAATCTTTCTCTCTCCTTGTCATAAATGTAATATAATGGTGAGGGGTTTTCACGTAGTGATACACACGTTCCTATTCCTCGATCCGGATATGACATTTACTATCAATTTACGATGTTACGGGCCGTTAAATGCGAGCTTCCTTCCCTTGGCTGTGGCGACGAGTAGAGGTTCGGTCTTCTTTTGCTATATATGCGGCGTGCAAACACATATGCATATGTGATTGCACGCCGATATTCATGAATTAGAGAAATATGGTCTTCATGCTACATGCATAAACAAAATTACTTCTCACCCAATTAATAGAAGATATATGTCTATATTGAAAGAAAAAAATAATATCTATTGAAAAGAAATAATAATAATCAGTAAAACAAATTCAATAATTGTATAATAAAAGACTTACAGGTCTAGCAGCATGAGCATCAACCATGAAAAACGAGACTAGTTCCTTTACGTACCTGAAACATAAAAACAAATCACAATCAATTGAAACTCGAGCTTATTTACCGAAATAAATGGAATAAAGTTACTTTCGTAGCCCATTTTCGGTTGCATATAAAATAATTGTTCCATGAATCATTGATAATACATTTAAGATTATTGAATTGAGGATTAATTCAAGACCATTGGCTTTAAAATGTTCCCTCACCGAACAATAAATGTACTCTACAAAAAACCGAAGCAAAAAAAGGGTTTTCTTCAAAATAAATGAATTGAATCCAAAGCCCCTCAATCGTGGTCGATAAACGGAAAGGATAAGCTGATAGAAATAAAGGAAACAAGATTTCGAATTTAGATGTACTTTCGCCATTATTAAGCAAGAGGAAAATCGTAAAAGCGAGAAAAAAGGTGTCAGCTTGATGATCAGGATGGAAGTGAGGTGAGGGTTGAAGGGCGGTAAAGGAGTTCGATTTTAGCCTGGACAGCTCTTAATCATGATCCACGCCGGCTTTATTTTGCCTCTCTATTTATCTCTCTCTCTCTCTCTCTCTCTCTCTCTCTCTCTCTCTCTCTCTCTCTCTCTCTCTCTCTCTCTCTCTCTCTCTCTCTCTCTCTCTCTCTCTCTCTCTCTCTCTCTCTCTCTCTCTCTCTCTCTCTCTCTCTCTCTCTCTCTCTCTCTCTCTACTGGATAGTTGAAGAATGGCAAAATAAAGAGAGAAAGCGAAGTAAAATGAGAGCAAGAGAGAACGATAGAGGGAGGTCCCATTTCACGTATTTTACGGAACGTTTTGATTATGCTAATCCTCGTTTTACAACGGGACTATATAGTGGCTGCTCTCGCAGTAAAATTGCCCTGTAGCATTTCTTTTCTCTATCCCACTCTTTAGTTTTCACATTTGATATCTTTTTTCTTGGAACGTTTCTCTCAGCTTGCAGTTTTACGAGGGCGAACTGCGAATCCCACCACGGAAAACAAGAGAAACGAAGAAAAGAGATATTCTACACAGTATTCACGACCCGTGAATACCTTGTGCATTATAACATCGTACGAAAATATGCTGTACACATTAAAGTATATACATGAAGCATTCCCTGCCAAACCAGTCGGTTCGTGAACCCGACCATGATCGATTCTGTTGAAAATTTATTATCTTTCAGCACCTAAGAGAAGGAGTGTTTCAGAAAATTTGAAATTTTTATCTCAAATCGTCGAAGAACTATGAATTTATCAAAATTTCATGCAAACACTTTTTTAAATGCTCAGAGCTTTTTCAAATACATAGATATCAAAATAAAAAAAGTAGGTCATTTTTTGTCTTAAAATGTAATTTCATTAAAAAAATACAATATAGATATAGTAATTTATTTTCATGTTTTTTTATCAGCTTTAAACAAAACTTTTTTTTTCAATACTCGGGCCATTTTGAGTTTATTGAAAAAAATCACTATTTTTTGAGACAGATTATGACATGACTCAAAATTCTCGCAACTTGTGATATCCGTACTTTCTATTTTTTTCCTTATTTTTTACCACGTGTATAAACTAGTAATTATTAATTGACACAAATTTAATACATTGATAACAAATTTTTGCAAAATAACCCCCCACATATTGTGACGTTTTTTTCAACAACTTCAGCATCTCAAATTAATCTCCATTCAACAGTTATTTTGAGAAGTCAGCTGATGATTTCTTACCGACTATTTTTTATTGAAATGATTGAGGAACGATTTAAAAAGTATTTTCGACTAGGCTAGCCTTTCAAGATATGGTAGAGGGGCTGGCGTGATTCGGGGTAGAAATAAAATAAAAGGTGGCAAACCATTGGAACATTTCGGAATCACAAATTATTTTATTAGAAGTTAAAACTCGATCTCGTGGAAGACCGGAACGAGAAAATGCAATTAATGGTAACAAAATTTCTGGAAAACGTTTTTTACAATGTTCACTCTCAATTGTACATAAAGTTATGGTGGTACTGATGTGAAATTTTTACACGTGAGCATTTATATGAAGAGGCGCGGCAGCAGCTTGATTTATATAGTGTGATGTGGGCAAAATTACCACGTCGCAATATATTGATATAATTATCCGTCATGGTGGTTAATTATACTCCAAACTAAATGTTCAAATAAACATTATTTTCAAGTGATTTTCATATTATTTTTTTCATCTTTCAGTGTTCCCTCTTTTTTCATGTTGATTAGATGCCAATCTCTGTGCTTTTTTGCCATTTTTACCAATGTTTAAAGTAAATGCAAATGATTGGGATAAATAATCTATCAATATTAATTACCACCCTAAAGCACCTTACAGAGCTGCTCAATTTTAATAGTACTTTTAACATTTCCACGTAACGTATGTTCAAAAATTGATCCACGGAAACTCGATGGATATGCTGTATGAAAAAATAATTTAAATTCCATTTTTTTACACCGCAGGTATTCCGTATTACGACCCTATGTACTTTAGGGAATGGTATTCGTGAATTTCTGGCGAACACGTTTCCGGAGTGCTCGTTGATGTATAGTCATAGGTACGCGAGTTCAAAATCTACTATGTACGTCAGAGCAGCAAGGGAGACCAGTTCCGTATTCGGAGATTGATCGATTTCCATTATAAATAACGCGTTTCTGAAATTAATTGTCAGTATCAAAACATTTATGAAATTTTTCGACAGATGAGCTGCACAATTTTTGCATATTTTGTTGGCGTATATTAACATTTTTTTCTTAAATTTTTTTCGGGCTACTTTATGTTATTTGAATTCCACCTTTTTTTGTTAAGTTTTTATTTTTTATTTCTTGGAGAGTTATTTCACCTAAAGTCGCGGTAGCGACTCGCAACACGTACATGTCAAAACTATAACTGCCGAAGACGAGTCATTACAAGACTTTAAAACAAGCATCGCGTTTCAAACGGTTTTCGAAAAGTTCGTACAAATCTAACAAAAACCAAATCCTGGCAAAAAAACAACATAAATGGTGTAAATCATATTCAGACAAGTACATTTACTCACCCCAAACAGTTATCTCTCTAAAAATCTCGCGACAAAACAAAATCCTCAGAAAAGGTAATATGAGAGACAACCTCTAAAAAATCAAATAAAGTTAAGTTGGGCCTTCGCAAAAAAATATAAGAGAGCCCCACAAAATTTCACTAAATAAATTATAATCTGACAAAAGATGCCAATTCAAACGTGGCCAAAAATTACGTTTAAACTTCACAAAAGTCATTAAAAAATTGAAACTGTAAAAGCATTAATGGTCAAATACATTGAAACCTATTAATCTCTAATAAAAAATCATCCAATAAACTTAAAATACAGTTTTTCTGCAGTATAGTTGTTTTACACAACAAGAACTAAAATCGAAAATCGGTATTGTTACATCCTCGTGAGCTGATCGGAGTTAGAGAGGACGTATCACGATATTTGACGTCTCTTTTGAGTCAAGGCAATTAAGCCCTTTACTCTGGGATGGAAGCCTCGTCTTCGATATGGGAAGGAATATGGAGATGAGTGACCGTCAAGCCGTTATGAGTCTTAACATGCAGGGGTTAGTAGTAGGTTTGGTAATAGAAGATTACTTGCTGTGGTTTAATGTTTAATTGATACTTTTATTCGGATTTCTCCTCATTTTCATTTACAATTCCGGGTACAAAACATCGTCATATGTGGATCGATGTTACAATTATTCGCACGAAGATGAGGACCTATGGTCCGCAATAAGCTTGATTATACCGTAACTAAGAAGATTATATAGCTCCTCTATTACTACTGCATTCAATTTTTCAAGTGGACGAAGAGACAACCCGGTACGGGATATAGAATTCGACAACCAAGTGTCTAGTTTTACTAATAACTGTTGAATTCAAATAAGACTGCAATTTCACGTCGCGGACTTGGATTCAGATTTTTAGATTTAGAAATACTCGTACTTGATTTCGAATGATTTTGTAAAGTATGCTGATCAATTCTTGATTTAATAGAGTTGGAACCTTTTACTTTGAATTTGATTTAGTAGACTTGGCGATGAATACAGGGTGTCCCATGGAAATGTGCGAAAACCAAACGAATGATCCCCACCCTTTCGACCCTCTCAGGGGCCCTACGTTTTGTAAGTATATACCTGAGGTTTGTCAGTTTTATTCTAGCTGCGGTAGAAAGCGGACGGCGTTAGTGAAAATGAGTGAGCTTACCATCGAAGAAAAGGTTTTTCTCATTGAGTGCTTCTACACAAGAGGAAAAATTTACAGTGAAGCATTTAGAGGATTCCGTACTAAGTTCGGAACTAAAAGAGCTTCGAGCGAAACTACTCTTAGAAGGTAAGAATCAATTATTTTATATTGATTTTTCTATAACGTTCCATAAATAATCTTTTTCTCGAAGTTTCCGCGAATTCTTACGGCAATATTGTTCTTTTTTACAGAGTAATTGATAATTTTATATAATACGGAACTCTGCAGGACCGTAGGAAAGATTTACCAGGCCCTTCAGTCTCGGTTACCACGGAGGAGACGATCAATGAAGTTGAAAAATATTTTAAAGAAAATCCACATTCTTCGATTCGCAAGGCCGAAAAAGCTTTGAAACTGAGTAAATCAACTGTGCATAGGATTCTACGGTATTTTATAAAAATGCACCCTTATAAAATAACCACGCATCAGTTGTTAACTGAAGACGCAAAAGTGAAGAGAAAAGAGTTCTGCAACACGATTACGCAAATGTTCGAAAATGAAGAATTGAGTGAAAAATCAATTATTTTTAGGGTTCCGTACCCAAAGGGTAAAACGGGACCCTATTACTAAGACTCCGCTGTCCGTCCGTCTGTCTGTCTGTCCGTCTGTCACCAGGCTGTATCTCATGAACCGTGATGGTTAGACAGTTGAAATTTTCACAGATGATGTATTTCTGTTGCCGCTATAACAATAAATACTAAAAAACAGAATAAAATAAATATTTAAGGGAGCTCCCATACAACAAACGTGATTTTTTGTCGTTTTTATAGATAATGGTACGGAACCCTTCGTGCGCGAGTCCGACTCGCACTTGGCCGCTTTTTTCTAATGAAGTGCATTTCTGGATGAATGGTTACGTCAACAAACAAAATTATCGCTTTTGGGGCTCGCAAAATCCTACAGTCGTAATGGCAACGTCTCTTCATCCCCGGAAAGTGACCGTGTGGACAGCCATGTCAATAAAAGGTATCTACCTGTATTTCTTTGAATCTACTGTCACCGGAGAGACATACGAAGGAATATTAGAGACTAAATTCTTTCCTTATGCGAAGAAGAGAGGTCTCGTTAAATCTTTTTATTTTATGCAAGACGGAGCAGCCCCTCATCGCACACAAGAAGTATTTGAGTCCATCAATAAAGTTTATGGCGATCGAGTTATTGGCCTAGGGTACCCACGCTTTGCTAGAGGAACAGGATTAGAGTGGCCACCTTATTCGCCAGATCTCAATCCTTGTGATTTCTTTTTATGGGGCTACATTAAAGATCATTGCTATGAAAATAACCCGAGGACAATAGATGATTTAATTAAAGAAATTAAGAAGATCGTCAATGGCATTTCAGACGAAACATTAGAACATGTTTTTGATAGTTTTAGGAAGCGTTTGGATATTTGTGCCAATTCAGATGGTTCTCATTTCGAAAATATATATCATTAATACCTCACATTCTTCACTGTATTTTTAAATTAATAGTTTGTACTAAATAGTTCTTTGTTATATATAATAAAACAGACGTGAAATAAAAATGACGACTTTCCTTTATTAAAAAACATTTAAATTTTCCTAGTCCTTTCATTATTTACAAAATAGTGACTCATTAGTTTTCACACATTCCTATGGGACACCCTGGAGATTCAGAGTATAGTACTTTGTTGAAGACTCAGTCGGGCAGTCTCCGACTAATCTGGATTCCGACGACGACTGCACTTCCTGGCTCCGGGTTCCCGTTTATATACCTCCAGGTCCTGTAGAATCTGCACAAGGTCAAATCACCTTTGAAATTGTGCATTGATCGTAGGCTATGGGATAGACTCAAATGGTAACGACGGTGTCGATGACGACGTTTTGCTCCAACGCTGGCCATGATAACTCCGACACCGTCAACAACAGAGTTTTTGACAATTTTGTGATAGTGGAGATGTGGCTGCGGTGAGTCGGCTGTATATTGCCTCATCTCAGTGATAACCACGCGTGGTACTCTATCTCAGCGGAAAGCGTGCGTATGCTATGTAATACGCCTCGTTGGTGGAAACTGCGTATTTGCTTTGACCGTGAATTCTCGCTGCATGCTATGTATTTATATATAAATTCAACTCTAACTGATCAGCCCCGCTTGGAGTGAGGCTGTAAAGCCTGGTCTTCCTAGGAACAACAACGTGGGTCCATATCTTATGAGTCCGGTTATACTCTATTGATTATTTAATCTTGACGTTGTACACACAATACTGTGGATGATCATCCGATTGGCATTCAGTACTGTATATAGTGAATTGAGGGTGGGACGTAATAGTATGAAAAAAAATAGCGATACAAAAAAAAAAGTCAAACGAAAAAATATTGATTTGAAAATTTTGAATAAAAATTTCGGCCGAAGTACTTGATTAGAATAACTTCTCGGGTTTGACGGTTATTAACTTTTGGAAATATATATATTTTTTTTTTATTCCATGTTCAAAGCTTTAAGTAACGGAAAGTCAACTTTACTAATACTCGAAACATCAAAAAATACAACAATTTCAAAAGCCTTCAATCACAAAATCAGATCCCGCGTTACCTGAACGAATTTGTTTTCATTTAATTTTTTAAAGCATCGTCCGTACAGCCAACACATTTGAAAAACTGCCAATGATCGTTCCGCTTGGTGGAAAATGATACTCCTCTCCCTCCAATGCCCTCAAGGGCTCGGTTACTCTCCGCCATTATTATAACTACCCCCTGGGCTATATTTCATCTCTATTTCATTTGAAACCTTCCGGGAGTTAGTGAGAGGTAGCAGAGCATCTCGTGCATTTAACCGTGAATGGGTTTTTGTAACTGGGAGAGCGTAAAATTGCCTAACCGATCCGTGGGAGTTTTGTGGGTGGTTTAGTTGTAATAGAGGGTGGGTGGCGAGAGAGGGAGAGAGATAAAGCTCAAAATGCTTTAAATATAAATGTGTGTAATAGAAGAGAGTTGTGAAATCTGTCGGTGTTAAACTGAAAACGCTTCATACTGTAATCATTTCTCTCTAGATGTTATGGAAGTGTCAGAGATGGAGATAGAAACCGAAATAGGTGGGAAAAATATGAGAATGATGAAACTAGGAAGTGGAAGGGACGGGAAAAAGAAATAGAGGATAAAAGAAAGAGTTAGAGAGAAAAAGAAAGGGAGAAAAAGTCACACAAGTAGAATAAAAAGGAACAGACAAGGATCGTTCTCTCTTTCCCTCTCTCGCTCTCTCTCCCTGCCGGAGTTTTGGTGACGTCAATTTCTGTGGACTCATTCGATGTCGTTGCTGCTGCTGCGGTCGACCATGGGACAGATTGGTCCGTATTTTATAGCTCGTAAAAGCGTGCATCGTGTGGTTGTACTCTGCATTCGACCAAGGGAGGTAGAAAGAGGGAGTGAGAGAGAAAGAGAGAGAGAGAGAGAGAGAGAGAGAGAGAGAGGGAGAGAGAGGGAGAATACCTGGAAGAGTGGGAAACTAGTAGCAATCCTCTCGGTCCATTCCCCGAGCTCAAATTTTGTATAGCTCAAACCAAGGGGCTTAGTTGTCACCGCGCCAATGAGTGAAATGCCAAGGGACAGGAGGGAGCATAAAAAAGATTCAGTATTCGCGGGGGCTCGAAGAACAGAACGGAAATTCTATATCCGTGACGATGAGAATACCATCACTCTCGCGATAAGCTAATAAAAAAATAAATTGTCAAATTTAAATGATAAATAGCTGAAGAAAAAAGACACCATTTTCGAGGATCTCGTAATAAAAGCTCATCGAAAACTCTCATAATTATAGCCGTAACGAACTCTTGGAATCCCAGTGACTCTCGAACCATTAAGTTTCTCTGATGTTTATTGTTCTTTTAATGTTTCGTATAACTCACGCATATCGTAGAGTTATCATCGAGGCCAACGTTATTGAGTCCTTTTTTTTTTTGAGAAAAATAAAAGGGGTTGTTTTTATTACAAACCAGATAGTACGTGAATTGTGGCCAATTTAGCTAGACCCGTTGGCGGGATTTTTTTTTTGTGACTTATTTAAAAAAATTCGTAAAACTGATCTATTTGTTGTGAGGGATTTTTATGTGGAGTTGAAATGATTAATTATTTTTTCGAATGATCGACAACTTTTGAAATAGTAACGAAAATAATATTTCAGTTCATTTTTAACTCTTTCGCTGCACACGGGTGCGAATTTGCAGCGCCAATTTTCCATTTTATTCGAAATTCTGTGCAAAATACAATTTTTGTTTCTTCCTATGAAATGAAATCATATTTTTTGTTCTAATTTTAATGATGAACAATCATTTGGAAATATTTTAAAGTTTAAAAATCATTCCTGATAAATTGAAATTGGACCATTTACACCATTAAAAAATGGTTGGTGCAATTTCGCACCAGTGGGCAGGCTAAAGAGTCAGTGTCCAGCCGAAGGGTGAACTCCTTAATGCTCGCACGGGCAAAAGACGAAGGATATGTGTTTTAAGGCGGTCAGTTGCTTTTAACAATTTTTTTGTTCAGAATGTTTGCGGAAATGATAAAAACTATATTCGATCAAACTTGGAATGTACTTTGTATTACCAGTGAACTTAGCAATATTTATATTTAATTTATAGCAATATCAGTAGATTAGGAAAAGCTGTTGAATTCAATGCTGTGAGTGTACGTCATTACGGCGGCATCATCGCGATGTTCACCTCACACCATCTGCGGCATACTCCACACCGATTTTACACTTTTTGAAGTTCACCACTATTTTTGTAGTCGGAAGTTTTTTGTTGTTTTTTCAACAATTTTTCAAGTTACGTAATATTTCAAAATTCGTATTGCCCGCCACGGTCAGAGAGATTTACAGAAATTCAGGCAGCCATGTTCGTATTTCTGGATTTCGATCTCGGCAGATGGGCAGTCAGTTATCGTCAAGCTCTTGGTGAGTAAATGATATTTTCTCTTCCTAATATTGACTGCGAGTATCTGTCTGCATCTTAAATTAGAAACTATCGATATGTAAAGGGAACTGAAGCCGTCATCGTTCATCGCTCGTTTAAAGACATCCAGTGCCCGTCAAGTATTGAAACTCCGAAAAACTACTATTTTAAGATAAGTGCATGATTTCATTAAATGAAAGGTATAAAATAAAAATGATTCGAAAAAAAATATTGCTATTTTTTGTAAAATAATATTTTTTTTTAACTTCGAAATAAATTGAATGATATAATGATAAAAATATTTGAATGCTCGATATTGCTGTATTGTTGCAAGGAATATTTACTTAGATCTAAATGTAGGGAAGATAAAGATGTGTTTAAAATTTCAAGAAAAATGTATTTGTATATGGCAAGTGATCGTTGCATCGTAACAAGACAGGGTAATGTTATTTTACTCACGAGGATTACGAAAGACGACATTTTACGATCTTAGAGAAGGAGGATGGTGGTCGGAAGGGCGGGGGAGGGGCAAAGGGGGGACATGCTTGAGGAAAATGTTCTTAGGGGGTTGGCGTAACGGTGAATGAGCTCACATACATCCATAGATACAGGAATAGTTGGAGACTAGACACGATTTTCACCATGAGTACCAGTTTCTCCCGTTTTCCTTCTCGTTCTCACGCTCATTTTCGTAGCGCGGCAATCTTCTCTGTTTCTATCTCGCGGTCGCTCGCAACCCCCCTACTACCTTTTCAGCCCGCACTCCCATGGCATAATCCGACCGATTACGTTATGCTTAAATATTTATCGGTCCGCATTAGGGAAACATGAGCCCTCTCTATGCATGGGAGCGCAGCACGTGGGATCGCCATCCCTTTTCCCTCAACTCTCTCGTACTCCCTATACCATCCGGCGAATAGGGTTGCCATGTGGAATCGAGAGAGAAAGAGATATTAGAGAAAGTGAGAGAGGACGCCATTGCCACGAACCAGGAACTAAATTCTAGCGGAAAACGAGACCGTTGAGCCCGCTCACAATTACCTCGACGAACGGTGCTAACCCCGAGCAACATTGAACCCCCGCAGTACTGTCTCCCGACGATTCTCCATTTTACCACGAATTTTCTTCCCAAAAATTACCCACCCAATTGAAAAATATCGCAGCATCGAAAATTCCAACCGCTTTGTTCTCTTTGAATTTCTTTTTCGCGAACAAGCATTGCAAAATAAGAATTCGAGACAAATTTAAGCTAAACCAGCCATAGAGAATGGTAAGAAAAAATACATTAGCTCCGGGTATTATTCCACCAGGGGTTTGCACGATTTTTCAACTAAATCAGACAAACGTAAATAAGACAAAAAGCTGTTACCAATGGAAAGCAATGATTTTGATGTAGCAATCGATTTAAAAAAAAAATACATTAAAAAATCAGTTGTAGTGGGTAAAAAAAAAGTTTTTGACATTGAAAGATAATTCAAGAAATGATTCATTGTGTATCATTCTGGAAAAGTCTTACATTTGCTAATACATAGAGTAGTAGGCCAGTTTCCAGAGCAAAATGAAAAAAATTCAATTATACTACACGAATTATTGAGTGAGTAAAATCATTTTGACTTGAATTTGAAATACTCAATATTGTGACCTTAAATTCGGAGCGGAGAAATTAGGAAGATCAGAAACAGGTACATATTTATGTGTTTTACGCGTTCTCAGCGAAACTATCACAGAATCCGACACAATCATTAAATACTTTTGTATTTCCTATAAAATCACAAAAAAAAGTTGACTCTCTACCTTTATTTGATCCGGTGATACGATGAATCAAAGATTGATCTAAAATGCTGGAAAAACACCGAAAAATAACACTTTTTAACCACTTAGGAAATCCAATAAGACCGGCAAGATATAATTGTATTACAAATTTCAAAACAATAAATAGTATTCTTCTCTGCAAAAATTCCTGCTTTCGAATATACTATAAATCTTATTAGTCGTTCTGAAATTTTATTAATTTTACTCATCCTATTCGTTAAAAAAAATCACAGCACGAAATATGAAAAAAAAAATAATTTTTGGTCTAACTTTGATTCCCCATATCTCGGAAAAGAATTAACGGAGGGACTTAATTTTATTTTCATTCTCTTTAAAATTCCATAGAAAAGAAAAAAGTAAGTGCCGGTCTTATTGGATTTCCTGATAGTTTTGGAGATATCGCACGAAATGTTAAAAAGTGGTATTTTTCGGTGTTTTTCCAGCATTTTAGGTCAATCTTTGAATTACTATATTTCCGGATCAAATAAAAGTAGAAAGTCAATTTTTTTTGTTTTCTCCATAATTTTATAGGAATTAAAAAAGTATTTAATAATTATATCGGATTTCCTGATAGTTTCAGAGATAATACGCACAATATACAAATATGTACCTGCTTGTAACATTCCCAATTCCTTCCGCTCCGAATACGAGGTCACAAAATCGAATACTTCAAATTCAAGTTAAAATGATTCTATTCACCCAATAATTCGCGTAGTATAAATGAATAGTTTATTCCAACGATCTTTCCGCTCTGGGGACTGGCGTATAGAAAAAAAATGCATAAACAGTGAATTTACAAGTTTAGTTTGACATTGTAAATTTTCAGAAATATGTATTAATCGCACTAGGAGTACGTACGAGGAACAGCATCTCTAATTCCACCTATTTGCTGGCATTGAATTAAGCCTACGAGGTATTTGTAGGAAAGGGGCTTTAAGTAAATTCAGACATTGTTATGCTCACGGGACTGATGCACAACCGAGCATTAACAATTGTACATGTGCAGTTATATCGTAAGTAGTATTAGACCGACATAGTCAGACGAGGCACTTTAGCCAGAGATACGGTCTCATTCCGTTCCATGTTTAGGTTTACTCTCTCTCTCTCTCTCTCTCTCTCTCTCTCTCTCTCTCTCTCGCTCCTTTTCTTTCTCTTTCTATATGATAATTTCTAAGGCCTCGGGGCATCCCAGGCAGGGAGAGAATAAAGAGACTCGACGAGGGAATGCGAGAGGAAGAGGAAAAGAGGAAGAGGAACGAAGAAGGGTTTTGTGGGGTACGTAATATATTTTCCCACTGAGTACAAGAAAGAGATGGAAAGTGGGGTGAAGAGAGAGGAATAGACACGTGACTTATCGCACCTTAACGTAGTACCTAGTTATTGTGCAAGTGTGAATATAGCGCCCACTCTGGTGAATTATATGAGGCACAAATTTGCGACACAGTATAAACCTCCGCGTTATATCTTCCCTGAGAAAGGTCGAGCCCGTATCACCCCTTTTGGAAAGGATATCAGTTGGTCTTTATCAAAATGTATGTGAAATATGACTATATAAATAATTTTAGATCCAAAATTAATCATGTTGAGAATAAGTAAAAGTCGCGTTTACCGTATAAGTACTTCAATTAGGAGTCGAAAAACGAGGATCAGTATTTTCAAGTTAGATCAGCGATTTTCTAAGTTGTGGTTTTAAAAAAAAAATGTACTATGGTAATGAGTCTAACGATATTTTTTCCATCCTTGAAGGAGTTTTTTATAAAACAATTTGAAATACACTATCGACAAAAAGTTTTCGGACAAAATTACGAAAATGTCTCGGAGCTATTTTTTATGACATTTTGCCGGCGGTGTACATAAATAAATTGAATGACCGGAATTTGGAAGGAAAATAATTCAGCTTCATTTCGCTTTTTTGGAAATTTTCTACGATAATTTTTATACCCGGAACGTTATTTTGGACATGAACATTGTTCGCCTTTTTATTTCACCTCTACAGTTGAACTGCGTTTTCAGAAGAAATTTTTTCAATGAGTTCCTTCAACAAAAATCTCAAAAAGAGTAGCTTAAACTTCAATTATGTTTTTTAAAAACTTTTGTGCGTTTTTTTCGCATTCCGTTTTTGGCGAAAAAAGATAGAATTTAGAAAATACCGGGTAACACGAGAACTAGTTGATTTGAAAGAAAATCTCAAGGGAATAAAAAGCTGCGTCCGTTTTCATTAATTTCGCCAGAATTTTTCCAAAATGTTTTTTCGACATTTTTTTTCTGCTATTTTCGGTCAAAGCTCTTACTAATTGATAGTCATACCTTGAAAACTATGGGGTTTGTGATGAAATATCGAGAGGAAAAAAACTGTATTTTTCAATTCTGAACACGGTAAATTTTTTTCAGATTTAAAAAAAAAAATTTCCAACTAAGAAAATCGAAAGGTAAAAAAAAATTGTTCTGAAACAAATTTTTCAAATTTCCATCGTGTTCAGAATTGGAAAATACAGCTTTTTTCTCTCTAGATATTCTACCACAAACCCCATAGTTCTCGAAGTATGACAATTAATTAGTCAATTTTGACCAAAATTGGTTGAAACAAAATTTCGAAAAAAAATTCTGACGAAATCAACAAAACGGATGCAGCTTTTTACTTTCTTAAGATTTTCTTTCAAACCCACTTGTTTTCGTATTACGCGGCATTTTCTAAATTCGGTCTTTTTTCACCAAAAACGGAATAACTATGCGAAAAAAATCGCACAAAGCTTTTTAAAAAATGAAACTGAAGTTTAAGCTGCCCATTTTGAGATTATGGTTAAATGAACTCATTTAAAAAATTTCTTCTGAAAACGCGATCCAACTGTAGTGGTAAAATAAAAAGGTGAAAATCGATTATTTTCAAAATATCGTACCGGATGTAAAAAATACCGTAGAAAATTTCCAAAAAAGCTAAATGAAGCTGAATCCCTCCCTTTTCAAATGCCATTCACTAAATTTGTTTATGTACACTGCCGGCGAAATAGCACCAAGAATCACTCCGAGACATTTTCGTAATTTAGTCCGGAAACTTTTCGCCGGTAGTGTATATTTTTAAATAAAATATGGAACCCGTTTTGCTTCAGTTTTTCATTTGCTCTAGGGACTTTTAAGGGAGTAAATACTTTTAGAATCTTAAAAAAATCGAAAATTTGGTATTGTCATAAAATATTAAAAATTTTGAATACTGCTGACGTGATAAAGCCTATAAATGTGACCTATGTGTCTTTGGTGCACACCATATTTAAATTTGTATAGATTTGTATTTTAAAAAAGACTAACCGGAATCTGCATAAACATTTGATCCACCTCGTTCAAACTGTGCCCACATCTGAATAATAGTGCTCCATTCTAAATTAACCTAGAAGTTTGCAAAATTCACTTCAACCGTATTTTTTTATCGCAAAATAACGAAAAAAAATTGTCTTAAATTCAATCTTCTTTTTCAAAAGCGAGCCATTTATGCGATTTTTTTTTTTTTCATTTTTTTGAGATTCATTTACAAGATGTATGAATGTTACAATAAAAAAAAAAATTGTTGGTTTTTAACTGACTTCAAAATAGGGGAGGTTCTTAATTAAACCTATTTGATTTTTTTTTGTATGTACGCGTACAACTTTTCATATAGGTATCTGATTTGGTTGAATCTTTTTTGTTTTAATGAAGGAACGCTCGAAATGGTTCCATACTAAATTCGTGACGATCTGATAATAACTTCGATATTTTGGAAAACTATGAATACATCATTGAGGATATCGAAAATATTATTTTAATAAGTATTACATAATTTTTTCTAAATTTAAATATATAAAAAAATATTTTTAATACAAAACAACTGAAAATAAAAAATAAAAAGTTTTAAAAAACCAACTTCAAAAAAGCTCTAAAAAGTATTAAAAAAGTATTTTAAAAACCAATAAAGCGGAATCATTATTATATAGAAAAAAAATGAAGTCGGTGCCAAACAAATACGAAATTATACAAACTGAAACTGTTAAATACAACCTCTGACACATACGAATTGACGATTGGAGATAGAGGTTTTCTTTAATTTGTATGGCACCAACTTCAAATTTTTTTTTATATAACAATGATTTCGCAGTATTGGTTGTTAAAATATTTTTTTTTTATTTTTTGGGGTTTTTTTGTCAGATCAATACAGCAGCGGCTGGGAGTGATGCCATTTTTTAAATCGCATCACAACGTTCCTGGAAAACTGCGTGATCACTCTCTCATTATGTAAAATGTTATATAAAAAAAAAATCGAAGTAGCCAAAACTCATAATCACCCAGAATCAAAATTTCTTTTTAAAAAATTATAAAAATTTATTTTTTCAACCTATGTGAAGAAGTATTCCCCTTGTTAAGTATAAAATTACTTTTTATAAGGTATAGAAAATCATAAAAAATTATCGATCATTATTATTATATTATTGAATTAAATAATTCATCGTGTAATTAGGCTAGAGTTATCGGTGTGGAAAGTTGTAGTGCACAATTGATTACACAAGGTGTTTTCGGGCTACTTTAATGTCGATGTCACCCTCGATATTTTACGATAGTCAAGATTCTTTGTCCTTCTCTCTTTCTCTATCTCCCTCTTCCTCGCACATCGCAGTCGTTCGAGAAATAAAAATGGGCACTGCTGAAGCGAAACAACCCCTTTTCGGTTCTCTATAACCTTTTCGATACCCTTTCCCCCTGCCGCGATCTCCTTTCCCAATCGACCTCCCAGTGGAGTCTTGCTGGGTGGACAACGGAACCGCTTGCGGAAAAGAGACGAGGGTAGGGAGAGAGAGAGAAAGGAGAGAGAGCGAGAGAGAGGAGAGAGAGAGAGAGAGAGAGAGGAGAGAGAGAGAGAGAGAGAGAGAGAGGAGAGAGAGGGGGGGGAGGGGGAGGGAGGGGGAGAGAGAGAGAGAGAGTCGTTCATGCTTTGACCGTAGGTATTCATGAACCAAGCCTGCCACGCGGATTAGCATGTGAAAGAACGCTTTGGCCCCGTCGCTTTTCACGAGCCAACCTCCCGCACTCACCGATAGAACCCACCGTCGTCTCGTTCAATGCTTCAACCCCTACCATACTGGTCTTTTCGCAGGGCTATATTTTTGCACTGGGGGATGAAAGCTGCTGAACCCTGCACGACCCCTTCAGCTTTCCTTTCGCTCCCTCTTCTATTTTTCCTGAGCGAAAATCCACTGACTCTTCCGGTCATGATGACGAGAGAAAGCTCGGAAGAGTTGAAGAATAAGAAAAAATAGATAAGAGGGGTGAGTTGCTGGCAAGTGGGAAAAGAGGACACGCAAATGTATGTTAATCAAATGGCCCTGCTAGAGCACTAGCTCACCAGAAACTACCTACTATGTAATATTTTTAGGTACTAATATATACATATACATATGTATAGAGAGGGTTGTAAAAGCTCCAGATCTGACGTAATAAGGATATCGTGGCCGCTCGACCGCGTCCCGTGGAATTTTTCGATTATGGCCGTTCCCGTAGTCCCGACAGTTCTGAAGGAAAAAGCTTCAGCTTTCGAAACTAAAAAGAAAAGAAAAAAGAAGTAACGTTGGAGGGTTATCGTCATGATAACCGTCTTCGTTCTCTCCTAGTATGCACTTTTCTCGTTACATAATTTATCCGTTGTGCGGCCCGTTATGCACCCAAGACCCTGAGACCAAAAGAGACACATTCGTGGCTTCTACTCCCCCTCTTAGCTATACCAACCTCTCAACCTCTCTCTCTCTCTCTCTCTCTCTCTCTATCTCTTTTAAGTCCACCCTATTGTGATTGCCATTCGTGTCTCGGTGGGAGACGAAAAAGTTTTTCTTAAAATGGGATTTCTTCGTGAAAACTTTTACTCGAACATGCTCTACATTGCGATATCGTGAAAGTGGAAAGAGGTGACTGCGAAAACGAGAAAAGAATGCAGTGATTGGAAAAGCATCGATGAATTAGAATCACGATTGTGGCTTTGATAGAAATAAAAAGGAAATCCATACACGTACTTTTGCACTGATCCAACGACGATAATATTATAGGCGGGCAAAGTTAATTCCCCGACAAACCTATGATTTCATCGTACGTTGTACTTATTTATTTAGATTCTTAGTAGAGAATCGAGACAAGTATACTTTCGAGTTAGATATACATATAAACATATATTAGGGTAGTTAAAAAAAATCGACATTTTTTTTACTTTATCCGTAGTAACTACACTGTCGAGCATACCTATCGACCACACTAGTGCGATTTTGGATTTTGCATTGTCAGACTCTCGCAAAAATAATCGAAAATCATTTGATGATCTGAGTTTCTTGGAGTGAAAACCCCCAGGAATTCAATGATAATAGTCTCAAATGTAAAAAATAATCTTTATATAATGATAATACGTCACAATCAAAACAAAAATTTTCAAAAAATACGTTTTCGGTGGCACAAATTCGCACGAGTGTGGTAACTACGGGTTAAAATCGCAAGTGAAAAGTCGATTTTTTTTTACCACCCTAATATATTGTAACGGAATGCTTTTACCGAAACGCTTTACGTTGTTACGGGTCAGTTCGAGCTTCCTGAATTTTAGGAGCAGGCAAAAAAATGAAGTGAGATTTCGGAGGAATTTATGTTTATACACTGAATTTTGATTTATTCGTCAAAACAAATATTGAAATTTTCAATTTATACATGTTTTGTTAGTTATGACTCTATATGATCCAATTTGATCGATGAAAATGTTATTTACTTGAGTTTTGTTCATAGTTCACTGAATTCTTATTTTCAATTTGTCGATGAATCAGTAAACTGATAATAACCGCAAATAATTCTATTTTATTTTATAAATTGCATCTTATCCATTTAATAACGTGGAAGTGATTTGAATAATAATGAAAACCATCGTTGACTCTTTAATAATTCGATAATAACAATCGATGATATCGAAATAATAACTGACCTCTTATAAATGACTTGATATAATGAAAATAATCAATTTTATTAATGACTCGATATAATAAAAATTGTGTGAAGTCTTTTGAATTTTAATACAGCAAGAATCTAGTCTCCGGTTCTTTGTTTTAAATAACATTTTGAAGTTATAAGTAGTTAAGATATGTTGGAATGAAAGGAAGTTCGAAATACCAGTAGCAGAAGTCGAACGAACCCGAACGACTCCGTCACCAGCATGTCTTTAGGCTTAGTAATCCAGCTGCAGGGGTAGAACGAACTCAGATTTGGAAATTTACCATACGCAGGCTGCAGGAGACGAATGAACTCGAATGACTCCGTCACCCAAATATGATAAATTTAAGGTTAGGTGTAAGATTGACCCTGGACTACGTAAGTTGAACGTCACCGAACCGATTCCATACCCCGAGCATCAAGGAATTTTGATGTTATAAATAGGAATGACCCTGGACTACTAGAGTCGGACATCATCGAACTACTCCAATATCCCGAGCATCAAAAAAATTTAGGTTAGGAGGACTCTTTTCCTTTCAGGAAAATCGGGGAGATGTTTTTCTGTTGAGAGCTCGGTTGCTCTGCAGGAAAGAGTGCCGAGTGCTGCTCTGCACCGCCTTTTATATAGTCGAACTCCTTTGTTCCTGTTTCTAAAAATAACTTGGACTCTTATTGGTCCTAAAAATAATCGAGAAAATGTATTTCGATTATAATATCCTCATTGGGGCTTCGCTTCCTCCACTCGCTCGCTTTCCTTTTTTGATTCTCGCAGTGCATGGCGTGATCGCTATGCGCACACCCACAAATTGTTCTTTTTTGATTTTTACAGGTTTTTATTCATTATAATTTTTCATTTGTTCATTAATTGCTTTATTTTCATAATAAAAGTCTCTGCGACAATTTTATCATCTCATTTACCCCCACTTAGCACTTTAGTGTTCGGAGTCACGTACACAAACTTCGTTTACGTTTTTTCCAGCTAGGCGGCGACATGCCCCTAGCGCTAGTGTTCGTTTTGTCCGCCAGGCGGCTGCTCAGTATAACGACGGACGCTCATTGATTCACATCGCGTAACGTGAATTGACGATGTCATTACAATGCCCCCCCAGAACAAATAGATCGAGCATTCGAAATTTTTGTTCTTGATGTGAGAAATCGCAAATAAATTTTTGATATGATGTTCTTTTTCAGCTTATTGGTTCACATCCTTCTTGTAGGTGATATTTGGGTCCAGGTGAATTGACCTGCTGTTGCTTCTTTGATGGCCCAAGCGATGTTACTTCAAATGTTCGAGACGTATTTGCCCGATTTATCTTCCTTCATAACCCATTTTGATGATGATGATGATAATAATGATGAAGATCCGTAAACTCATGGATTTTTGAATAATCAATTTTTCAATAATTTTTTTATCAAATTTTTCAGTCTTTCAATGGTACCTTTCGAGTATGTGCAACAATTGGATCTTTTAAATTATTCTTGATTGACGATAATTATCGATTTTTTAAATTTTATTTCTTATTATTATATTTTTTTCCAGAAGATACATCATCTATTTTTGTTTGTTTGACTTGTTTGATTTTTATTGCTTTGTAGTAGAGAAATTAGGTCCATTATTATTAGAACAATTAAGAATTTTCCAATTATTTTTAGACATAATTCTTTCTCTCTCATACTCATTTTTTATTTATTTATTATGAAGTCAATGCCGCTATGGCTTATTGCTTCTGTATGATTTTTAATTTGTTTTATCGTGATGTTTTTTTCGGTAACATTTAAATAATTTTTAAGAATTATCAAAATTTTTCGGGTATAATTATTTTAAACAGTTTTTAAGAATGTTTCCGGATGGATTCCGTGTAATGTTTCAGCGTATTGCCGACGTTTCGCAAACATTACAGTTTGCATCATCAGGGATAAGAGCTCCGATACTGAAGCTCCCTGGTCTCAGGTAGTCCTTATATATGCGTGGTCATCGTTCCGGATGACTGCATTAGCTAATCGGAGTTTTTGGTTGATCAGCTGATCAATTAAAAAACCGGAAGGATGGTGTGCCAGGTAGGGTGGACCTGGTAACCTCCGTCTCTGTTCAAGTTGTCCGGATGTTTTCGGATTTCTAGGTCTTCTCTATATTTTCTGGAGAAGTAACTTGAAGAGTTGACTAGCATTTGAGCCTTGTCGAAAAGGATGAAGTGTCCCGTTTCCAACTTGCGTTCTGCTAATGCTGAACAGAGACGGAGGCTTACCAAGTCCACTCTATCTGGCACACCATCCTCCCGGTTTTTTAATCGATCAGCTGATCAACCAAAAACTTTGATTGTCTGATGCAGTCATCCGGAACGATGACCACGCATATATCAGGACTACCTGAGACCAGGGAGCTTCAGTATCGGAGCTTCTAGCCCTGATGATGCAAACTGTAACGTTTGCGAAACGTCGGCAATACGCTGAAACATTATACGGCATCCATCCGGAAGCCTCGAACCTTTATAACAATAATGGCCATGAAAGCCTCAAAACTAGTTTTTAAGAATTGTTTAATTTTTTTCAATTTTTAGGTCCAGTTCATTTTTTTTAAGGCATAATGCTTTCAAAATTGTGGTGATTTTGAATTCTGAGTCTACTAAATGCCTCTTCATTGATTTTTTATTTTTATTTTTTTTTTTATTAGAAATTCACTCGATTTTAGTAAGAATTATTTTTATCGGTATATATTTTGTTAATATCGTTTGTGGTTGCTTTCTAGTTCTTCTAATTATTGATTTTGTTTTCGTTCAATCGTTGATTTTTTGTTTTTATTTGATATTGCTCGTTGATTGTATGTAGTTTCTTCAATTGTTGTACCTTACACTTGTTAACCGACTTTGAAAAAAAGGAGTTTCTTAATTCGACCTGTTTCTTTTTTTTTAAGTATATACACGCATAAATTTTCATAAATTTCACCAATTTGGATGAATATTTTTTGTTTTAAAGCACGAACTCTCGAGATGATCCCATATTAATTTCGTGACGATCTGATGATAACTTCATCAGGAAATGGAGATCGATGGGCTGCCATCGCTGGTGGAAAGAAGACAATAATGTTGAGAAGCCTTACACGACACATGGAAGACAGAGAGACCGATAAAAAGAGAAGAGGAAAAGAGACAGAGAGAGAGAGAGAGGGAGGGAGGCAGGGAGGGAGAGAGAGAGAGATAGATAGAGGGGTAGATAGATAGATAGGTAGATAGATAGGTAGATAGATAGATAGAGAAAGGGGGGGGGGAGAGAGAGAGAGAGAGAGAGAGAGAGAGAGAGAGAGAGAGAGAGAGGTACGTGAACCAAAATCGATAAGACCGTCTGGTATTTCGCGAGAGGAAAAGTCATTTCGAAAAATAGGCCGAGACATTTCCAGTGGAGTTGGCTGAAATTCGCTGTGATTCTCAAGAAAAGAAATTGAAATAAAATCAAAGATGTGTGTCCCTCGAAATATCCATTTCAATGAATAGGAATGGACTTCCTTTATATGGAGTACACGATATAGTATTACGAGCAACACCATCTGTACAATCCGAGGGACGAGACCAAATGGCCTGTATCGAATGCAAGCAGGCAAATCAGCTTCGCCACCCCTCCATTCAAATTCTCTTTCCGGAATACTTCCAGTTTTTTTTCTCCTTTCGCCTTTGCTTCTTTTGATTGTTTTTTCACGGTATTAGCCCAAAATTAGATTCAATTCTTTTCGTCGTTCGCGGAGAATAAAGAAAATATTCTTGTCGTTTTGGCAAAAATTTCAAGCCTCTAGTAAAAGCGGTCAAAATAATTTAATGCTTCATCTTTAACGGGTTATACGCAGTTGCAAGGCCAAAAACAGTCGTTTTTTTATGATTTTTTTCTGAAAAAGGATTTTATTTGACAAATACAAGAAGTATTAATAAATGTAGTGGTAGCTTTTAACTTCATATCGGCATTTTATATTTTCAAAAATATTGATTTATACTGCTCCTGTAGACGATCTCCTCGAGGTCCTCCAAAAAAAGGTGTCTGGCGGTGAGCACGATATCTCCGGTTTGGATTATCTAAAATAAAAAAACCAAAAAGATTCTATTAGTGGATAGATAAATCTAGGTATTGATTGAAGGAATAGTCGAAATTTTGATTTCCGATAATTATTTCTATTTTTTTTAAACAATTCAACGAAAAAATTTTGGTCGAAAATTGGAGTTTTTTCTTTTTGGAGCCGCCATTTGTCAAAAATCAAAATTTCGACTATTCCTTCGATCAATACCTAGATTTATGTATCCACTAATAGAATCTTTTTAGGTTTTTATTTTAGATAATCCAAACCGGAGATATCGTGCTCACCGCCAGACACCTTTTTTTGAAGGACCTCCAGGAGATCGTCTACAGGAGCAGTGTAAATCAATATTTTTGAAAATAAAAAATGCCGATATAAAGTTAAAAGCTATCACTACATTCATTAATACGTCTTGTATTTGTCAAATAAAATCCCTTTTCAGAAATTCGTAAAACACGACTTTTTTTGGTCTTGCAATTGCGTATAACCCGTTAAGTAATATGAAAAAAAAAATTCAACAATAATTTACAGAATTGTCGTGGAAAATATTATATTAGGGAACATTTTAAAACTTTTTTCATGTGACTCGAATGTAACTAGGTATTTTCCATAGATTTTTTTTGCGCTGAACACGAATGCGGTCGCTAAACTTGTCCATCACGTCGGACCTGAACGAAAATTGAGGTCAAAGTGTCAGAAAAAGGTGGTCTTGGTGATATTTGAGAATTTATAGCGCATCAATCTGATCTGTTGGAATTTTTGGACTGCGCTCAAAAGAAAGCTTATATTTTATGCTCTCACATGTCATTTTTGGAAATACCGTCACACGCGCATTTGGAATAATGTCAACCTCTCTTTGCAGAAGTGTCAGTGTTTTTGATCTTTTTTGAGAATCTATAGCGTGGGAACCTAACGTGCTAGACCCTTTTAGCAGGGCTCAAAAAAAGCTTAAACTCTATTGTTTTACGCACGATTTTGTACATTATGATTTATATCAATACTGCTAAGCCCGTATAAATCAAACATATGCATGTGCACGCTACTACAAAGAAATGTTGATTTTGTTCTGCCGGCACGTGTGACGAAATTTATTTAAAAAAATTATGTGAAAGTACAAGGTCTGAGGTTTCTTTTGAGTCCTGTTAAAAGGTTCTTGTTTATTAGGTTCGTGCATTGCAAATACTCAAAAATGGACAAAAACGCGTTTTTTTATGCTTTGATTTAAATTCTCGCGAAAATCTGACCTGACGAACAATTTTCGCCCCTGGATTTCTGATCAGCACGAAAAAACCTATCGAAAACGACTATAAACATGCCAGTCACAAAATCGATGTTTCCTAGTGTTATCAATACATATTTTTCACAATCGGCAGTTTTGTTCCTTAAGGCATCTTCTCACTTTAAACGCCTCAAAAATAGGCTGTTTTTGCGATTTTTTTTCGAGGATTTTTGCTTAAAATTATGGGATAAAACGGATCCTATGTAATAAACACATCTTTCAAGTACATGAAAAAATTTTTATTTTATTTTTTTAAACAATTATTATAATACATCAGTAGCATTGAAAAACCCGTGTAAAAATGTTATGGTCGTGGCTTGTTGATGGTATCTCCGAGACGGGTCGTCTGAAACAAAAAAATAAAACTGTTTTAGATTCAGTATGTCAGTGGCTATAGCGCATATCATCAGATTTTTGATATTCGCGAAAATAACAAAATGGCGCACGTTTTTCGAAAAAGTAAAAAAAAACCACGATTTTTTTGCAGTTTTTTGTAAAAAAAAAATTCTTAAAATCAAAATTTAAAAAATCTGATGATATGCGCTATAGCCATAACTATGAAGCATATGTCATTCAAATTTCATGACAATCGGCCGGATAGTTTCCGAAATTTCATCAACAAAGCACCGAAAAACCTTGTTTTGAGATAACTGCGTTTAAAGTTTTGGTTGCAGAAAAATCATGAAAAAACCTTACCTCGGGTTAATCAGCGATGCCTGCTCCATACAATGGACCTTCCGATTCTTCGTAGAAGGTGTGTTCGTCCAAAGTAGCTTCCCTTCGTCTCGACCTAGTCTCTTTTGAAGCGTTAGAGCTGCGGCGGTTCCCTACGCGTACGCGATCACTGTCGCGTTTCTCGGCGTATTGAACGGCGATAGGGCCTAGTTTGACACCCATCACCTCCAAAATTTTTAAAACAGGTTGTAGCCCTTCGTTATAAATGCATGCCGCTGTTTGGCAAGCAATTTCCACGGTTTTTCTTGATGATGTTTCTTGAAACATCTTTGTTACAAACTTTACACTTCACATATTGTTGTAATGTAGAAAAAACAAGAAAAAACTGAATAATACTATATCCAGCCGTTGGATCGATGTGTACATCGAAACTTGTATCGTCCGATTTTTTTAATTTTGCTGCACTCGCACTAGCATGACTCGTATCTGCTTCAGACTGGTGTGGAAGCACTCCACGAAATTTTCTTTTTTTAGATTTCGAACTTGGACGTCGCCACGTGGCACTTTGTTGCGAAGTCTTTTTATCCATTATAACAATCCTGAGCGCAGAGATGTTGCCGTTACGAAGTTTCAAATTAGACTGATGAAATAACAGTTTAGCATCGTTGCCGAGTGATTTTCTTTTGAAAAATGCACGTGTTAAGGTCTTATTACATGAGTATAGACCCGAAAACAGAATATACCTAAGCAAGGGGTACTACATTAACAAAAGAACACGGCTATTCAATTGTATAGAGTCAGATATACAGGGACCGTCCGAGCGGCGTGAAAGGGATCGCCGGGTACTCTCAGGTAGTCACCTAACGGTCGCCAAAAAATGTAGTTAGACTCGTCCGATCTTTATGAAATTTCGAGATGACATTTTTGAAGATATGTACTTTCAAAATTTAAAAAAAAAAAAAAATCGATTTTTTTAAATTTCCAAAGTGAGAAGACGCCTTAAGGTTTTACATCTCAATAGAGTATTTTTTATAGATCTGCTGATGCGTAACTAGGCTAGAATGTAACGGTCTCTGAAAAAACTCATTAGTCGTGGTCGAGGCATGAGATGGAAGAAAGAGCGTCACGACAGGTTGATGGCGTCCTTCTTATCAATATTCATTAGTAAATATTCTCACCCTCCTTCTTGCCTGCCCGTTTTCACCCCCGGTGACTTACTCTTTTCGTAATGCTCCAACTGTTCCCCATGGAGCTTTTTTCCATTTTCAACCCTTGCGGACGAGCTCACTTCACATTGAAGCTGACGCGCACGATAGAAATGATGAGCTTACCTTTTATTAGGCCCTTATTCGAAACCCCTATCTTTTTTAGAAAAATACTTAAAGAGAATTTTTTTTCCTGAAATATAAAATTATAACAACAAATTATATAGTCAACAATAAAAAAACTAATAAATTGAAATGCTTCTGACTCAGCGTAAATTCTGAGAAAAAGATTTAAATGAACGAAGAACGGTTGGAGATAAAATGGCCGCTTCCGTAAGGTCACGAGTGAGACGGACACCACTATGAGGTTGGACAAAGCTCGGTGAGTTCTCATTAATATGCATTGAACATTTCGAAGGTGAACTTGCTCACTCATTATCCGAAACGCTTTGTCTACCACTTTTCTTCCCCACCAAAGGTCGATTGATATGTTCATTACACGAATATTGACACAGATGTCATTCTTGCCTACCTTCCTTCCGAATAGTTAAAAATTTTGAAAGATGAAAAACAGTGATTATTTCTGCAACGAATAATTGTATTATTACCCGTAGAATTTAGTCACGAATCCGAAAAATTAAAGGAAGATATTGTAATATTCTGATTTCATTGGCTTGCGTTATTTAATGTTCCCTATATATTCCATTCTTTATTTTACATTATCGAGATGATTCAGTGACGAAAAAAATTAGATTGTAAAAAAAATTCGGCCGAAGTATTTGGCGAGTTTTTTCGCTTAATTCATATAATATATCACTGATGGTCACGAACTCGCCAAGTACTTCGGGTGAAATGCTATGCTTTGCATATTTCTGATGGTGTCAATCAACTGAAACTTTTTCGGGTCAAATATCTTCTGGTCCAAAATTTAAGGACGAGTTAATTTGAAAAAATTGTTACAATACACTGTAACGTGATTTTTTCGGCCTCATTCCCCTCATGAATTCGTGTCGACCAGTGGACGAGATTTATGGTCCTCTTGACGCCGCACGTCAACTTGTCAGTTGGATACGCGATCGAGACTTACTTTGCGAGCGGAAATTAGAGTTTTGAATTACCGATTTTTATAGTGACCAAAACATGTTTCACACCGCCATGTTTCATGGTGACACTATGAAACATGGTGCAACTCCATATTATAGTGTCTAAATTTTTTTCGCGTCTACTTATCTTGGTGCGATGATGAGGGATTATTATTATTATTATTATTGTCTAATAATTTGACCTATTTTGTCTATTTTGCCAAATTTGATTAAGTATTACGCATTCTAAGTAATTTGTCCTTAGGGAGAAAACGTCCTCACGTGTGCCTCTTTTACCTAAATCAAATCATTCGACCTCGTGTTCGGGCGTCGCTTCCTCCGCGTTCAAGGGTGTCGAACCGTGTCTAAACGTGGATGGCCAAAAGCACGCCAAAATAAGGCAAAAACTGTAGCGTCGCTCGAGCCCTTTCCGCCATAGTAGCCAAGAGTTGCACCGTGTGTCACCGATCTTCCCAGAACCGTAGACTGCCTCATCACGGTGCCTCGCCTTATATGGATCCGGGTTACCCCTGGGCCTCAGATACAATTATTGCGTCTCGGAACCTTTTTCTTTGAGTCGTGGGCCCACCGGGATTTGAGGGACGCTTCAAGTCCTGAGGGCGGCCTCCCCTGAGCCCCAGAATCATCGGCTAGATTTCCAAGAGGACCCGGAAGATGGTATGAGTCAGTGAGGGGAAGCGGAGTCCAAGCACGGGACGAAAAATAGCATACCTAACAACGACCTCATTGCGAATTTTCGTCCGCTACTCTGGAAGGGAGGAAAAGAGCCTACCAACTGTCTCGAAAAATAATGCAAGCACGCGTGAACGTAGACTCTCCCCGAGGACAATGACTGGTGGGGATAATGCAAACTTCGGGAGCGCTTGCCGAGGATTAACGGACAACACCACTGTGACGGCTTCAAAAAATCGATTTTTTTAAAACCATTTTAAAAAATCTAAAATACTTTTAAGATTGAAATGCCGTTGGACCCAGGTCGAAAAAAAATTATTTTCGTAGATATTGAATATTTTGTGGAGCGGCGCAGCGGTCCGCGACGCTCGGGGTCCCAACTTTGAACGCGTTTTTCTCAAAACCACTTTTTTGAGTGCGGCACGCAGCAGAACTCGAGCAATTTTTATCCGATTGACTTCAAATTTTTACTGTATCAATAAAAGTAGATTATCTAGAGAAGTACATAAGATTTTTTCGATATCTCAATAATTATAAAAGTTATAGCCTATTTTCGACGAGAAATTTTGCTCAAAAATCATTCTTTAATTTGAAAGGCGTGCCTATTTTTTAAAAATCAATATTTTTCCAAATCCCTATGTACTTCTCTTCAAAATATCATATTATTAACGAAAACACTAGGTATTTTTTTTCAGATCGACGTTGAAGAGAGTTCTGCTGCGTGCCGCAAACCACTGCGGAGATGACGCGAAAGCTTCCCCAGCGCCACCATGCGGCGTGAAAAATGTGAAAAAAATGTTTTTTGATACATTAATAAACAAGGAACAAAACCCAAAAAATTTTTTTCGAATATCTCTTTTTTTCCCACAAAAAAAAATTCTTGAAAAATGTGAAAAAATAGGGGGTCACAGTGGTGTTGTCCGTTAAGGATCTTATGATCAGTCTTCGATCGCGTATCGCCTCGGTGAGTCGCAAACTACCTAAGTACTGTATTCCAACTACCATCAAGGCATCAGTAACTGAGCATCTCTTCGGTCAGCTCGTTCCTCTATCTTCCTTGAATGTTTTTAATGCCGATTTCGTTTTTATCTTGTGCGATTTTATTAGTTTAACCAATTACCTATTTTGTTAAATATTTTTGAGTAATTGAATCGGAGAGGTAAAAAGAACTTTCTTCCTCTTTTCCTCCGTTGAGTTTCGTTGTGGGTGGCATAAAAAATCATTTGAGAGTCCCGGATTTTGGTCAAATGATTGCATTAAACTGTCGATATAATTTTGGATACTTTTTTCGTTGTCGTAATTTTGAACGTATTTCGTTCACAACATTTTGTACTTCGCTTTTGTGTCCTAAGTCTCTCACAACCATTTATTTATTTATTTATTTATTTATTTATTCTTTTTGCGATTTCGTTGCGAATATTTTTGTTCACTGTCTTTTATATTTCGAAAGTAAATCTTGCTACTTTGTCATTGTATTAATTCTGTTTTTGCACCATTGATATTGTCTATTTTCATTATTGCGTCCTTTACATTATCTACTCGTATTTTGCGTTATTTAGATTGTCTGTTTTTGTTTTGGTGTTATTTATCATGTTTATTCTTGTACTACGTTAATTACAATGCACCATTTCGTTTTGCATTATTTATATTGTCTATCTTCGTTTTTAGCGTCATTTACAATGCCTACCTTCGTTCTACGATAATCACAATGCCTAATTTGGTTTTCGCATAATTTATTTTGCCTAATTCCGATTTTGTATTAATTTCGGTCATTCATATTGCCTACTTTCGGTTTGCTTTGCCTATGATCATTTACATTATCTAATTGTATTGTGCGCTACTTTCGATTTAGTTTGCGTTTGCCTATAGTCATTTGTAATGCCTACTGGTATTTCGCCTGAATTATTTATTGCCCGTATATATTTGTTCGCAAAAGAAAACAATTCTGTTTGAATTATGCCCACAGCTGCATGTCACAGGTTTGTATTGGTCACGATCGAAAAAAAAAAATACGTGCACCCGAATAATCTTCTAAAATACAGTAATCAATTAAATATTAAGGAAAGAATTTTAAAAATAGTTGCTTACGCCGCCGTGTCCGGTGCCCCGGTGTCTTGTAGAGACTCATCTATGACAGGTACACATAGTATAAAATATACTTATCTCGAGTCACTACCGTGACTCTTAATAACCAAACTTCTAACATATATTAACTCACATTTCTGGAGATCTCAGATCGTAGATTGAAAAATGTTTGATTATAATTTTTTGTTTCGGCAGTTGATATCATTGTCAAATTAGTAATAATAGTCTATTTTATTTATATCATTCGTTAATAAATCAATGATGGTATCGATCATAATTGATCGATGCCATGATTGATTACGGGGATTACGATTCTATCGGCTTATGAATGAGAACAGAATGTACCGGTAAGTTTGAACCACATTGAACTGTATTGTATACAGGTTTATTTTGAAATGAAAAAGATACCCCTAGAGTGAAGAGATCCTAATCCAACTAGCACCAGTTACCACTAACAAATTCTCTTCCTAACTTTCTCTCAGGTCTTACGTTCTCTCTGCGACCGTTATTTTTCTCACCCAGTCTGTCGTTCTTTTTGGTTCTTAGCTCCCTTTTTTTCCTTTTATTTCTTCCTAGGTGATAGAAAAACCAAGCAGATAATACCATCCTCGGAGTTCTCTATGAAATAGAAAATAAGCAGTCGGTACCACCTCGATCACCTCAGTTGTCTTACTCTTATCTACTATTTCTTGATGTTCTTCCGTATCGTGCTCTCGTTCTTACTTTCTTCTCTCTCTCTCTCTCTCTCTCTCTCTCTCTCTCTCTCTCTCTCTCTCTCTCTCTCTCTTGCTCTCTGCCTGCCGATGAGTACGATCACTCGCATATTATTTCACGTTGTGTCATTTGAGCTTTTCACTGCTGGAAAACTGCCTGTAGGCGTTTTGTTTCAGTTACGAAGCATGCACAAAATTGCTTTGCACCTAATAACTGCTCTTACTACCTCTACTTTGGTGCAATGCAATATATATTGGGAATTATTTGGTGACGAATTTTTCACAAGTGATCCATCTTCGATAACTGACAAGCTGGCTTTCTCCACTGCGCATGCGGAGCCCGCGCATATCTTTGCTCATTACTACCATATGGAAAGCATCTGAGAGTCAATGACGGTCTAGCGCATGCTTAGTGCCTATATTCGCAGCATATAAACCACTGATAGCACCCGTCTCATTATTCCTCGGCTCATGGTGTACTCTCATCGCTTTACGCATGTTCGCTGGATCATAATTGAGTTCGCATGATCTATACCGAAGGCCTTTACCGACTACTGCCCATGTATTATAGCGTGTGTAATGTAACACTATATCTTTATCACCTGTTTACGTGAAGAATCTCAGCAGTTGGAGCATCGCCTGAGACACTATTTATATATGTGTGTGTGTAAGGAACATTTCATCGAAAATATTAATTGTAACAACTAATTCACATAATTCACATAATACATACATTTTGAATATATTTCAAAGGAATTCTATTCAGCCAGAAAGAATCACACATTTTCTAAAGGACTGTTCGGGACTTTCCATCATAAAGTGGGAAAGTTCGCGAGGTGATCTTTTTTACGGTTTTTTGTTTATTACTGGAATGGCCCGAGAGCCGACATTTGCTGATCGAATGTTTTATGGCGGATTAACCATTGGCTTCTTTCCGTGAGGCTACGCGTCGATGTACGTCGCTTCTACCTCCAAGAGATTTTTAACCCTTGAACCAATCAAATTTCAACTTCTTCTTAACAACCAATCACCCAATGAAAATGTGCAATATAAAATGCAAAGAAACCCTCTCTTCATCAGAAGGAGAGAGAGTAATTCTTACACTTTTAACTTGTTTAAAATTTAGAGGCACTGATTAGTTGACAGTCACCGAATTTACTTCAAATCACACACACATATGCACATTCCACTTGTAATCTTTCAATATTCCATTCAAATATATTTTTTAATTTAATTGAAATTCTTTCTTACATTCTTTATTATACGAAAACATTCTTTATTATATGAAAACAGTGAAACTTTATTAAATTTAAATTGTGACATATCAAATCACTACATCACACGATAGTGCAATGAGATTTACGATCTCATTGGATTTAAAATAATCGCGAGAGAATTTGGTATACAACAGCAGTGTTACGTTAATGCTACGATCTCACCCCAAGCAGTTGACGAAATTCATTAAAGCGATGCTACATATTGAATTGCATGATCTCTCGTACATCGCTCAGCTGCTACCTATGTCATACTCATATATTCACACACTGTAGCATGATCGTACTGTCTTGCTCTCTCTACATACCAGCTTGTGCCTGCAGCATTTGTGATGCTTCACACTAGACCGTGAGCTTTCTTATTTCTTTTCTATTTCACTCTTTTATTTAAATCATTCTACTCACTGTATGAGAATTTATCGCGTTGCATATCCTACTATTTGCGTTTCTGGATACTATTATTTCTTGTAGTCCTACACTATTATTATCATCATTATTACTTTTATGAGAGATTTTATTTGTTGCGTATCTAACTATTTGCATTTTGGGTACTATTTTTTGTAGTTTTACACTACCATCTTATTACTACTATTATGATTGAGCTATTAATCGTTATTGTGTCATTACGTGCTTGTATAGCTTACGATATATTGAGCATAATTTTGCGCAGTTATGCCGTAATATTTTCATTGAAGCCAAACCTCCATGTCTTATGTTTAATTATTAGGAGTGCATCGGACTATCTAGATTTGTTAAAATTCTGATTTCAATGATACGGTTCACTACCTGCTAATTTTCATGCCTTATCTTGCAAGCCCCGTAAATTTAGACGAAAAATGGTCCAATTACTACTTAGTCACGGACCGTTTCAGCCAGCATTGTCGTTAACATTATGTCTTATTACGTTATTTGTAATCATCCTCCAAAAGGAAGAGAGAATATCTTGACGTGTACAGGTGAATACGATGATTGCTACTATGTAGATTATGCGGTCACTCAATTTGGGTTAAATCGTGAAGACCTACTAGGCAAATTGTCTTTTCGTTGCGAATCTTACTCGATGCAATGCTCAATGATGACTACACGAATACCGAATTTATCCCCGACTCAATTAGAGTCGGCTCAAAAGGAACAGGCCTCTATAAATGTAATTCGATAAATGATAAATAATTCAGCCAAATTTGACGATCTGTTGAACAGTTTGCAATGCCTAACTACCTCAATGAATAATCAGTTCATAACGTTAAACACTATCCTTTCAGACGTGGTTAAAGGTATGGAGGAATTACATGGGAACATGGCAAAGCTAGATTCCTCTCAAAAAGAAATCAAGCAGAATGTACTTGCATTAGAAAACAGAGTCGCCCGAGAAAATACGACCTTGTCATCAAAAGTCGATACTGTTACCGTACGTGTATCAGAAATTGAATCACAGCCTGCGCTGGTAGAGATTACTATGGCAGGTATTCCTTCTGATATACTACCCCAAAGGACATTGTTTGCAAGGTTCTTACGATCCTAGGTACTCCCGAGCTCATGTCGGATGTATTAGACTTTACGATTTTGGCTATAAAGGGCAATGATCGAAATTTGAACGGCTCAGCAACATCTGTCGATGATCAATCTCCTCATGCTTACAAAACTTTCTTAATTTGTCTTAAATCACTAATAGTTCGAGATTTCATAATCCGCAAAAAGCGTGCTAAGAAACAACTAAAAATAAGCGAAGTCTGTGCCACTGTACATGACGGGCAAATTTATTTGAATGAACATTTGCCACTTTATTTATACAACTTACGAAAACGCGCAAAGGCAAAAGCAAACAAAAGGGGCTGGGAATCATATTTCATAGAATCAGGAGGTATATATGTCCTAAAGCATACTAGTCCTGTATTGTCGAAGCTTCTTCATTTGCGAAGTTGCCTCGTAATTTTGGATTTTTGTTTTTAAGTGATAGGATATAGGTTGAGATTTTCTTTAGAGAAATAAAACACACTCGCGTTTGAGTCACCGAATTTGTTTCTTTATTGACTCATGTGGGAAAAACCTTGCGGTAAAAAAACCCACGACGAAATTGACAAATAAATAATCGCGTGTATAAAAACGTATCTAGCCCATTGGCATGTGCCATTGCGATCTCGCGCGTTATATCGTATCGAGCCTTTGTGTATTTTCTTTTCTTAATTTCGATCGTGTGTGAGAGCTCCCAAGGAACTCTCGCCTTGTTATAGTAAATCGTATGTGAGAGAACTTCAGGTCCTCTCGCCTTGCGTATCAGTCGATTATGAGAGGACTTCGGGCCCTCTCGCCTTGTGCTTAATAACGCAACTTTACGTGACGGACGACCGCGGTGAACTGTATGAAAAATTGTGTATCGCGCGTTCGCCCCATCACTCACCAGAGATTTGGCATCACTGTTTAACACGAGCTGGTCTAGCGCGGCTGACGACGGAGATCGCAATAGCTCAGATACAAAACTGCTCTCAGGCACTGGACAAGTCCAGTCATTAAAATCAATTTTGATGACGATCTTGCTAAGCTAGCCTATCAGCGCGAAAAGGTTTTAGTCCACTCCAATGATACTAAGCAAAACTGCATTACAAAACCATCCATTGGATACACAAGTGTCATAAAAGTAGCCCAGTTAAATGTAAATTCTCTATTAGGACATTTCGAACTTTTCACCGCACATTTTACTCAAAATTTCTTTTATGTCATAGCGATAACAGAGATTTGGCTGCACTTCCTTCTCCCCGATGAATTAATTAAGCTTGAAAATTACACGCTAATTCGGAATGATCGACAAGGTCCAAATTCCTATTCGCTCTCTGGCGCTTATTTTTGGCATTCACTGTCCCTCGAGGTTACTAATTAATTCAGCCTCTTTAGTAATATTCAAAAGAAAACTATACAAGTACTTGTTTGCTAAGGAAGAAATTGGCTAGTGTGCTTCCTTCATGCTAATCTACCCTGACTAAATTACTTGTTTTACGCATCGTTCAGAATATGGAGTTGTATACCGGTGTGAAATCATTACTAAGCTCTCTAGCTCCTGTTCTTCATGCCCGTTTTTAGTTTTAAGTATTTTTTGTTAAAATTTTCTCCATATATTGTAAAGGTCTTGAGCACCTATGCTACGTGCGTGTTTTTAGTTTTTAGTTATAGGTATTTTTTTGTTATAATTTGTTCACCGAACTAGTGCATTACTTCTCTACACTACCTTTATTGATCACTGTATATGCTATTGTAATTGCATCTGTATCTTATTAATTACTTGCATTGTGATACTACCATTGTTATTATAATATTGTAATTACCGCTATCATTGTTCATGTGCCCCATATTAAAGCTATGGCATAAATATATAAACAATCAATCAATCAATCAACTCTCTTCTCTTTGGTTGCCTCCTTCAGTTTGAGCTTGACCCTTAATCTTAATGTTAATCTTATGGTTTATGTTTTATTTCTGTTTTTCTACATGGCTTATTCGGTTATTGTATTCCTTTTTGTAGTCTTATTTTCATTATTTCATTATTATCTACGTAACACTTTATATATATATGTTTTCATTTTACTTGGTATTATTTAGTTTATATCATTGAGTAAGCTTCAATTTTGAACCAATAGCAGTGCCAGGGCGTAATAAATATCAAATCAATTCTCTCTGTCTTTGTCTCTGTCTGTGTCTCTGTCTCTGTCTCTATCCCTGTCTCTGTTTCCATCCCTCTCTCTCTCTCTCTCCTTCTCTCTCTCTCTCTCTCTCTCTCTCTCTCTCTCTCTCTCTCTCTCTCTCTCTCTCTCTCTCGTTCTTTCTCTCTGAACTAGTCATTTCTTTCACAGTTTCATTTTCTCCAGCAACCCTCGTTTTTCGACACAACTTTTATCTTTGAAAGAGAAGTGAAAACGAGCCGGAGACCCAATCACTTTATCTGTCGTGTGATTGGTGAGACAGAAACATGTGAGAAAGAAGTGTAAGAGGGAGCACGAAAGAGAGTATAAGCAATGAAAAAAAAACTCTCAGGCCTTATCCTATGGGAGTGACGTAATCCTCAAACTCCATCGATACACTCGGCAAAACATCCATTGGAACAGAAAAATCTACGATGTAAAGGAACGAAAAAAAATCTTTGAAAATTACTCAATGAAAATTGTTGGAACAGAAAATTTTACGAAGTAAAGGAAGAAAAAAAAATCATAAAAAATTACTGAATGAAATTTTTTGATTCGAATGATTCAAGTGTTTTTCTACTGTAACAGTACAATTTCGAGTTGCCCTTTATATTCAAGGTTTCACAGCGCCTCGGGAAAATAGGAGCATTCATGCGTGAATTTTCTTAATCCTAGTCCTCAATCGAATCACCCGTCACCACAATTATTGTCACTCTCTCGTCGAGCGAACATTATTTTCCCCGTTCTCTTAATTTATATAATTAAATTAGTTCAAATGATAAGTTCTTATCTTTATATAGATTACCAATGATCGCGGACAACTGGAGCCATAATTCTTCTATCGTTGCCTACTCAGGGCCATCCGGTTTCCGACAAACATGGATTGCCCAAAGAAATAACCATTTTAAGATGAGTAAAAATAATTTAAAAAAAGTTAAATATATAAAGAAAAAAAATCTCCCATTCAAAACATACAGAGGAAAAGAATGAAGTGTCTCCTTAAAATATTGGGAGGAGGAGTAAAGTAAAGAACCAAAGAAATCTCTAAATAATTAAATTTGTGGGCGAAAAGAAGTTTGACCGTTCATCACTCGAGAACCACTGAACCTATCTCGATGAATATTTCACAAGAAGAAAGCTCATGATTCGTAATAAGTTATAGGCCGTATAACATTCCAATATATTGGTTATTATAGATTTTTTTTTTCGAAAAAAAAAAGAAATCAACATGTCGTTTCCATAAAAAGATATTCCTTGCACCAGCCAGATGTACCACAGGCGAGGCCCGCACGCACAGCTAGTAATATATATAAATCATATGTACAACCGCACCGGTCGTAAAATATTAAAATAAAGTATGCAATATAATTCAATGTCTGATTATATATATATTTTAACGGTACGGTTTATGCAACACGCCGTTATGCGTGGATTCGAGCTACTTAATAATAAAGGAGTAGCTATGAAAGAAAGAGAAACGATCCGAAAATTTGATTTTAAGAAAATAACAATATAATTTATTCAATTAATCTCAACGATGATTTTTCTTTTACATGAATTTTGTTCGAATAAAGTAAATTTGATTTATTTTGCGCATTCTTGTTTATTATTTCTTTTATTTTTATTCTGTTCTTCGCATGGAAACAAAGATACTTGTTTTTAAATTATAAATTTGTGAAAATTCTCTTTAATTTTATTTTATAAAACAATTTAATAAACGCTCAGTATCTTTCTTCACAATCAATAATTAATAATGGGAAATAATCGATTTTTCATTCAAAAATAAATTTCAGATTTTAAATTGTCCAAATTAACAAATTAGAAATTTGATTATGACTCGATATAATACAAGAATGCCTTTGTCCAAGATTCTATATAATTCAACAATAATTAAATTATTTTAGACAATTTATTGATTTGATTTTGATTTTTATTGCCTTGGCCCGGCTCGACTCTCCAAAAGCTCAAATGAAACCATAATTTAAATTAATTTATGACTTTATTTACTTGATTCTAAAATATCAATTAGTGAACAAAAATCTAATTCGAACAGCAAGTTTATCATTTTTAGAGGAAAAGTAAAGGGTTTCCACACCGAAAATCTTGAAATCGAACGAAGCCGAACGATTCCTGCCCTCTCAGTATGGAAGGAAAGGAGAATTCTATACCGAAAATCTTGAAATCAAACGAGCCCGAATGATTCCTGCCCTCTCAGTGTAAAACGAAGGAAAGGTTTCACACCAAAAATCTTTGAAACAAACGAAGCCGAATGGTTCCTGCGCTTCCAGTGTGAAGGGAAAGGAAATCTCACACCGAAAATCTTTAAACTGAACGAACCCGAACAATTTCTGCCCCCTCAGTATGAGATTGTAGAGTAAGATATAAGTGTAGTAGTTGCTACTGGAATCAGAGAGATTTTTATTAGTGAGAGCATTCTATCTCTTCTGAAGTCCGAGCCACCACTAAGGTGGGAATGAGCTAGAAATGAGCTGCCGTTGCTGTTGAACATGGTCTTTTATACCGCCGAGATCCTTTGTTCTCGACTTCTAAAAATAACTGGGATACGGATTTGTCTAAAAAGATAATCTCGACGTAGTATCTCGTCTTTAAATTTTCTTATTGGAGCTTCCTGTTGCTTTGCGAGCTCTGATTGGCTCAGTGCGAGGTGTGTTTACAATGCGCCTGCGCAAGAATGATGTTTTTTTTTTTTCAATTTTTACATTATTTTATCAAATTTTTTTTTTCGTCTTATTTATTTCTACGAGATCGATTATTTCCATTTGAATAATAATAGAAGTGTTTTTCATAATTTTATAATAATTTGATAACAATTGGGAACTCGTTTGTGATTTGTTAATTACCTCGACTTTCTTATTTTCAAGAACAAAATTTAATTCATGTAAATTTTTGTATCATTGTTCAATCCAAAATTCCTTTTTTAATTTTTTCTATTTTTTAATTATTTATCTTGCATCAATAAACATTTAAATTTCATGAAAAAAAATAAAGAAATACGCGTTTGTGAAGTTAGTTAATATTTTTCTCGCTAGATGCTTCCACTAGCGACTCGCTTCGCACGCTAGTGTCGGTTCTTACCGCTAGGCGCTCACTCAGTATGGCGACGGATGACCAGCTGATCACGTCGCGGCGTCTGAATAGGCGAAATCGTTACAATATATATATATATATAATGCACTATGCCAGTGTGTGGGATTCTTATCCACTAAAAACTACACACCCTGTTCCACTTAAAAAAATTAAATCCCTACAAATTTTATATTTAAAAAAATGGCCCATCGCCTTGTCACTCTTTTTCCATTTTAAACATAATTTTTCGGTTTTTTTTTTTTCAAATAAAATACTCCAAAAAGATGCTCTATTTTTACATTTTTCATCATTTCACTAAAATAGCTATAACTTTTTTCTGTCCAAAATTGGAACCCCGGCCACCGCTCATTCTTTTCGTTTTTGAATTATGTCTAAACTGCTAATTCGTTTTTTTGTTTATCTATATTTTTGATTACGGATGAGTTTTTAAAGTTGAACATTGAATTAAAAAATTGAACTTTTTTTCGCATTTCCGTAAAAAACAATAAATCGGAATGTTATACAACCTACAGTGAATCAGTAGCTTTTTTCCTGTGAAAGATTCATCGAAATCAGTTCAATAGTTCTCGACTAAAAAGCGGCCAAACATTTTTTCGCCAACAGATTTATATATATAGAGATATGAGGCATTCCACGCCATTTCAAGCGGCCGTAGCCTCTACGATTTTTAATTTTCCTGAAATTTGTTTATAAAATAGTACCCCATGGATGGAATATTGATACCAATTTTTAGTTTTTTATCTCACGTCTTTCAAGAGTTATAATTTTTCGAAAAATCTAGTGTTTAAAAAGTTCGGAAACGTTCTATCGCCAATATCTTTTAAACTAATCGACATATCGACAAATATCAATATATCCATTTTTTTTTCATTTTGGTTCATACTTTTATGAAAAAAAGGAAAAAAATTATCAATCATCGTCATCAACGTTTTTTTTCAATTTTTTTTTGAAAAAAATCTCGCAAATAGTATGACCAATTATACGATTTTTAACGCTAGTCCGATCGTGGATCCATTTTCCGTTCTATTTTTTGTTAAATAAATTACATTTTTTTGAATATAAATTTGAAGTTTTTTGTATGAATCATATTTTAATCAAAGATATAACCAATTGCATAGTTTTTAAGCCTAGTTTGATTGCGATCAAAATGGTTGTTTCCAATTTTCGCCGAAATTTTTTTATTAATTTTTTTTATCACTAGTAATACTGGTAAGTATTAATTATAGTACACATATACAATTAGTAATTATAGTGCTCATTTTACAATTTTTAGTCAGATTCAGTAAGTTAAAGAATATTTTTTTCCTTGAGTCATTTTGATCCAACTGACATTGAATTGATCAGTCATTAAAATTTCATGAGTAATGATTTTTTTTTCTAATATCTCATTACAATGTAATGGATAATGGAAATGCCAATGCATTCCAAAAAGTAATGCATTATTTGCAACCCTGTATGGTGTATTTTGCGTCACTTTTACATTCTCAAAAATTCACCTTTTTGATTCGTGTGAATTTTTTATTTTTCTATGTAAGAAATAAGCGGACGTATATTTCTGGATTTTTCCTTTTTGCGATTTTTTCAATTTTTACAGCCGGTTGAATTTTTGACTTTTTGCTAAACCTATCTGGGTTCAAGCTGTAATAACTCGAAAAGTATGTGTACAAAAATAAAAATGATCAATAACAATTTTACGCAGTTTTTGGTATCCTTTCAGATGAAAAATACACCGAGTCTCAAAAAAAAAGATTTCTACTTTTGTTTCTATTTTTATGCAAAAAACCGAGAGTTTTCTAAAAAAAGCACTATTGGGTTTTGATTTCTTTTTTTTCAAACACTAGGTGAATTTACAAAATTTTTAATCGTAAGTTCAGATTGGGCGGACTTTTTGTGTAGAAGCTACAGCTTTTTGAACTTATGAAAATTCAATAAAAATATTTAAATAACTGCAGCTATTATCATTTTCGCAAGAAAAAACATGTTTTTTCTTTTTACAATTTTGCGAGATTAGTTACATGCGGGAATAGGACAATGACATTACCAATTGATTCTAACCAATATTGAAAAAAGTTGTCTATCTATATTGGAGAATGGAAAAGGGGTTGGTGGAAAATATTTTGATGTATTATTATGGATACTCGAGAGAAGATGTTCAGGGCTTGCGGAAGAAAATGGTGAAAGAGAGAATATTTTAGAGCCATCAAACATAACAGCCATGTGCAAACGATTTCACGTTTACGAAGACGTTAAACAGTCACGCGCAGTTTAGCCGATCGTGATACGAGCTTTTTCCACTCGCATGTACAACCGTTTATATGAGCCATATCGCGCATCACGCGCTACGAATTACCCAAGGGTTGCTTCAGCCCTTTTTCTTCCTTCTCGCACCCTCTTTCTCTTACTCCACTTTTGCTTGGGCTTTGAAAACTTTGTGGAGCTCCAGAGCCATCATACACACATAATACAGTTTATTCAAGACCTCATTTTGATCCAGATCCTCCCTTTCTCACATTTTTTTACCCTTCTTTTCTTGTAGAATTTTTACGAAAGCTGCCAGTTGTATGAGCCTTATATCTTTCCCACATAATTCTCACTCCCTGGTGAGAAAAATGCAAAGGAGGGAAGAGAAATAAAAAAAAATTTTATCCGGTGTTCGAAACTCACTTTTTTATTCCCTCTAGATATAGCCATATCCACTTACTAATCCAGATTAAAAAATCATCTCTCTGTACATTTCCTCGTAAGCTTTTCTTCCGAGCTTTAAAAATACACAAACATAGTCAGATATTCAATTTGATGCAACACCCCGATGAAGATTTTTTCGAACAATACAAAGATTAAGGTTGAACTGTTGTCTCATAGATATTAAATTTCATGTTTGATAAAGACGAATTACACTGATACTATTGCCATTTGAATTCATCGCTACAGCAGAGATGGTCAAAAAAAAAAAATACAATAGTAATTTGCATTACATGTGCGAAAAGTAACGAGTTCCATCGCGCGTGAAGTTGCCGCATGAGCAGTAGGCTTATGGTGCAATTGATACGTGTACGCACTATAAGTCAAGGTGAATGCAGTAACTTACGCATGTAATTTGTTTCTTTTCGCGCATACCCCATACATTATTTTTTACAATATCTGTCTCAAAAGTGCGATTTGAGATTCAAAAATAGCCAAGCGAAATTTTATTGCGTATCATACTCAAGTGTCAACTCAAGTGTCATCATATGACACTTGAGTTGACGTTTAGTGTCGCATGAATTTTGCTCTATTCAAGTTTCTCATATGCGTCCAAAATCGAAGAACAAAAATCTATCAATTGCGTGAAAAGAAGTTTTTTGTGATACCTGCCTCGAAAGTTTGATTTTCGATTGATGTATGAGCTATGTGCGTGTAGGCGGGGCTAAACATTTTTTGACTGAAACGCTCGTGGTGGCGAAATAAGGAAACGGCTGCAGTCTTGTCTCATATGTTTAAACACGGTTCCTGTCCCCATTTTTGTAAATATCACGTGTAATCGCGATATAAAATATTATTATTGACATCAACGCGGTTCACCAATTCTTAACAATTTTATTATACAAATATTTTGTTTACCGAAAAATTCTGGCATACAGGCGAGCGACCGGAATTGCAGTGCAACTAGTACATGCCAAAACCAAAAAGTGTATCAAATCGGAGCGTTCTATAAACAAAACTTGACGATGAAGAAAATGAAAGGTTAGTCTGTCACATCACCTCATAATTTAAATTTGCAACAATCTGGATTATGTAATGCCTGATTAAAATTGACATTAAAAAATAATGGGAACTTACCTTGCATGCATATATAAAAAGGGTTCAATCATATACCAATAATTCACTGGGCAATTGAATAATATATTATTTACACCGTGAGGTATCGTACAAAGAAACCGGCTGCCATTTTCAAACATGGCCACCTGGCGGTGCTACGAGGACAGTTGCAAATAGCCCATAGCGTGCAGAAAGTGGCTTATTTCTCAACGATTCATCTTTTGTCTTACTTTACCGTACGATTTGACAAACTGAATGTAACTACAATTGCTTTTCCAATCTCAAATCAAACCTTTGAGACAGGTGTCACAAAACATATTGTATGTAACAAATGCGGAAAACAACGAATTACATCGCGAGTATGTCGCGTTCGCCTCGACTTATGATACATCAGAGAAAGTTGAGAAATCAGCCACTTTCCGCACGCTATTCGCCAATCAAAAAACGCTCTTTCGGAGTAGGCATTGCAAAAACTCCTATTTTTCAACTGGTGAAAAATAAAAATTTTATAAATTGAAAATACTAATTGATTGAAAAATTTCCATTAGTCCACATTGAATTATTAGTGAGCAAAGTAATTGGTAATTTGTCGGCGGAATTTTTAATTATTCTAAAAAAATATTAATCCATGTAGAATGTATTTTAAATTACGGAAAAAAATTTAATTTGTAAGGAATATATTATCATTAATTACTCATATATAATTACTCATATAATTAATAATTGGGTTAAGAGGTATAAGCGCTAGTCTTGTTTTCAGATAGAACTCTAATTTTTTTATATGGTGTAGTCCAAGCTCAATATTTGATATCTGCGAAACTTCAAGGCAGCTGAGCTAATGACTATCTGATCAAGATTTCAATAATTGAGTAATACAGAATTTTACACATCACTTATGGCGACAATTACTTTGTAGCCAGTGCAACTACAAAGTTAACCTATTTTTGAATCAGATGCCATAGATAAAAAACGACATTCGTATGTATAAAGCATCGGGGATTTTAACGGTACAATAAAAAAGAAGGGTCAGCAAGCACCTGCATAAGAAATATCAATTGAATGACAACAAATTGTCACGGCACTTCATGATTTTTTAACTCAATGGAATTGTAGCATCGTCGCACATCCCATCACACAACATAATTATAACTTTTAAAGTAATTTAGGGGAAACCGGGGTTGCCAACTTTTTAAACTTTTCCTTGTATAAGAGAAGGTAAACAAAATTCAAAAAAACGAATCGTTATTCTGAATGAAGGGTTTATTCCAGTATTTTAGATAATTATTTGAGATCTTTTATGGAGTACTACGTAAGATTCTTATTTATATCAATCTATTTTCGTATTTCTAATTCGTATTCTTTCGCAATGTTCTTATCCTAATTGATTTATTTACTTAAGTATGCTGTCATAATTGCTCTGTTTCCCTACTCTACCACACTTTCCCTACTTTTGAGCCAGTAATCGTGAGCGGAGAGTGAAATGATCCAACTCTTATCACAGTTACGGCTCCCTACTTTCGAGCCAGGTTTCACTGGTTCTTATTATCCCGAAACGTTTGTCAATTAATTCTCTTTTCCCTGACTTAATCAATTAATTAATTAATTAATTAATTAATCGTTCTTTTCCCTGACTCTCTTATCTTACTTTGGGCCCCCTTTTCTCAGTGTTCTGAAGTCTATGCCTCTTCAACCAGAAACGTCGAGATTTTGTTTCCCTTCGTTCCAAACAAGAAAGGCAGGACGTTTTTTGTTATCGAAACTTATAATCGCCAGGCGGACTATCAGCACTCGCGAATGACCCGAATTATCACCACCTATCGGCCAGAGCTGTAAGTTTAGACAATCTAACCGTGTACGTTGCCTATATCCGCGGGAGACTACTTAGTGCGGACGCGAATGCATCCGCACTATCTTTTTCATCATCTAGTGTTGATGGCGTTTGTGTATATGTATGTTTCCCGTAGGATGGCGCCACGGTCACGCCGCCGCACTAAGGTGCTTACTCATGCGATCTTGCCGTACGAATATAAATACTTTGTTACAGTATTCGTGTGAATATAACCTATTCTTACCGTCAGGGGGGTTTCTGTTTTTAGGGGTTATGTTCACCTCAATACTCAGTTGTCAACTGACCACGTGCGAGCGACGTTGCCAACAGTAATCAGTAGTCTTGTACTCAAATCGGAATGATGTAGTTTCCATGACGAAATTAAGTTAATTAAGAGACGCGACAGGGACTCGAGACAAGTACATTTGGCACCTTTACAACCCTACCAAAAAAAAGCCTACTTGTAAGAATCTCTACCGCGCGATCTCTACCAAAGAAATGTCCACCAACAAAAAAACACTATCCAAGCCTAAAACTACCAAGATTTGTTTACTACCATGGTCATACTCTACCAACGAAGAATTACTAGCGTATATATCTATATACAGTGTAATATATAGTTATATTACACCAGTAATTCTTCGCTGGTAGAGTATGACTATGGTAGTGAACAAATCTTGGTAGTTTTAGGCTTTGATAGTGTTTTTTGTTGGTTGACATTTCTTTGGTAGAGATCGAGCGGTAGAGATTCTTACGGGTAGACTTTTTTTTGGTAGGCTTGTAAAGGTGCCGTACATTTCGGCATAGCGACAACTCTGTCGGAAATTAACTCTATCAAGCAAGTCTCTACCTGACTAAACTCTACCAAGGAAATTTCAACCAAGAGAAAAACACTATCATTCCTCAACTCTCCCAAAAATTTTTTTCTACCATAGGCATGTCTACCACATCCTACTCTACCGACAAAAACTCTCCCAGGGAAATCTCCACCATGGTCAATATCTACTGGAAAGACATCTCTACCAAGGGCAATCTCTACCATTATCTACATCAACATTGCTGCAGTAATTAAGTAAGTAAGTAAGTAAAAAAAGCAGTAAACAAGTAATACTGCGGTAATAAGTAAGTAATAATCTACATTACTGCAGTAAAGATGAATCTTCATCAATGGTTGAGATTGCTCTTGGTAGAGATGTCTTTCCGGTAGAGATTGACCATGGTGGAGATTTCCCTGGGAAAGTTTTTGTTGGTAGAGTAGGATGTGGTAGAGATGAGTTGGTAGAGATGTCTATGGTGGAGATTGTTTATTGGTAGAGAATGCCTATGGTAGAGAAAAATTTTGGGAGAGTTGAGGAATGATAGTCTTTCTCTTGGTTGAAATTTCCTTAGTAGAGTTTGGTCAGGTAGAGATTTGTCTGAGTTAATTTTCGACAGAGTTGTCGCTGTGCCGTACATTTCCTATACTATGTATACCTGTCAAAGATGAGTCGCTACGAAATACTTTTACAGCAAGGACCGCAGTTCCTAACTGTTTTCGAAGACTTTCAAAAATTGTTTACGTAGTATTTAATTAATTATAATATTTTGGAGAATGTTGCGGGTTCATATATTTTTTATCTTTATTTTCCTCCAATCGTGATTAATCAGAACTCTGTAGCTCAACGCGTATTGAAAATATTAATATTTTATTTTTTCGTTACATCAAAAAAATGTGGCTTTTTTCGCACACATTTGTGTTACTCATATATTTTTTTTCACAGTCACTACCTAGTGAAACTAGTAATACTGGTGAAATTTTGGTGATATTTGAGATCTGGCGTGCATGTGACAGTTGACCAATATTTTGGTAACAGTTTTGACTTTTTGTTAGAGCGACAGCCGTGAGGTTGTAAAAATCGTGGACGTGTTAGCTAGTCAAAATCTTCGAATCACTTTTGACTTTTGGTTAGAGTAACAGTCGTGACTTTTAGTTAGTAGATGGAGTGATAGTGCAAAAATTAAATTTTATTTATACTCATGGTGTTCAGCCTTGGCAGTATTGAGTCAGAGAGATTTCATTTGAATATATTTTATTAGCTACCGAACGGTTCACGGAATTTTTGGAGTATAAAAATCCCGTAAATTATTCCACTATCCTTATCCGAATTATTCTCTAATATCCTTAAGGATATTTCCAATTAGACAAATAATGGGCAAGCGAAAACCAAGATAGTAAAAATCATTAGCAAATACGATATTTAATTACAGATTGATCGAGAATCGAGCAAATGGGCGAGAGTAAGGAACAATGACGGAATAGATCTCGTTTTTAAAAACACTTATAGACCAATTACTAATTAGCGAGTAATTGATAATATATTTATCAGTAATTACAATTTTCTTTGAAAAATCGATAAGATTATTTCTACCTATTAGGAATTTTTCCGCTAAATGAAAATACATTTTCCATCAATTATCAATTATTCGAGTTATTGATATCTCGAGTATAATAGATTGCATTAGATTGGTAAAATCGCATTAGAATTACGATAAGTCGACGCGTTTTTGAATAGCGTCGAGTTAAAGTCTGAGCGCAACGGAAAAGAGCTAAATCTCAAGTATAGATACGCGGCGCGACTTGCCTTTGTTGTTTAGACTCTTTCTTTTTAATGATTGGCGGCAAGACGCTGCCGTGTCTCTAAATACGCGGGGCGACTTGCCTTCACCATTTACACATTATCTTTGTAATACTTTGGCATTAAGATACTGCCACGTCTCTGAATTATGTGAAATGGTAGTGATGATTTTTCTAGAATTAATAAAACATCTATTATTGACTAGTGTAAATATCGTCAGTACCAGTCTCTGTCCAAAAGATTTCATATTCTTGAATAGCAAAAATTATTCTGGCTGAGATGTTTCTCCGAGAGTCTCGCGAAAGTCTCGCATAGGCACGTTTCCGAAACGTTTTTAAACTCTTTCCTATAGTTTTGTCAAGACTCTTCTAAATTTTTCGAAACTTTTTCCAAAAGTCTCGCTCGAGATTCTTTCCGATACTTTCTGATACTCTATTCAAGACATCTTGGCGAGACATCTGGCCGAGATTTTTTCTGTGCGGGTAACGAGTTGTTAAAAAAATGTATGTATGTAACTAAAGAAAAGCACGAGCCAAAATATGTGTCAGACTTGCCACTGTCGAGATCTCATCGATTTGGAATTTCAAGCTTGCCAGAAGCGAATGGACAAGCAGGTATACGAAGCGGTCGTAACGATGCGACTAGCCTGTAAGAAAAAATATAAGAGGGAAGGAGAATTCGACTAGTCGGTATAAAGGGAAGGACAAGAAGAGAAGCGATCGGAGTGAGAAAGGAGAAGAAGGAAACGGAGAGGTAAAAGAGGATGAATAGTGGAGAGAAGGGAACAGCCCTCGCCATATTACCAAGTCGACGTCGACGAGTACGAAAGGACCGTCGTCTTGGTCGAGTCCTTGTAAGCTTGCCGACGCGTCCCGCCGGGATATGCTTGCCTGGAATACGGGACCGTAATGGTGTCGGGTTCCTCTTCCTTCTTCAATCCTCTTTCCCTTTCAAACCATCCTATTCCCTAACCCACCCCTTCTCTTTCTCTTTCTCTTTCTTCCTTCATAGATACACATATTGCTCTCTTTCTCTCACATCGAAGTTTCTCTTTCTCAGTCTAGAAAACTCAAGTTAGACGATGACAGTCGTCGGGACTTAGTGGACGGTAGCGTTTGGCAAGCTGCCCGGACATACGCGTGTCTCTTCCTTCTACCTTTCCCCGTTTCCCTCGTTTGCTCCGTGACGGGCTTGTTAAATTTATCGAAAGCGTCAAATTAGAAGTGAACCAGCAGCCGTAGCAGCAATGGCACACTCAATAGCGTAGCTCTTGCCCAACACTGAATGCTTTCAACCCCCATCCATATCTCTTCTGCCTTATTATCAACCCCTATTCGTTCCTGCATCCACACCGTCGCCTCAGCTTTTCTCCGGATCTACTTGCAGACCATCAGACATATCGCTCCATACTTTAAAACACCCTATCTTTCGTTCTATCACCTTCCCCACTTTTCTACTCCTTATTGCTTTATTTCTCGCCATGCTGGGCTAAACAAAATTACTATGAACCTGACATGGCGGATCAAAAAGATGGAAATAAAGGATGGATTTTCCAGTACACGGAAAATAAGGAACCAGATATCTAAACCCGGCTCATGATAATAATTCCATTACCATCTTTTTATAATCTATGAACCTACTATGATAATATCTACTATGATAATAGAAGATTAAATTCCACCTTGTCTAATTTCCCCTGAAACCCATCAATATTGGACACAAACAAAAACTGTCATCATCACTCAGAAGCTTGGAATCGAGTTCCAGAATTGTGTTAACTCTCACCGGAAGTCAGTGTTGATAAAATACCACTCTGCAGCTCGGAATCGCACGAAGCAGGCATTTCTATTGGCAGCTGGATAAATAAGCTGCTGCAGCAAATACATTTGAAAGGCATTGGCAGGAGGTTGTATCGTAAATGGTTGCTTCAATCTCGGCTCACTCGCGAATTATACCATCAGTAGAGCTAATGAAATTCACCGCATCGTAAGAGACGCGCGAGTGCGTCGATAAATGACCGAGAACCCAGACGCCATTCTATCCAACGCCATCCATAGCTCTACTGTTTGGCTGGTGTTCTGTTCCTGCAACCTATAACGTTGGAATTGCCTAATAAGCACCATTCGTGACAAATTGCTCGCTCGTGATGTGATGGTATGCTGTGAACGTTATGAGGGAGGGTGAGGGACTGACTGGGTTCCCGGAAACGTACTACAGCTCTGCAATGTTGCTTCGTACCCGTGAGCCTCAAATAGATATCTATTTGCATATATATATATATATACATATATATTCGTACATGTATATATATATAGGATTAACCATAGGGGTTGTTATACGTATCAGAGTTAGGTGTCGGAGTCAGGAGGTTAACGGATTGTTGTTAGCCGAGGGAATGGTTGATGCGGGGCGGGAGGGGGGGATTTTCAGGTAGGGGTTCTCACAATTTCCCTCACCTCTACCATACATCACCCAAGCAACACGTCAGGATCGCAACTCGCGACTTCGGAATGACAATAATTGATTCCTCTTGCTGTCTCACCTTATCCCCAAACCGTTGCTCATCGTACCCACCCTGGCAAACTTCTGTCTAAGCGTTATAAATTTAGCTACAATACGTCTCAAATACAGTTGAGTTACAGGGATGACATCAACCATCGCTTCTACGCAAGCACATCGATGATTGAGGTGTACCGCACTAATTCAGAAAGAGTTGGGGTGGTTTTTAATCTCCGAATCATAAGATGCCCTAACACCACTTTAATAATAACCTAACCCGGACATCATTCAATTAATATCCATCCTGATGATGCCCAATAACTCGCAAGACTTCTTGGCGACCCACAAACAATTTGCCTTCGTGAAAATCGTTAGGATTGTTACGGTTTAGTAGTTGATAGTGTAAAATTTTTTGGAAAAACACTACGATTCCGTTTTAGAAAAAGTACAAAAGCGTTTTTGGGTGAAATTAATGTCATTTTTTATTATTCCTAAAAGCATGAAGCTGTATTGGAATATTGGCAGAGTGTCTAGCACGTATTTCCAAAGCGAAGGTTTTTCCTGAGGGGGGAGTCAGATCATTCACGCTCACATTGACTCGCGACAGCACGTTTATCGCGAGGACTCAAACGATTCATCAACCAGCTTGAAAGAAGGGAAATAAATAATTTTTGATACGCAGCCATGTCTCCTCTCGCCCTCTTCCTCTTCTCTTCACTCTGCGCTCTACACTCTACACTCTACGCATTTTTTTGTTCTCTTTTCCTCTCTAGCTAAAGAAATTATAAACGCACATCCACATTCCTTTCGGCTCTTCAAGATCGAAAGCTTCAAAGCTTTTTCTCTCTCTCTCTCTATTTTCTTTTCCTACTATCGACCAGCCCTATAACGTGTACCTTCTTAATCGAGTGTCAAGCTGAGAACAAATAATAAAACAATGGAAGGGGAAGATAGAATAGCCCTGCGGGACTTGCAGGGAAAACGAGACAAAGAAATCTCTCTGGAAGTGAAAGCAGGACGAGTATAGAAAGATAGATAGAGGAACATCCATATGAATACAGACATACACAACAACACAAACACACACGTAAACATTCCGGCGTAGAATGGATTTGCAACGATTTTTCACGAAGTTACTCGAGAAAAGGCTTGGCCAGGCCCGTGCCAAACGAATACGAATCGATTCGCCAATTTTCCTCCGGCTTACGGATGGAACGCTCCTTAGCAAATTGTGGCAGTGTGTTTTACTTCCTAAGTAGAAAAAGCCCGTATTTGGTCAGACGAGCTTTTTTGCTGGGACTTATACTCTCTCACCCACACACACACACACATACACACACACACACATACACACACACACACCGGCACGCGCTCGCGCATGCACGCACACACACGTATACACCAGTTCTGTACTTTTCACGATGTTGCAGCAGGAGATCGTTACGTTCTTTCACAAAGGCAGACTTTAGTCTCGCTCTCCACGCACGAGAACATCGCCCGAAGGATAAATTCGCGAGGGATGAAAAAATAAATAAAAAAGTTACGAAAGAATGAAGTATATACCCGAGATTCGCCTCGTTTCCTTTTACTTCTTTGCCTCGTTGTTTTTCCTCTATATCGTTACGATTCTCTTCTCCAAGTCGAAAAGTTTTCGCCTTTCCTCAACCGAAGAGCCTGGTACAGAGTTTCACCATTCCCCCCTTTCTCTCTCTCTCTCTCTCTCTCTCTCTCTCTCTCTCTCTCTCTCTCTCTCTCTCTCTCTCTGTGTGTGTTTGTGTCTTTTTTTCTCTCTGGGGTTTCTTTTCGTCTATTTTTGTTCCTAATTCTTTGAGAAATCGATCAATCTCGTTCTGCCTGAGATCCGCATTAAGGACAAACAAGTGGAAGGTTTGTTGGGGGTAAAAAAAGAAAAAAAAATTCAAAAATGATAACTATATTTGAATTGTTCCAAAACGTTTATTCAAACGTTGAGACACCTTAAAAATACATAATTAAAGGAGACCAGCTTCACCTCTGTAATTTTCGCTCGAATGGTCGTTAATTCTTCGATGTTGTCTAAACAATCGACTCGTCAGAAACAAATATAAATGGATGATTGACGGACAATGTGTTTGTACTTGACTCTCTGTGAATGGAAATTACAACTAGCACAAGAAATAACTTTTCCATATAGTGACGGTAATGGAAAAGGGTGGATAAATATACAGAGAGAATGCCACGCCACTTCGACGTGTCCATAAAGTTTATACGGAAATAGACTTTGAATAGAAACGACAGGCAACTTTGCTTCTCGTACAAATGAGCATTTGCGAGAAAGTTAGTTTACGATATGATAAACGAGCCCTCATTACTTTCAGTTGGTGATAATAGGCTCCAATAATTTATGTTAGATTTTGATCAATAAGTCGAGAAAAAAATAAAGTTAGTTGAAAGACATGTATTTTCGTTTTTTAAATTATGTTATTGATTATAAATTAAGTTGAAGGAAAAATATATTTGTTCGTTCATTTGCTAATCAGTCTATGTAACTAAAAACTACGTAGTTATAAATGTAATAAAGTATACTTTTATTCTCATAACGTAAAATGCAGCCAATTAAATTAATACGAGCACTGTTAAAAACGATATAAAATTAACAATACATTTACCATACAACGGCAAATAAAATTTACAATCTGGGTATATAAATTGAACATTATTGCATTCGTATACTGAAGTTGAAACATTAAAATAAATTTCAATCACTTAAGTAGTATTCAAAATACACGACATTGAATATTCAAAAGAAATTACGAATTTTATGGATATGCATTGAAGTAAACCATATTTTTAATTGATCATTAATACAAATGTACTAAGGGGAATTATACCTTTGAAACGTTGAAGCTTGTTTTCAAAATTGATTTGCGACGCAATAAACAATGGTAGAAAAATGATTTTTTTAGTTTTAATCGTTTTTTTCCAGCTTTAATTCAAAAAAAAAATAGGGATAATTCCATTAGCAACGAAGTTATTGCATGAAATGTGGAGCTTCGGTTTTCGGAACGGTGTACATGAAATTTGGCCAACCGCTCGACCGATTTGGATAGAAATTTGGAGATGCAGTAAACTATTATCTAAAGTAAACTATTATCAATCTGCAAATTAATGTTATTAACTGTGTAGTATGGAAAATGCGATTTCACCCTTTTTGCACACTGAATAGTTAATAACTTATGTTTGCTGATAAATAATGACAACTGATCCGAATATACTTTAGATAATCGTTTATTGTATGTCTCCTCAAATTTTCATCGAAATTGGTCAAAAACCGAAGCTCCACATTTCATGAGATAACTTTGTTACTAATGGAGTTATCTTCAAGTTTTTTATCCAAATTGAAGCTGGTGAAAAAACAATTGAAAGTAACAAAATGTATCGCTTCCAAATCCATTTTGAAAACAAGCTTGTTCTTCAGCTTGCCCAGGGTAGACTATCCCCTTAATTAAATTCATACGTCGTCAGCAGAGTATTGAGAATAGAATATAAAGTTTGAAAGTAACGGAAAATCGGCCAATCTCGAGTATGGATACTCGGCCCGTCTTGCCTTGGACGTTCAACACTATCTTTTTAATACTTGGCGTCAAGACGCTGCCGCGTCTCTAAATAACTGAATTTATTAACAGTTGACCAAAAAATATGATATATATGAATTTGAATAATACGATGCATGTGATTTTTCATCACAAAGCTGTCCCTTAAAGATACGAAGCGAGAAAGAAAATGAGAATTCATTACCCTCCACTCATAAAACAAAACCATATTGAAATTCATATACAAATGTATTAAAAATTTCTCTATTGAAATTAATACACAAGTATAGGAAGTTTTTATGCAGTAACCCTATATGAAACTTAAGACACGCGTAGGAAAATAAAAAAAGTGATATTTTGAAAATATGAGTATTGCGCAGTAATATTACTATGCGTTTGAAAAATGTTACACATGTAACGAAATGTTAACTTTTTGAGTATTGAAAACATGAAAAATTTGCTAATATCATATAATTTTGGGACAATTTTCAGGTCCTTGTACAACATGAAACGTAATAAACTTTTGCTAATATTACTATGTATTAAATCTAATATGCCTGTCATGCGAATTCAGGAAAAAATTAATTTAACTGATGTACTTTTAGTCTTGGAGTTTTCAGAGTCAAAATATAACTAATGCACCGCTTAAGTGAGAGTATGCGACTAATATTTCTTCGAATTTTACTGGAACATGTTCGGGCGTGGAATATGCGTCCATTATTACAGTCATTATTTTAGTTATGGCTGCAATCGAAGCTTGATACTCGTCGTGATCAAGCTGAGTGACTGCGCTGTATAAAATTCAACGCGGTTTTGTGAAAATCTCGCCTGGAGCACGTACCACTTGTGATATAGGTCTCGACCCTTTGCGCCACGCAGCGGCTGGAGTGCGAAGCTCGAGCGCTAACTGAGTGTTACGATACGTGGAACAATCTAATCGTTTAGGTACGTAAACCAACTTCGATATTGTCAGAACTAAATAAAGTTAAAAATAAAAATCAATGGACGATAAGTTGAGGTGCCCTACACCTCAACGCATTGGATTGTAATATTACTGCACAATATTAATATTTTTAAAATACTACGTCTTTTTATTTTTCTTGTATCTGAAGGAGACTTCTCACTTTACAATTTTCAAAAAATCGATTTTTTTTTATTACATTTTTCGAAAGTATACATATCCAAAAGTATTATACTAAAATTTTATGAAGATCGGAGGAGTCTAACTGTATTTTTGTGTGACCTTTACTTTACTAACTGAGCACATTCATCTGCTCCGCTCGGAGGGTAAATGCTTTTTTCTCGAACCAACGTTTTTCGACGGCTTGTTGATAAAATCTCCGAAACTACTGAACCGACCCTTATGAAATTTTAACCACATATTCTTTATATTTTGATATTTACTACTTTTTTTTTGTCAAAAACGGTGAAAAAACACGTTTTTTTTTGTTTTTTCGAAAAATGTCCGCCATTTTGTTATTTTTGCATATATCAAAAATCGTATAATATGCGCTATAACCATTAACATACTGAATCTAAAACCGTTTGATTTTTTTAGTTTCAGATGATCCATCTCCGAAATTTTATCAACAGCGCAGACGTACAATTTTTTTAGGACATTTTTTTAACTACCATTTTCGTGTATGAATAATAACTTAAATAAATAAATAAAATTTTTTTTATGTATTTCGAAAGTGTATTTATTAAGTGTAACAACTTTTATATCAATATCTATAATATAAACCTATCAAAAAAATTCATGAAAATAGTCTTTTTTTAGCTTCTAAAGTGAGAAGTCGCCTGAAATTTCATATACGGAATACACATAAAAATTTCCTATACGTGAGTATCGATTTTCAATTTTAATACAGAATTTTTTTACAGTCAGCGTTAAATTTTTTTTAAATTTTATAACACCGGTTATTATTGGGAAGTTGAGACATCCATCCGATTTTTTTGCTCTTCTGGCAAGATCGAGAGGGCAAGACGAACGAAACTGGCAAGGTTGAAAGGGGTAAATGTAAAAGATCGAGCTGGGGCCAACCATGATGTTGAGGGGCCTGGTCTCAGCTACTTTACACATTCATGAAGTTCGCGAGGAGTTCTGGCCCGTATATCCATGGTTGCGGTATCAAAGACATTGGACGACAAGGGAGTCCAAGACTCTGTAGGTGGACCTCGTTCGCTGTACTTCGTCTTCTCGAGAACATCGAGAGGGTACAAGGAGGGTTGAAATCCCGAGAGAATTGAACTAGACCGGTTCCCGTGTGTTTGCGGTAACCCTAAAACAATCGATCACTTCATGGACGATACTCGTGGTGCACACATGTAAATACTGACGCACGCTCATACATACACATACACGTACTTATGAAATAGCCAAGAGAAGCAAGCCTCAATTTCACTCACTCTGGCAAACCAGATCGATGTCGTTTCCTGCTCTCGTGGCTTTCAACCCCTTCCTCACTTAATCAACGTACCCGCATGCAAAACCCTCCATATCATATCGACCAATCGATTAATCGAAAATTCCTCGGGTAACCGCACAGTCCTCACTTCGTTCAATATTCACGTTTGAATTCATAATTTTCCTGCAAACTACGAGACTCTGTGCACTAGATCAGCAAGGACAAAGTCCTGCCTATGAGGGAGACGCATTGAGATTCCTGCATTGAGATTTATGAGGATATGACTATCGGTCTGAAACCGGTGGGATCGGAGATTCTCTTATTTTCATTATTAAGCTTTACTAACAATATTTTTGTCAATTTTTTATATTTATTTTAGTAGAATCCTTAGGAATCCTTAGGAAGTAGAATCCTTACTTGTGATTAATCATTGAGAACGATTACAGGTTTTGTATTCTTTTTATGTCCTCGAAATTCAAAAATTTGGTAACTGTACTAGCAATTATTAATACACTTCCAAAAACTCGTACTGAGAGTATCAGTACTATTGAGAACCACGCTTAACTTTTTATGTCACTGCAAAAAGAGTAGCAATGAGAACCTCGAATGAATGGTCACCTTTGTATCGATAAGGGTACGGGATAAAGATGGGAAGGAAAATAAACGTAAAAAAATTTAAGACATTTCAAGGGGTGCTTAGAAAGAATTAGGTCGATAAGAACGCCGAAGAATTATTTCGGTCGTTGAGAGAAACTGTCGAATGGATTACCAACGTGTGGCTGTGGAATCAATACGAGTTGTATGACTCTCCTCACGCTCTCTCTCTCTCTCTCCCCCCCCCCCCTCTCTCTCTCTCTCTCTCTCTCCCTCTCTCTCTCCTTGTTTATTCGTTTTTTTTCCTTTCCTTCGTCTTTTTCGCAATCCAGTGACTAGAAAAATCGAGAAGAATTCACTTTACTCGAAGGGGCTGCGATAAACTTCGAGAATGAAACAAGAGAGAGTTTGTTCCGCATGAAATACAAATGGTGAAAGAAAAGTAGTGAGGCTCCGAATTGTACGATCCACACATCCCCTGTGCGTCGTTAGACCACAAGCTCGACTTTGTGTCTGCCAGAGGGTGATAAATTTTTGTTACAATATAAAATAAAAAAAAAAACAATTTAAAAAAAATTTCATTTCCAACGACGAAACTCGACCGTGCGAGATAAAATGAGAGTGAACAGTTTTCTACCAAAGCCAGGTAGTCACATTCCTTCGTTTAGCTTGATGTATCTTTTTCTTTTCATTTTTATTTTTTTTTTTCGTGTTCGACTTTTGGTATTTTTCGCCTAAAATTCCCATCGTCCTTCTCCCTTGCGTGTTATTTGTATCGGGTATTTCGTGCAGAATCAGGCCATCGAAACTTTGCAACGGATAGGGGCATTGATACATCCATTGTTTTTACAGTGTAAAAGCAAAAAATATTGATTGTTCGGGCAGTTTTTTTTAATATCGATATAATTCATTGAACTTTGTTACAACTGCTATGCTTTTTTTCCCAGAGTCCTATTGCAAATGGTACAAAAATCTTTAATTAAACGGAAGTTTCGAAACAAAACATTTTTAATTACAGAATATTTAAGTCTAATTGTCTTTTCGTTATGAAAAACTCAAAATATCAATAGATCACAAATGGTTGGGTCAACACAGAATGGTCCATACACATGGAGACAAAGAGAGTTGGGGGGTTTTTTCCTCTCAGAGTATTCTGGCCTAGGTATGCCGGATATGCGAACGAGGGACAAAAATCACTGTAAGTCTGGTATATACAGGTTGAAAGAGTGCTCGAAGCCAAAAAGGCGTACAGTTTGGATACGCCAACGTGTCCACGAGGGAAGCGCGTCCTCCATAAAAAAAAAAGGACGAAAAAGAACATTGAAACGAGAAAAACAACCAGTACGTCTAGGACACGCGATGCGCTGTTTCTGGTTGGTCTTTCATTCAACGAGTGCCGTAGGGCACAACTGAAGTAGATACGTAACCAGAAATGGGAGAATGCGAATGTAGAATGGTAATCAAGCCTGAGACATGAATTTTAATCTTTCCAGGAATTTTATTCCTCACAATTACGAGCAATTCATGGTCGGATTTTGTGCACAATATCTTGAAAGTTTTGGGAGGCGCTCAATCAATGAAAAAAATGTCGCCACGACAAAAGCTCAAATTTGACCTTGCGCTTTTTTCTTCTTTTTCGATCTCTCGAATCGATCTGAAAAATTATGTCACATGAAAAAAAGTCTTCCTTGTGAAAACTGTGACAACGTCCAAGGGATTTATACATCGTAAATGATTCTAGGGGTTATGGAGGGTGCGCAACGGGGTTGTTGAAGAATAGGGAGAAATGGAAGAGAATACAGAGTGACGAAATGGCAAGAAAACCTTGAGAAGAGCTTTCCCAATGCTATCCAACGTCTAGAGTTTACCCTCAACCCCTCCCCTCCCTCTTTCTCACCCCCGGAAGACTTTTTCCTTTCGAGATCAACGAGCCGAACGATCGGAGAAATATGGTGGGCAAAAGAGAACCGAGAAATATTTCGTGCTAAGGGATCAGTCGAAATCGCAAGAAGAAATAGATTCGAAGGAAAGAGGAAACGAGCAAAGCTCTGTGAAGTTGCCTGAAAGATGAAGCATAAGAAGAAAAAGGAGAAGAAGGGGTGGAAGAAGAAAAAGCAACAGAGAGACATGTAAAGGAAGAAAAGGACATAATATGAAAGAGTGAGGACAGCCTGGTTTGGTGGCATAGTGGAAAAAGTCGAGGGTGTAGCTGCATCACAAAAGAGCATATAAAAGAGAGAGAGAGAGAGAGAGAGAGAGAGAGAGAGAGAGAGAGAGAGAGAGAGAAAGAGGAGGCTGCTTGTCGGTTTCACAGGGACTCAACGTGAAATGCTAAAAGGTGTGATGGAGCGTTCCGTTGTGAGCCACGATGCTAGAGAAAGAGGGATGAGAAGTTGAGCGGCAAGGGGCGATGGTAGTTAGGGGGTGGAAAAAGAAACCCAAGTTCTAAAGGGGGTGGGGAAAACCTGAGGCAGAGACTCGGATGCTCTCTTACCATCCCAGTCGAAGATCTACGCAACCGAGTCTCAACTAAAAGCAGAAAAGTCGATCGGAGGAAGAACGACAAGCAATTGGAAAAGAAAGAGAGGCAAGAGATAGAGCGATGAAAGAACCGAAGGCACGAGAGAGCTGAGAGGATGGAATTGGCCTTTACGTACATATTATCCAACACAAAAGCCTCGAACACTGCCACACCAAGTGGACGAGAGAGACGGAAAGACCTGCAACCACTCGGAAGCTCTCGGGGGATCGAGGCTTAACCCTTAAGCCAGCGAGGGAAACGCTTAGACGAGAAAAACGATGGGGTTAAAAAAAAAGATTGTACCTTCTCTGTGAACGCAGTGATGTATCCGATTGACATTTTCGTGTCTTCATGTTTTCATAAAAAAAAAAAAAAAAAAAAACGCTCACTGAGGTCGAAAAAAATAATCATCGCTCATTACTGAATAAAACATTTTCACAATCGAGCTTTGATCATAAACTAGCCTGTTATCCGCGGCTTCGCTCGCGTTACCAATCAAACTATAATAGTGATAAAAGCGTGGCTACGTTCAAGCTCAATATTCAGCGTCGAGCCACTGCGGCGGCTCTTGACCATACTTGACAATTCCGAACCACAGAATAAGCAAATACGCTATATGAAGAGTCGCGGGAGCGACTCGAGACGTACTATATATGGGTCATTCCACATCAATTCGACCACTTTTGAACCCGACCCCCTTCGATTTGGCTGAAACTTCGCAATTTTCTTTTACGCTACTAAAGAAATTTTTGTGAATTTTTCCAAATTTTTTTGCCGAAGGCAAAAAAAGTTATGAATGTTAAAAAAATGGCTTTTTCTTTTTCAAATAGCTATAACTTTTTCAAAAATTGACCTATCGGGACGTTTTTTTCTTAAGTTTTGTTTTCGAATGTACTTTTCTGAAAAAAATACAAAAATAATTTTGGAAATCAAGTTCTATGGAAAATTTCAGTTTTTTGGAAAAAACCATGAATTTTTCAAATTCCGACACTTTTAATTTATTTTTATTTTCCTAAAAAAAATCTTTGATTTATTCCGGAGTTAACCCCGCTAGTTGCTTAGTGGGCCGAATTTTTTTTCTATTTTTTTTTCGATTCAAAAAAAAAATTTATTCGTTGTCAATTTTCAACTCCTCTGCATTCAAAAATTTTATTTCACATCGAAATCAATCTTAGTAAATAATTTTGAGATATTCTATACCTTACACATAATCTAATTCAATGATATATGATAAGCATTTCACAGGTAAAGCGATTATCAATTATTTTTCTTGTAATACGATTATAATAAGGCTGTAAATGACCTAAAGGACCGATTTGCCAAAATAAAATCAATCGCTGGAACTCATTAATTACATTGTGTCATTCCAGACAAAGATGGTTGCCTTTGTGTCCGAAATTTTTCGAATTCAAAGGAATACAGAGTATGTAAAATATTTAAGCGCCAAAGAGAGGTAAAATAAATTGATTTGTAAAATTGGTATTACAATAAAAATAGTTATATTACCCATGAAATGCTTATCATAAATTATTGAATTATATCATGTGTAAGGTATAAAATATCTTAAAATTATTTACTATGATTGATCTTGACATAAAATAAAATTTTTGAATGCAGAGGAGTTGAAAATTGACAACGAATAAATTTTTTTTTTCTGAATCGAAAAAAAAATAGAAAAAAAATTCGGCCCACTAAGCAACTAGCGGGATTAACTCCGGAATTGATCAGATTTTTTTGGGAAAATAAAAAAAAAATTAAAAGTGTCGGAATTTGAAAAATTCATGGTTTTTTCCAAAAAACTGAAATTTTCCATAGAACTTGATTTCCAAAATTATTTTTGTATTTTTTTCAGAAAAGTACATTTGAAAACAAAACTTAAAAAAAAACGTCCCGATGGGTCAATTTTTGAAAAAGTTATAGCTATTTGAAAAAGAAAAAACCATTTTTTTTTAACATTCATAACTTTTTTGCCTTCGGTAAAAAAATTTGAAAAAATTCACAAAAATTTATTTAGTGGCTTAAAAGAAAATTGCGAAGTTTCAGCCAAATCGAAGGGGGTCGGGTACAAAAGTGGTCGAATTGATGTGGAATGACCCATATACTATATTTACCTGTCAAAGACGAATCGCTACAAAACACTTTTACAGCAAGGACCGCAGTTCCCAAATGTTTTCGAGAACTTTCGAAAATTGTTTCTGTAATATTTAATTAATCTTTAATAATAAATTAATTTTAATAATTTTTAATAATTAAAGCATTATTTTGAAGAATGTTACGGGTCCATGTATTTTTTTTCTTTCGATTGTGGCTAATTAGAACTCTATAGCTTAACGCGTATAGACAATATTAATATCTTATTTTTTTGTTGCAACAAAAAAATGCGGCTTTTTTTGCACACATTTTTAACGCTCATATTTTTTTTTTCGCAGTCGCTGTCTAGTGACACTGGTAATACTGGTTGGTTAACATTCGGGTGATTTTGAGATCGTTCGTGAATGTGGCAGCTGACCCATATATTTTGGAACAGCTTTTACTTTTCGTTTATAGAGTGACAGTAATGAGGTTATAAAGATCGAGGATGTGACAGCTGACCACAGTTGCAAATAATGCATTACTTTTTTTAATGCATATGCATTTCCGTTAAAAATTAAAATTCAATGGGTAATGGAAATAATTTCCATTAAAAATGAAAATTCAATGATTAATGAAAATAATTTTCATTAAAAATTAGAATTCAAAGGTTAATGGAAATTCTTTCTATTAAAAATTATTTTCATTAAAAATTCGAAAAGTAATGGTTAATGAATTACTTTCTTGTTAAAAATTTTACAATCCTGCAGCTGACCAATATTTTTTTGGAATAAGTTTTGTCTTTTGGTTAGAGGGACGTCATGACTTCAATTATAGTAGATAGAGTGATAGTGCGACGATGAAGTGTCATTTATATTGACAGTGACCTCATCAGTTTTGGTATTTTATTAGAGTATTATTGCAGGAATTAAGTGTCATTTCATTTGGATAATATATTTTTGTACCAACCGAACGATTTATCGGATTTTCGGTGGGTAAAAATGTTGGATCTAACTTTTCTCCTACATGAATTAGATATATTCCGAGCAGATAACGCAAAACATTCTGTTCATTTTTCAACAAAGCAGAAGCTGGTTCTTTTAAATTTATCGAAATATCTGTAATTTAAGAGAAAATTTCTAAGCGCGAAAACTACAATCTCTCTCATTTATGAGGGCTCAGTCGATATTTCAAGACCTTCAGTCAGAAAAAATTTTATCGAAAAACAAATCGGCTTAAAGTATTAGTAAATTTTTACGAATTTTTTTTTCAATTTAAAATGTTTCTTTCAATATAGTTTTTATTCGTTCGGGGATCTTTTATACGTCGTATTTCTATAAAACTACTTTATATTTGAATGAATTAAATAACTTCATAAGTATTGGCTATTACGACGTCTGAATTTATTTTAACACTTCAATTAGCTCAATATTTGAAAAAATCGCTTACGCAACTTTAAAATTTGTTGTTCAGGATTCAATTTTAGAGAGAATTACTACTTATTCATCAAATATTATCATATTTTGCTGCAACACCGAAAACAATGTTTGATTTATTTTGCACCACACCAGTACATACATAATAGGCAGGTTTAATTGGCAAGCTATGAATTCCATGCAAAAAGTCCGCAAATCCGAGCAAAAACAGCATAACTACTGTGCAAGAAAAGCTGAGACAAGTACATTTTCTCCCCTCAAAAAGTCGCTCTCGTAAAAAATTTCCCCAAAAAGCCAAACCCCCACAAAAAATTATAAGAAAATTTTACTCTCAGAAAAAGCAGTCACAAATGTGATTAAATCGCACAAAAAGATAATAATTCAGTTTCCGTCAAAATTTAGGTCAGTACTTCACTAAAAGTTAATAAATAAATAGAGGGCTATTAAAGTTTATATGGCCAAGTACGTAGGGCTTTATTACGTTTTATAAAATCTCCAAATAATTGTGAAGTTTATACCATTCCTCCAATTAACATTTTGCAATATGTTGAATTATTATTCTACGATTCGGAATTCTAAAGTATAGTCAAGAGCTGCCGCAGTAGCGCGACGCTGAGTATTAAAAAAATAAAAGAATCGCCATAGCTTGCACGATAAGCTCGAACGCAGCCACACTTTTATAAATATTATAGTTTGATTGGTAACGAATTGACAAAAGTTTATGACCACCATACCATGAGCGGATACGCACAGAGTACTTGTCCGGCCCGAAAGTTGTTATGAAACATTTTTACATGAGTAAATATCGACATAGCGTAAGTTTTTATCTCAGAAATCATCTAGCAATGGAAAGACACGCGAATGGTCGACAAAAATCGTGCATCCAATTTCTCTCCCAAACGATTTCCATTTCAAAAGCAAGCCTTAAAGCAGCCAATTGACGATATGGAAGACGGCAGCGAGTGCCAAAAGTACATCGAGGACAACGAAAAAAAGATACGAAATGTAGCAGTGCTGCGGGGAGGAACCCAAATACCTCAGCGTTGAGGTTAGGGTAGGTTGTTGTGAGTGTCGCGAGCGAGAAACCATATCGGTTAAGTGCGATAAAGTGATACCTTGAAGAACCTTGAAAATTGCAATGTCTGTCAAATGGGCCGACCGCCAACCCAACTGTTTCCTAAATGGCGTGATGTGCGTATCACAACGTAAATTAAAGATAAACCTAATACAGGCATTAATTAACCTCTGAAGCTAGAGAGAGAGAGAGAGAGAGAGTTTGACTGGTTTATTTAACGCATTAACTGTTCACGTATATGAAATTCACATTTACGTTACAAACGTAATTGAAAACTTGATATCTACCTTCCAAACTTATAATCTATTACCCGCCTAGAAACTTGTCAAGGTTTGCCTGTTCGAGATTAGGCCATGATCAGGTTGGAAAATGGGCAGCGCTAGTATGGGACTCCTGATCCGGTCGTAATCAGGCTTTCCATAGTAACTGACAAATCAGGATAGCCTGAAACGGTCCTAAACAGGTGTGATTTGTTGAGGCTCTACTGACACCTGCCCTAATTAGGCCTTGGTATGGCATGCTCTAGTAATGTCCAACTGAGGTTTACCCAATGGAGCCTTAGTACGGCACACTGTCTAAGATTTACCCTATAACGCCCCGGTAAGGCCTGTCTTATGACTTCCGTACTATTGCTACAACATCAAAACATGTGTCTCTAACCTCAAAAATTCTGAATTCGCGCGTAAATACTGCTCCCGGTTTTATCCAGTGTTTATTTATTTAGTTTATTACAATATGTATATCTGCGGTGTCAACAATTGGAGATTTAATTTATTTAAACTATTCGAATAAGGATATAGCGTTGAATTGCGTGTACCGGTTATAATTATGAATGGTTCCTGAAGAAAAAATCTAACCTAACAAATCACCACGTGGTTATAGTGCGTGTGATGTGTACTAAATTACGTGTTCAATATACTCATACGAAAACAAAAAAATAAAAAGATTGAATTAAATGAACCTTTAAGAGCGATAAGAACACAATGAAAAAGTATTAATATACAATGTGAAAAGTAATGATGAAAGTCCTAACCTAAAAAAATACATACATAAACGTGTATGTATGTATTAAGAGGAAGCATTATAATGACACAGTCAGGCAGCTCAATCAGGTTCGTGTTTAGCAGTCCGATCAGGGCCTAGTCACGCAGCCTGATGAGGGCCCAATTAGTGAGTCTGCATCAGGGCACTATGTGCCACACCGTTACATTTCATGTCAGGACGCTATCAGGTCGCCTTGTAAGCGCAATACGCAATTTATACGGCAATGAGACAGCCTGATAACGACCTGAAAAGGTCCTTACTATAATTTCTAGGCGGGTACTTGCTGTTTCTTTTATATTTACTTCGCTCTCTCTACTTTTACGTATTCCGCTATCAATCTTTTGCAGTTCTGTATGTATCCTGCTTCTTTTATCGCCACTGCTAATTCGTTATACATTTGAAACCCTTTGTACATTAAACACTTTTGTCCAATGCTTGTTATCCATCTCTCTAAATATATATCGTTTCTCCATCTCGTGTTATAATTATATTTTTCGCCTACTAATTGAATTTTATCAGTAATATACCTGGGCATTAAGCCATGCTTAATTTTATATATCATGGTGCATACATTGAATTTCAACCTTTGCCTCACATTTTGGAAGTCTAGCACCTCAAGCATATCTCGTACTCTTGTATACTTATTACATCTTAGAATTGCAGGCATTGTACGGTTTTGACATTTTTGTAACTGTTCTATCCAGTAGTTATCTAATTTTAACAGAATTGTGTTACAATATTCTACGTGTGGAACAATTATTATTTTTTAAATTGTAATCAAGTTGTATGTATGTACATATTTGTTTATCCGATACATTATGTTTCTTTTTCTTGCCATTTTTTTTTTACAATATACGCCACAAAGCTTTGAAAGTTCCAATTACTGTCGATTATTACTACAAGGTACTTCATGTTATCTACTTCTTCAATACTATCGTTTTCTATTTTAATACTACAGTAGGTTTTTAAATATGGTTTTCGTATGTCGTGTATCACCATGTATTTTGTTTTTTGAGTATTCATCTTTAGTACATTCCTATTTAACCACGTAACAACGTATTATTTCAATCATAATTTAATTTACATTCTTTTTGAGATATATCTGGACCTTTCACATATATATCACTGTGTCATCCGCAAACAGTTTGCATGAGCAGTATGTTAGTTGCTCTCTAATATATACAATATTAAGTATAATATAAACGACAGCGGTCTCAGCACTAACCCCTGTGGAACGTCATGTACCGTGTTTTTACTTTTTGAAGTAGCCTTTCCATCTTCGACTATTTGTTTACGGTTTTTCAGATATGACTTTATCCACTCATAAACATTTCCTAAAATTCCGCAACTTAGGAAATGTTTATGTGAGAGAGTGAGAGCGTGAGAAATATTCACCATGCAGCGAATTTTTTGAAGCATCATCTCTATTCCTCCATGAATTTTAAAGCGGTTTTCGCGATTTTCGAGCGGTATGCCGTACAGAAAAGGAAACGGAGCCACCACCTTTGGCTTCTTTTTCTCCCTTACTTCTAAACTACCCTATAAATCACGAATTTTCGCGTTTCCACGAAGAGGAGGAAAGTGTAGAAAAGGAAGAGAAACTATATGGGGCTGCTTTATAATATGCACATATATATACATGTATGTAAAAGTATATATATGTATATATGTAACTTGGTACTGTAAAGTACGTTGTATGCGCGGCAAGAAAACGAGCCCCGGGGAAAACGCTCGTTCCCTTCATCCCCCTCTGCTCTCTTTTTCCTCCCAGTGAAGTTTCGCCCCGAGCTCCAGCGTGCATCATTGGCGTCAACACATTCGTACTACGGAAAAGAGAAATACAGAGTGAATGAGAGGAAAAGGAAAAGAAAGAAAAAAAGGAGAGGAAGGATTGTACGCTTTTCCCTGTCCATCGCGTGGCCGCTTAGCGGTCGTAACCAAGTTCCTCCTCAACCCTCTCGATTCTTCGAGAATCTATCCCCTTTAGCTACCGAAAGTCTCGTCCCTGAAGTAGAAGAACGAAAAGAAAGGAAGCTGGAAAACTCGGTTTACCGCGTAAGCGAGGCTAATCCCTTCTTCGTCCTTCCACTTTTTCCTCTCTCTCTTCATCATCTTCTTCTTCTTCTTCTTCTGATACGCTATACATTTCTTTCTTTCCAAATGGAATAGTCATGGAAATGGGTACGAGCATTTTTCGCAACTTCGCGAAGAGTCTCGATATAATTGCTTTCGATCGATCGTTTAAAAAAAAGCTCTTCGACTTAGGAAACTATCTTATCTCGTGGAGGTGCAACGATAAATTATCAATACCGGAAATATTTATAGAACTCTGCACCAATTGAGTAGTCATAGAATGAAAAAAGTTCAGGACTGGATGAATTCCATTTTTCCACCCTCAAATGCTTGAAATTAAATTTTTTTTCAACGATAATAAAATTCGCAATGTCATGAGAATCTATTACGAATAAATTGACACTTCCTCATAGAATACTTGTAAAAGATTTTGGCAATTTCAATTTGATCAAAATATTGCCCTCTAGAAACATTATTAGACAAAAAAACTACCTTTTTCAGACCTTCTTTCCAGGGTATTACCAGTGCACTTAAGTTCTCGAGGACGGTCGTCTGTATAGAATCGTCGATTTGAGGATGATGGCTTAGAGGTTGAGAAGGGTGAGAGAATAGAAGAAAGGGTCTAGAGAATATATATGATGAAGGAGAGTCGAGTAAAGTGCGATATTTGGAGACTCGTGGTTGAAAGTGTAGGGGATGGTGTAGAGTGCCGGGGAACTTGGTTTACGCATGGAAGAAGGATGATGGGTTCTTCCACGCCAGTTCCAATGGTAGTAGTCAAGAATAACACACACCACCATACAAATGTACACACCTACATACGCAGAGACTCATGGCAACGTATCTGAGCCTTGGGTAGATAAATAGTTGGTGGATAGGATAGATTTCTCGCGTTTCTCGGTGGGATTCGCTGAGGGGGTTGAATATTCATTCACGTTACATATGGATCAGCCCTGAGCGATGCTCTGCTCGTAGAAACGAGCTAAGAGCGAGACTAGGCTTCGAGGGCTTGTCTATGGAGGAGGGCATTGCAAGAGGATGGATAGCGAAAGACGGAGTGAAGGCGAGAAATGAGAAAGTAAGGGGTAGTTTTGATATGTATTTGATATCTAGGGGTGTATTAATATTATATATATGTATGTTTGTATAATCCATATTATAGATACATTATATATATGGGGCATTCCATGCCAAACCGACCACAGTTCGTAACTCCGACCATTTTTGATTTTGTCGAATTTTTTTAATTTTCAAGTAACTATTAAAAGGAGTCACAAGCTATGAATTTTTTGAGACATGTAAAAACATATCTAGAAAAATGGTGAATTTAAAAAAAAAATCAAAACGGTTCAAGTTTTGAAAAAAAAAATATTTTTTCGTTCAAAACTGAAAAAAACATATGAAATTGAATTTCGATATGTTTTTTGTATTTTTTTATGAAACTACAATTCAAGACGAAAAAAATGGCCTACTATTTTATTTTGATATCTCTGTTGTTGAAAATGCTATGAGCATTTAAAAAAATTTCGTGCGAAATTTTGAAAAATTCATTATTTTTAAATGAGTTGAGATAAATATCTAAAAAAAATCCTAAAAACTCCTTTCAGTAGTTACTTGAAAATTGGTCGGGGTCTCAGACTGTTCGGTTTGGCATGGAATACCCCATATGTACATTATATATATATAATGTGAATATATATATTATATAATGTGTATAGGGGTAAAAACGGAAGCTCGAAGGGGTTAGATAGACGGATATGCGCGAATCTTTCGGATCTTATGGGACCATGAATAGAGATCGAATATTGCGCCGCAAAAGTCGTCCAGCCTCTTGTTCCTCTTCCTCCGATCATTCCATATCCTCCATTCACCGCATATAATACTCGAACTCGTATATTTGTTGTTATTACTGCTTAAGGTATATGTAACATATCTACTGGTTTAACATGTCCTGTCATATTCGCAATATTGCAGGATCGGCGGTGCTTTATTTTCAAAGGGGGATTAATATTTGGAAACCTAGTATCGAGATAAGGAGAAGATAACAATTTATCATTTTCATTGGGATCCATTGATTTCTTGAATCTCAAAACGCTAAACATAGGAAAGAGAGAGAGAGAGAGAGAGAGAGAGAGAGAGAGAGAGAGAGAGAGAGAGAGTACAAATGAAAAGGCAGAAAGTGAAGCTAAAAGAGGAATGATGCTTCAATTGTGCTACGAGATTACCAACAGAGTCCAAGGCAGCTGAAGAGGTCGGTGGAGACCAGAGTAGATGAGGACAGCATTATGGGGTTGAAAAAATATTGCAAATATAAGGACTTATCATTCTTACCCTCACGCTGAAGAGAAACAGAAAGAAGAATAAGGGGAAGTATAGAAATAGAGCGGAATTAAAAATGAAGCTCACTAATATAAGGATGAAAGAAGAGAAGAAACAAACATAACGGAGGTAGCTCGGAAGATATAAATGCTAAGGGATGGTCCAAACTAATGCGAAGTGTCTCAACGCCCCTCCCCCTATCATCGACAGACCCACTTTGTAAAATAACCAATTCATTTCTTTTTCATAGCAACGCATCATTTCCAGATATTTTCAAACTACTCTCTTGAAGAATCAATTAATAAAGCCGTATTAAATCCTTTGAAAGAAAATGATCAAATTTTGCAAAAAAACGTACGAATTTCACATTAATTTTATATAGCAAATGTCTAATTTGATTTTGAATCTTGACGATCGGTTATTCGTAAAGAACTTCGGAACAGAAGAATACGAAGATGATCGATTTCAGGAAATTTTTTAGAGTGTCAGGCATGACCAACAAAATTGAAGCCTTTATAACTTTTACCCTATCGATTTATTGTACGTTTCTCGGTCATTGAACAGAGCTAAAACTCTGTCGCTGTCTATTCCTATTCCACTGTGCTTTGAATCGATCAAAGAAAATACGAATCCTCCCTTTTCGTTTAGAGGCCATTTCGTTAATTTCCGGCTCCGGAGAATCGTACAGTAGGAAAGGTGGACAGAAAGAAGTCGTAAGTTGGAAAAGCAATGGGGGTTAGAAAGAACTAGCTAGTGGAGAACTATTTGCCAGTTGCCTATCGTTGTCCCTGTCCTTTTTCTTCCGGGGGGTTTTGCTACTCTTCTATCGAATCCCTTGTCAACGTATTCTTATCACTCTCTCGTTCTTTTTCGTACTCCCTCTCTGTCTCTCTTACGGCCTTACCACATCTTCAACACAAGTGAAAGCCATTGTGTGCTCTATCTCCATCCCTTTTTAATCCCCTCTTCTTCCCTATCCCTCTCTGCTCTTCATTTTCATTCTAGAATCCTTAAAAGCTTACCACTCGCTTCTCTAGACGTCTCATCGCCATATAGCCCAGTCGGAATTTACATTTGCGATCAAAAAAATTGCTTTCCACAGTTTTCTATTTACGATCATTCAGGGGAGAGATCATTGGTAGTCTAAATCGAGAATCGCGACAAGATCTTCTTGTACGCCGACCGTCATCTTGAAATTAAGAGGGAATTTGTTTTTGTTAAATAACTCGCCTATTTTCAACTTTTGACTGAAAATGGTCATAACAAAACTTGTTGGAAATTTAATTCTCTACAACTTTGTTTCAAACAATTTTGTTGTCTACGGTCGATATTTTCCAACTTACACCTGAAAAAAGAGGCGAAATTAATTTATTGCATTATCTCGTTTATTTTAAACTTTAACGCCTCAATGGAACAAACTTGTAGGGAATGAAATTTTCGATAATTTTAATCCTTACCATTTTCTTCCTAGGATCATTAACCATTTTCAATCAAAAATTAAAAATATGCGAGTTATTTAACAAAAATAAATTCCCCCTTAATTTCAAGATGGCGATCGACGCACAAGCAGAATCTGGTCGCGATTCTGGATTTAGACTACCAACGACCCTCCAACCACCACAAAAACAAAATTGTGAAAAGCCATTTTTTCCATTTTAGGGTTTCTTTTTGTATATAGCGACTGGGCTAACCCGAGAAAAAATTATTTTGCCTGATTATATATAATCATCATCCTTATTCATAATAAGCGATTAAGTGCAAGGCTCTGTCCTGATGTACACCCCTGTAAACGGAGAGAAGAGGATCTAAAATATCTAAAAAATAGAGAAGAGGATCTAAAAAATCCCAAGCTTCGACATTTGAAGATATCGTCAAACATCGAAATGTTTCGATATCTAATTAATATAGTATTTACGACCATATATACTTAAACACGATGATATATGTGTTACGTCCCGTTATGTTATTAATTATTATTACCCATTATTTTGCTGAGATACCGTCGCGATTGCATCCGGTATAGTTCTTCTCACCGAAGTGCAGGCGTGACGATTTTAGCGAAAAGTAACAGGGAGTTACAATTCCGCCGAAAGCGCTGACCGGACGTGAGAACGTCTCCGGTCGCATTTTCTCGCGGACGAAAAAGGCTCCCGTTTCTTGCTGGACGTCTGCGAACGTTTCCAGAGAGAAATCGAAAAGAAGTCAGTCTCTTACGAATCTTAAAAGCGCGAGCTTCTCGGAGAGTAACTCCTTGTTCAGTCAACGCATAGCGTCCTGAAAATCTTGAACGAATTCGCGATCACGTAAACTCGTACCAATAGGACCAAAGGATCGGAGGCGCGTTGCAAGAGTGTCGCGCCGCGGTTATAATCCTACACTTGTTAATTTAGTTGATTTACCTTCTTGCCACGAACTCATCTCGCGTCGTGTAAAATTAAGAAAACAATTGTTATATAACTTTACAAACTATAATTGTGTGTGTCGAGTGGAAGCGTGTGTGAGAACGTGTGAGAGTGAGAGAGAAAGAGAGAGAGAGAGAGAGAGAGAGAGAGAGAGAGAGAGAGAGAGAGAGAGAGTATACGATAGCGAGCAACGCGTTGCAGAGAGCGATCAGCGAAGTAGTAAGTAATTTTGTAATTCCCTGCAGCGAGAAACGAGCGTCAACCACGGCTGTTCTCTCGTTTCCTCGTTATAGCATCTTCCAAAATAAATGAGCCAATTCCAATTTTTCGACTTAAATTGACTTGAAATCAATTCAAACATAAATCTGGACAACTACCTAACTCCACGAATCGCCCTGTAGAGGACGAGATCGGAATTGACCCACATAAAAATAAATATAAACTGTTTGCGCTTTTCGCACACAGATTAACTATAGCCGCTCCGCACGTAACATATGATTATATATTTATTATCATTACAAAATTTCATTCATGTATAAACATATCTGTTAATATATCAATTGATATGACCGTATATATGATAATATCCAATCATACATGATCAGACCTGGCCAATTTTCGGATCTGGTTATATATGGACAATCAGATTTAATTAAATATGACTATATAAATAATTATTTTTTCTCGGCAATACGTTCCACTAAAATGTAGAGAGATTGATCGAATGATTGATACTTTATTTATCGTAGTTAAAAAACTCTCGAGCAATGAAACAAAACACATTATAAAATAAAATATACGGCAGTAGTGCGAAAGCGAGGTAAAAGAAAAGAATACAAAGGAAAATATTAGATAAAAATAAAATGAAAATAAATATAAAAAACCAGGTTCAATCAAAAATCATTTGTATTAAAATTCGTAATCACAGCCATAGTCGCACGTCAGTAGTGAAACAAGCAAACGTAATGAACTAGGCAAATGACTTACGACTAGGCCGTGTTTACGAATTTTAGCCCAAATAATTTTGGACTGAATTTATTTTTAAATCTATAAAATTTATACATAATAATAAGTTATTTATGTACATTATAGTTTAAGAATTATCCAATTTTTTATTCAATCCTTTGAGTCATAGGACTTACGTGTCCCACCTAATTTTTTTTTGCATTTTTTTGATCATTAAACGACTATTTCAACCACAAATAAATGTAAAAAGTATGAACAGTCATTATTTGTTAATTGCACAAATATCACATATAAATAAATAGTCGAATTTCGTACTTTTTCATGAATAAATTAATTTTTTACTAAATTACTATAAACAATGAAGTCGCAATTTTTTCACAAATTTAATACACTCCAAAAAAATTTACAGCATTTTTTCCATGCTTATGAAGATCGTTGCATCCACCAGTGTGTTTGTCAGCTACAAATTTTTGTTTTCGTAATCCAGCTTACATGAAAAGTGCTTTTGTGCATTCCTACATGGAATTGTCGTGGTCTCTACTTTTCAAGCTGTCATTATTTTTTTATAAGAAGTGGGCGTGATTCCATTTTGCAAGCTGTATCAAAGAATTTATTCCATTTTGTCTGGATCCTACATAGACCTCCAGTGGCCTCTACTTTCAAAGTTGTCACTATTTTTTTTATAAGAAGTGGACGTGATTTCATTTTGAAAGTTGTTAAAGCATTTATTCCATTTTGAACTAGGTCCATTAACGGTTTAATCCAAATAATAGTAAGCTCGATGGTAAAAACTGATTATTAAAAGGTGTTTGATACGATCTCAACGTTGGCGATGCAAATTCAGGGGTTACGCCACCTTGGCGCTCGGAAAAATGGGTATAAAGATATTTTTTTTACGCGACTCTTAAACAGATAAAATAATTTTTATTTTTCGTAAATACATTATAGTTGTATGAAAAAATTTTAAAAAAATGAACAAAAAAATTAAAAAATGGCAAAAATATAAGTCGTCTAGTAGGATCTTCTATTCCAATTGGTGGACAAAATATCTCGAGATCTACTCGACCGATATTGATGAAATTTATACCACATATTCTTTATAATATTATTTAGGATGTAGCATAGAATTTTTTTTATTGGATTTCGCATTAATTTTGAATTCATTTTTAAAACTGATAATTTTGGTGAAAATCAGAGTTTTTTTAAAACAGCTGCCATTTTTACAAAAAAAAAAATTTTTTTAAATGTTGCTATACTCTACTTTAGCTATTGCGAATCATTTTTTCAAATTCTTCAGACGACGCCTGACAGAGAAAAAAATTCCACCATCGGTAAGGATTTTCAAAAAAGAGTCCTACAAAACGACTTATACATCTGCCATTTTGAAAAAAATTTTGATTCGTTTTTTTTTTAATTGGTTCATAAAACTGTAATGTATTTGTGAAAAATAAAAATTATTTTATATGTTTAATTGCCGCGTCAAAATTTAAAAAAATTTTTATACCTATTTTTCCGAACGCGAAAATCGTATAGCCCCTTAACCGACGTTCGGCTAACCAAAATACGTTGAAAATTTCATGCTCGAATAATTGAGTGTCACGTTAAAAAAGAGCTGAGAGAAGAGAAAAAGAAGCAGAGTGAAGCGAGTGAGAGGGAAAACAGGATAAGTGGCGGGGGGGGGGGGGGGTGGAAGAAAGAATGTTCGCGTTGGTTAACGAGCGTAATTGCAGCGTCAGCGGCCAATCGAGCATCGCGACGACACCGACGCCCGAAATCTTCGTTCTCTCTCTCTCTCTCTCTCTCTCTCTCTCTCTCCATCTTTCGACCTGGTACAAGAAAATAGTGGATAAGGATAAAGCGCGTTTTATCAGTCGCGCCAAACCCGGGTTGCAGGTAACCACTCGCCACATAATCTTCCATACACACAATTAGAGCTTTTATATAATTTGGTTATTTATTTTTTTGAAACGAATTTTTATTGCCATGAATAGAAACACTGTTATGACTAAACAATGTTTCGGTTAAAGAAGCTCGAACAGCTCTGCTTCATACCTGGATCAAGTTGAAATATCCGGTTTAGCAGAGTTTACTTTTAGAAGATCCATCCCCCAGACAAAAATGGCATACAGACTTAATGAGGTAAACGTAAATTTTTTTAAGGGGACCGTATGGTCTAGAAATTTGAAAAAATCGATTTTTTTTTTTTTCGATATGTCGAAAGTATAGTATCTCAAGAATATACTGTGAAATTTTCATGCGGAAATTCTCAATATTACAGCTTCTACAGCCCATAACGCAGGTAGAGAGCGGTCCGCGACACGAAAACGTTCAAAGCCTTATTGGACACAAAGCCTTACGGGGATGATTTTTTAGTTTGCAAAAAAGAATGTGTTTTGCATGTTAAAAAACGTTTGTACAAACGTGCTGTTGATGCGAAAAAAAAACATGCACAAATAAAGAAAGCAACAAAGAAATTGACAGAAAAAGAAGAGGGAAAAAAGACACAGCGGAAATCGATAAATAAAACACCGAAGCGTCAACAATTGACGAATAAATTATTGCAAGAGCTGTCAACTTATTACGGTCTAGCAATTAGACGTAATTCAGATTCGACTGAAGGGATGAGAAGTGAAATATGGGCAGCATATTATCACAAAATTTCAACAGATGAAAATCCGCAACACTCGTACTGTCCTCCAGGTTCCGAATCGTGGTGCAAGTGGCGTCAAAGTGAGGCTGCAGGTACTTTAGACACCTACGAGCACCCACCTGCTCTGTGCGATGAAGCACAAGAGATATTAAAACCAATTTATGAAGAATTGACAGCAGAGACTTTATTGGAAAGGTGTATTGGCAGTAATACGCAGAACAATAACGAAAGTTTCAATGCTTGCGTGTGGCACCTTGCGCCGAAACATCTGTTTGCCGGAAAAAAAATCATTGATATTGCCACTCACATTTCCGCTTGCATATTCAATGAAGGATTTGCATCCCTATTGAAAATAATGGAGACCATGGGCATAACAATCGGGCCACAAGCGGAGCAACTAGCGCAAAACCGAGACGAGCTGCGAGTATCGAGCGCCAACCGTAGGAGCACGGACAACTCCAAAGAGGCTCGGACAGCTCGAAGAAATGAAAGGAGTGAGGAAATCTTGAATTATGAGCGTTCCGAAGGAATCCTATATGGTGCCGGAATCGCGGATTAACTGTAAGTATTCAAAATTTGCTCAATTTTTGAAAATATCTGTACCTCAAACTTTAAACTCATTTATCTCGAAACGACTTTTTTCGGCACTGCGCAGGTGAAAACAAAAAAACTATTCAACCGAATCACTTGAAATTTGGATATGTTGTTCACAACATGTATGGCTATCGTCGGAACTACAATCATAATTTTATTTAAATAATTTCTTATTGTTTATACTAAAAAACTAGTGAAAAAAAACCCGATTTTACGAATTTTTTTTCAAAAGCGCGCCATTTTGTCAATTTTTAATTTTTTCGATTTGTTCTAGTCCCGACCATAACTGCACTCTTTCTGATTAAGAATCTTCTTGAATTTTGTGTTTCAGATGAGTAGAAGTCTCGGATCGATCTTCACCGTCCGGGTCGGATTTTTCGAGAGGGTCGTCTTCAATGCCAATTATATGATAATAAACACTGTTTTTAAAATTAAAAAAAATTTTTTTTGTATACTTAATAAAGGTAGTAATAAACCCGAAAAGTTAAAACATCGATTTTTAAATTTTTTAAGGCAAAAAAAAAATCGTGAAAATAGGTGAAATTTTCGTGCTCTAGACCATACGGTCCCCTTAAAACATTTGTCTTTTTCGAAAACTTTTTGAACACTGCAGAGTAAGCTCTCTTTCTCTTTCTCTTTCTCTCTCATTCTCTCTCTCTCTCTCTATCTCTCTCACAGTACGAATTATAAATTGAAATTGCCTGCTGAAACTATTTGGGTGACTGAAAAGTATCAGCCTTTAGAAATTAAGTTTATTATTCTTTATATACACTACCGGCGAAAAGTTTCTAGACAATAGTTCGAATATGGCTGGAAGTTGTTTTCAGTGCAATTTCGCCGGCGATATACTTATTCGAATTTAATGAACTGCATTCTGAAACGGATATGTTCCTGCCCGGAAATTACAATAGAGACCTTTTCAGGGCGTTATCAGGCAGCCGCATTGTCGTATAAGGGTGCTCATAAGGCAACCTGAAGCGCCTTGATACTAAATGTAACCTCTCGGCAAATAATGCCTTGATAATTTGCCCTGCTCGGCCCTGATTTTGGTTGCCTGACTAGGCCGTTGTAATAGTACCCCGAAATACCACATTATGGGCCATTTCACGTCACTTTTACATTCCCAAACATTCACCCTTTTGATTCATGTTAATTTTTTATTTGTATTTCTATGTATGTAATAAGCGGACACGTATTTCGGGATATTTCTATTTGACGATTTTTTCTATTTTTACAGCTGGTTGAATTTTTGACTTTGTGGCGACCCCATCTGGGTTCAGGCTGACATTTGAACAGATATTTTCAACTAAAATTCGCTTTGAACACTAATGACTCGGGAACAGTTAAGATATCGACTAGTTTTAAGTATCAACTAAAGATTTCTGTATGAGCACCTTGAAAAAAAAAAAAATATTGCTCTGAAATAACACACCTTAATATAGCTATCTATATTTTGTCGTTTTAGCTATGTTGTCATTATCATGCTGTGTATGTAAAAACTTATTTCGTGTAAAACCTATAATTTTTACACTATATTGAAATTCTTAAACTGTACTTCACAGTCTTGAACTAAGGTTTAATAAAGTTATAATATCAGATCACATTATATCTTTCTTTCTTCCTTTCTTTTATCTTTCTCTTTTTATATCTATTTTTTTTTTAACTTCTCGTCTCTAAAGCACCTCGTAATGCCCTATTTAAATATACTCTCTATGTTGGCAACGCCTGCTCGCTCTTTCACCACTGTTTTATCATTGCAAAACAGAGTTACCATGGAACGCAGAGTAGGCGGAGTGTGAGCGAAACAGCATCGTGGATAAGCGCTGAGAGTACGAAAGACACAAAGAATGGGACCAAGCTCGCTATGCGAGTAAAAAAAGGAACTAGAGAGTCCTTTTCGTCCTCTCTCACTCCTTTTATCATTTGCAAGATTTTCAGTTTTTTTTTCACCCTTTACGGAGCCGCAACCGGAGCCATCCCGATATGCGACACCGACAAAACTTCGAGGGATAGGACAAAAAACTCGCGAGTCTACGAGAATGGTAAAATGAAGTGAGTGAGTGAGTGAGTGAGTGAGAGAGAGAGAGAGAGAGAGAGAGAGAGAGAGAGAGAGAGAGAGAGAGAGAGAGAGAGAGAGTGAGGGAGAGAGAGGAAGGAAGAGAGTAGCCGGAAGCTCACGCGCGAACCTCGCATAGAATTCTCATCGCCCTCTCTTTTTGCCCCTAGTCCTTTCCCCCAGCGCGGAGAACACTTTCCATCGAATTTATCTTTACCTCGCAGACACCCCGTTTTTTTCTCGCGTACTCTCTCCGATATAAACTGGCATTTGATAATACACTTTCCCACCAATCACGCAAAGACTGATTGCTGTTTTATTACCTTCAAATTTAATGCGACTCCCTTAAACAGAAAATACTTCGCTTTGAAAATATGTTCTGGCGAAGAAAACTGAAGGAAATATCTCTTAGATGTTGGATTTCTTTTCAATGCAAAGTAGTTGCGTAAAATTTTTCAAAGCATTCCTCAAACTCCAGAATTGGTAATTAAGGACAAGAAAAATCTGGGAAATCGTCGACGTTTCAATACAGTGCGCAAAAAATCACTCTGTTAGGGTCCCAATATGGAGGCCCGAAAAGACCCCTTGTGGGCCGCTTACACTTCATCCACGAGGGCCCAATCAGGCAAAAAGATCCAGGGCCTTTGGACGAAACCCTATTGGAGCCCTAGCAAAAAATGAACATTAATAACAATTTTTTTTTCTGATTAGAGTTACAAATCTAAAATAATACTGAAATACTGAAATAAGATGAACTATGGTTCATCTTATTTCAGTATTTGCATCACTCTCGATATTAATTTGTGCGGAAAAATGTTCTCACCTACATCGGAATTCGATCCGAGTTACCTATCGATCTTTGACCTAACGCATACGCACGCTATCCGTTACACTATTATCTAGTTGAGAAATTTTTCGTTCAAAAATGTTACATATGCTGCAGATCCGCCATGTACACATTACAAAATATATTTAATGAATCTTTAAGTGACAGAGTTCTCACAGTTAGATAGAAATAATCACAGTTAACTTAAATTCAAATTAACAATAACAATAATATCAATTATAATCGACAATGAATTGAATTATTAATAAAATATACATACAATATTTATTATCACATCATTAATGCAATAATAATAATAATAATGATTTATTATCTATTTATTATGAAATAATTGTTTCTAATTGTCTATGAAGAAATAAACATATTCGAGGTGGCAAAAATAAGCTTTGTTGCTTAAAAAACACGTTTGTTTGTGGGTTGAAATGAAAAAAAACAGATTCAGATTTTTCGTCTAATCAGAGGAATTCATATCAGATTTGATATTAAATATTATAATTTATTCGAATGGGAGCTACTCCGATAAAGACGGACTAGATCCTCAATAATTTAACTCAAAACGCATCATTTTTTAATATTCTTGGCGAACCTAACATTTCCCGATCGGATTCTGGTCTGGCAGTATTAGGCGATAAAATTAAGGCTACCTTGATAATGCCCGTCCGGGTCCTCAATAAGTTTCCTTACTGAATTATTTTCTTGTAAACTCAACCAGCCCGGTTATTTCCCTTCCAGGGCCTTATCCAGCTGCGGCGTGGAAGTTCTTAGTAGAGAATCCACATTTCGGCCTGTACGGGCCCCAATTTTATTTCGGGCTGCTCTAATGATTTTTCACATGGGAAATTTTGAATCATGTTAGTACCAAGAAACTTCAACAGCCTGTAAAAACTACCCCTAAAATTTCTGTTCGAAAAAAATGCAGACAAATCATGTTGAGTCAAGTTCTTTTAAAAAAAGGAAAGTTAATGATACATACCGTATCAATCCGAAGCGGAAAAGACTGGTGAATTTACATATTTATTCAAGGACGAATTTAAACAGGGGGAGTAAAATTTTGGATCATATACAGCCAGGGCTTTTAGGGGTTGAAAATGGAGACTTGAGAGAGTTTTTAGGTTTGTGTCTCCACCGCTGAATAGAGAAAACCTATCGTACGCGAACGTTGAATTTTTGTTGGTGCAAGAAGCGAGCCTCGCACACAAATATATATATATATATATACATATGTATGAACACATACGTATTGCTCCTTTCCCGTCGAGATTGCGTTTCCTGCTACACGCTGTCTGCTCCCTCTTTTTATACCCTGTGCTTCCACCGACAGCAAAACCATCCCTTATTTTTCTTCTCAAGCTCTCGCGATGTGAGAGAAAACGAGGTTGCACCGAGGGAACAAAGTCTCTTCTTCTTTCTATGTCTCTCTCGTTCACTCGAGCGAAACGCCGCCGTTGGTTTCGCCCGTTAAACGCATTCCGAATGCATTATCCGCAGTAATAAATCGCGGTCCACAGAGTCGTAGATCAATAATTTCATAGCTATGTTAGAGCGTGCATGGAAAATTGAGAAACGTCTCGTTCTCACATTTTTTCTTTCCCATCTCGTTCCTCTCGTGTGTCTCTGCACCCCGAGTGCGAACTTCCACCGTGAGAAACACGTCACGAAGAAAAAAACAGAATATTAATGTAAACGAAACGAATTCGATTTGTTTACTAAATTCCTTACTTTATACTTTATGAAAAGACTTTTTTAACTTTTCCACTTGGAATTTATGAGCAGTTGGTGGAAAGTGTATGAACTATTTGTTTTAATTTTTTAAATGATCTACCGTATAATTGTTGTACATGGAATGCTAAACAACAATATGACGTAGAAAGTTTTTTCGAGATAAAAAGTTGAAAAATCAACAACCGGTTTTTTTTACGAAATTTTTTAGTCATTCATAGACCAAGTAATTTTCAAAATATATTTAGTGACGCATTTACAAACAGTAGAAGGATAAAAAATTGATGGAATATTTCTGATAATTAAAAGAAATTCATTCCCTGTGTAATTTCCGTACACTAAATTTAGGAATAATTTCCTATTTTTTGACAATACACTTGAGGAATTTTTTTGGACATGAGCTCTTTTGTTAAGACTTCATAAGTATAAAATTCAACACTAGATTGAAAACAGCCTCGTGTCTGCTAATAAATGTTAGCAGATACGAGGTTGTTTTCAATCCACGTGTTGAGAGTACTAGCCGAGTCAAGAGAACTCGAATCTTCGATAAATAATATCGCTTCATTCACAATTTCTCTCTCATGTTTGATTATTTTTATGATACTTTTTGTTTTTAATTCTACAGTGCAATCCTCACGCTCAATTATATACTTTTTCATGTATTCGCACGCTCCTGTTTATTACAATGGGATGCATGCAAAGGCTCTCTTCATTCTCGAGCACTTAAATTTCATGACAAGTATTCAAGCCGATTTTTAACGGCTGTAAGTTTTTTTTTCTAACTGCATCGTTGAATGTTTGTTTCTAAAGCACTTTTACCATTTAAAAATTCTGAAAGCAAAGATTCCTTGTTTCCGAGTTCACTTTGATCGTACTAGCGATTGTGTTTTGTTTAAAAATCGATTAGCTCTGTTTTCATATATGTGTTGTAGCATTTCGCTACTCTTTTGTATTAAACTTGGCTGCTTTGCCATCTATTTAGCGCAGGGGAGAGTCCATGGTCTTGGTCAGACAGTTGCAACCATTGCACTGTCTAATCGTGTTGATTAATTATTTTTCATGTAAATGAGCGTTAGCATATTCGAATTACTCACCAAACTACGCGTAAGAGCCAGTCGCGATTCCCAGCAGAGTACCCAACTTGAACGTAAGGCGCACAGAGTTTACGCAATGCATACGCCCCTCCTATCGATTTGGAGAATTTCCCCTCAAAAATCAATGCAAAAGAATCAGATAAAAGGAATAATCGATCACTCGAGGACTCGCTTATGGACTGCGATTAAAAACGGTAGAGCGTGGAGACTTGGGGTTCGATCCCACGCGTTTGATTGAGTCACTGAGCGATTTATACCTTTGCGTTAATTTTGCCAAGAGAGTACGCTATTTTAGTAATATTCGGAAGAGGTCAGGAGGCGTAATACAGCGCAATCCAAGACGCTGAAAGTAATGATTAATTGTAAACCGGAAGAGGTCATTATGCGCAAGTTAAACGCGACCCTAAAGACCGTGTCGAATCATCGAAATCGTATTATTATATAGAAGCGCGATTTTGGAATGAATTCTAATGGTATTGATATGTCGAAGTGAGAGAGAGAGAGAGAGAGAGACCGCAAGAGAAAGACACTGGACGATAGAGGGAGAGGAATCAATATCGACCCAATCAACCACTGATTCCGAATTACGAGGAGAAGAGAGGGGTATAATTGAGATCCTCGAGAGACTTACTTATCGTCTGGCCAGCGACTTGACACAACCTGTATTAATCTCCAAATAAAATTCCATCGCGGAAGTCTTCGAGGTGCAGCACAGGATCGACCACTCCGGGACGATTCGTCAACGTACTGAATTTCTCCTACATCTCGTGTAACTGTCCATCGACCATTCCGACCGTTTACATCATCGAAACACCAGGTCGTAACAACTTCGATAACTACTCATCTATCTCTGGTCCGTATTCTGCGAGTATTCGGCTAATGTTAGTAAAATAATAAGAAAAATAAAGGTACAATTTTGTTAAAGCGTAATTATTATTTTTCTTCTTCCATTTGTCTAAATGATCCTACGTCATTATTGGTAACAACACGCTACACAAATAAATTCATAACAGAATATTTACGAAATAGCAATAAATAATTGTTATCAATCAAGTGATTACGCGCATTATACGATAGTTATTTTCGAGGCAAATAATTCTAACCAAAACCACGTGGCCCAGAGCCTTCAGCCTAAACACAGAGCGTTAGAGAAACAGGGAAATTATATAGTATTATGCAACGACAAGGTAAGTTTGAAAACTTTATTTAACCATTTATTATTTGTTGAATTTATTGTAATTGAGCTTGCATGCTTGAGTCCTGGCGTGATCTCTGAGTACGTGAAATGTGCAAACGTCAAAGCGTTCTAGGTCTCGTAATAAAACGTAAACCTCTTAGCGCAAACTCTGGCAGTACCGAGCGAATTTGTTTAAACTTGAATTGTTAAAAACCAAAATAATGAGTCACACATGACACATGACATGCTCACGCTCAAGTAGAAAAAATGCGTGAAAATAATTCCCACGTTTTTCTGAGCTTGCCAGGCGCGTTAAAAGAAAATTTTCCACAGTCTAAACGGAAAAACCTCGAGCTATCATATTAAAGGAAAAAGTGTGAGTTACTCTTGAAGTCTCACCGAAGATACATAGTTCTATGAATATTCATCAAGATGATTGTAAAGTATGAAATTTAGAAAAAGTTAAAAAAACTAAAATCCGACTTCGGCTAAAAACGCCAAGTAAAAAAGTTAAAAGAAGTTGCCTGATTAAAATTAATCCGACTGTGGCTAAAAACACTCACTAAAAAAATTAAAAGAAGTTGCCTCATTAAAATTAATATTTCTATTGAGAGAAACGGGTCCATTCAAAAAATGTTTGTCTTAAAATTCGCAAAGGCGGCCGAGTCGCACGTCATTTACCTAGTTCTTTACATTTGCTCGATTTACTACTGACGTGCGACTATGGCCGTGTTTGCGAATTTTAGTACAAATAGTTTTATGAATTAAGCTGTTTCTCTCAATAGAAATATTAATTTCGATCAGGCAACTGGTTTCAATTTTTTCAGCCGCATTTGGGTTTTGGTTCTTTAAGCTTTTTTTTAAATATTATTTTTTTTCATCAATTTTTTCAGTCTTTAAAAAATGTAACAATTAAAATTTTTTTTTTTTTTCAAATTACTCCCATTTTTTATTTTATTCAGTTTTCATATTATTCAACTATATTTTAGGATTGTTTTCTTCATTTACTTTAATATGATACCCCACTGGACGGATTTTCAAAATGATTTTTTTTTTCATACACAAATGTGGCCTATACACTCTTAACCCGTCAACAGGCGCGCTACGTACACTTTAAACATTGGGCGCACGATGAGAGATTTTTTCACATGTATAACTTCAAGTGCTTAATTTGACAAATAGGAACTTGAAAACGTTTTCGCTACAGTGATTGTGGCTATTAAACATTTTTATTTTTAAAAAACCATAAATACAACGATAATTGACACTAAAAACCAAACAATAATAATTTAAAAAATTCAAAAACAAAAATTCAAAAAAATTTTTTAACTCTTCTATCATACAGAAGAATAAATTTGATGCAGATAGAAAAAATTTCAAATGCTTATGCCATTTGAAATTTTCGAGTAATCATCGTTTTAATATAAGTGTGAGAAAAACTCTCATAGCGCGCCTGCTGACGAGTTAAAAACGAGACGAATCGATTAATCCATCAAACGTTGAAATCGGTCAAATAGATTTCGCTCGACAAGGGTACCCATGAACTTACATACATACATAGCGTGCTAAACATATAACCCTCCCGGCTCCGCCGTAATCCGATAATAGATGCATTATCAAAAGTTATTTATATTCTTTATAGTTAAATAACAAACTAATATTTCTTTAAATATAATCCCCAATCTATGAATGAATGATTTTTTTCAATATAGATATTCTCAAATTACAGCACAATTTTTTATTTTGTTCAGTTTTTTACCTTGATCAACAATATTTTTTGATTGTTTTTTTTCATTTACTTTAATAGGATACTCCAATCAACGAATTGTCGAAAAAAAAAAATTATATTTTTTTGTATTTTTTAAACAAAATTTAATACAAAATGTTTTGTATTTTTTTGTATTTATTATATATATATATATATATATATATATATATATATATATATATATATATATATATAAACAAAAATCCGTAAATTTGTTTTCACATATAAATGTAGCCTATAACATTCTTGAAATCGACAGAAATCGATTGGTCCATCAAACTTTACAATCGGTCAAATAGTTTTCGCTCTGCGAGGGTACCCATGAATCTTCGTACATACTTATAGTGTTAAACATGTAACCCTCCCGGCTTGACCATAGTCGAATAAAAACGAAGACAGAAACGGTCCTAATTTGCAGATTATTAAATTATATAGATCATCATACTTCTTTCAGTACGATTGAACATCGAAACACGAAGAGGTAAACGAAAATTGCAGTTTTTTTCGGATCGGATGCTTTACACTGAAATTTTTATTCTATTCTCCTCAACAGTTATTGTATGTAATAAATTTAATAGAACTTAATTATCTAATTGATTGAAAAATATCTGAAGCTCCTGAAACATTGTTTGTTAAAATTTTATTACAATTCGAGTTAAAACTACTGGAATTTAATTTTTATCCGTCGGTCTGAAGTTTTTATAAAACAGAATACTGTTTGTTACAAATCAATGGCCTTTTACGGTAATACGAGTGGAATTAAAAATGAAATCACCAATAAAAGGAAATTTGTGGAAAAAATAGGAGCAAGGTCTTGGTTGATGAGCTTTTTTCATTTTGGCATACAGCATTTTCTAACGCCGCTTCATTCGCATTGTATTGGGTTCCTCATCCCTCTAGAGCATTTACCGAACTCGTACACACCACACGTAATTATTCGTCGCGTCGGCCACGCGATTTCCGGATGTCGAACCGAATGAAAGCTCTCCTGATTTTCCCACCGTTCTTCTCTCTCTCTCTCTCTCTCTCTCTCTCTCTCTCTCTTTCGTTCCCTTCCTCTTTTTATCTCTGCGTGGAGTCTATCGACACCAGCCCAGAATTCGCATCGAAACAATGCCCACGAAGCGAATATTATTCCGATTAACGATTCGGTTGTGCGCGAATGAACAAGTGAACGAGAGACAACAAACGAACGTTGAATGATGCTGGATAAAATTAAACGCAGAGAACCAGCCACGTGGATAGCTCTTTTACAATAAATCCATGGTCACCTTGACCAGAATTGTCGGACCTGTCACCTGGAAATTTTATGCCAAACAGTTCTACCCATATAAACAAAATTGCATTGCTTTTTCAAGTCAAACAATCAAGTCGAATTCTTCACAAACTTCGATTAAGATCACTACTTTAATTCCGTGAACAATAATGAAAACAAGATAGAAATTACAGATTCATCTTTTTTAACTCAATCCGCACAAATGTCATATTTGAATACAGCAAGTAGACTTGGCATAACAAAACTTTTAAAGAAAAACATTCATGTCAATTTTCGCATTCCCGGGATATGGCATTTATACCCTCAGTTCGTACTGCAAGGTCTTGAAACTAAAAAAAAAAGTAGCCAGTGCCAAGAAGAAAGAAGGGACCAAGAAATAGGATCAAGTGAAGGAACGATAAGAAAAGAAGTTGGTTGGACGCTTCAAAACAATTGTGCTTGGCGAAGTGTGTAAGCGAGATCGCGTAAGGACTCTTTCTCGTCTCGCACGTCACAAAGGCCAGGTTCTTTCAATCGGGTGAAAAAGCAGCAAAGAGATGAGGTATATAGTGAAGAAAGATGGAAAAGAGTGGTTCTGGCAAGCTCGACTGTGAAATTGTCTGCAGATACAAGCGGAAAAGAGAAAAATAGAGTATTACCGATTTTCCTCGTGGATTTCGTTGGAAAAGAATTTTCGTGGACCTTTGAAAGAGCCTCGCAACAACGTCAGAACAACCTTCGGCTATCGCAAAATAGGGTTGAGAGATTATAAAAAAAAAGAAACAGAATTCCGTCGTCAAACGGTTGATGAGAGACGACCAAAAAGGAATGGCAAGATTCGAGATTAGACATGGTTAGGGATTGACATATGAGGAGTGATAATAAAAGTTAAAAAAAAAAAACGACAGTGATTGTGGTACTGTGTGGTATAGTACTGGAATCTGGGCCTAATTTCAATCCGTTATTTGAGCCTCAAGGCCTCAACAAAAACATCATCAAGACGTCATCAAGAAATTCAAGTTTCCAGGTAAAAAGACCATTATTGTATGACACCGAGAAGACACCCATGGTACGAAGTCCCTCTTTTAAGAGTTAGAATGTAAGAGTGTATCTCATCCAAAGATTAAATTTAAGACCCTGAAAGAGGTGAATGTAACGTTAATAATTGTTGAACCCCAGAGGCATTACAGAATGCATCTAAATGGGATGAGAATGGAGCAACAGCATCAAGCTGGATGATAACACACCGCAGCAGGCTCGCTGCCGGGGAATACACATTGGTAGAGCTGTCCAGCCCGCCAAGGGATCATAAATAATGTGTCTACTGGGAAAAGACACAGAGAAAGAGGATTATGAAGAGAGAGAGAGAGAGAGAGGGGGAGAAAGAGAGACAGAGAGAGAGAGAGAGGGGGGGGGGGGGTAGATAGACGAGTTGTGCAGGCCGACGCTAGAGATGGTATGACACGCGTCGTGGAACATGTGGTACCTACACACATACACACATGCACACACATACACGCACACACACACACATGCTGTAATATTAAATGACCAAGGTACAAGCGCCACTATTCAATTCTCGGCGTGTACGAGCTTTCTCCTATCCCGCAGTGGCAAAGAGCCCTGGACCACCGAATCCTATCTCCTGACTAAAGCTCAACGTCAAGAGATGGTTCCGGTTATAGGACAGAATTCTCTAAGAGGAGGAAAGTGTCTCACAAATATCTAGTATTAATACATCTCCAAATTATGACCAGAATTATATGGAATGTCGTCTCGGTTCACTGGAACACTGCGACGAGATCACGGCATGTAATTAAAGTTTTTGCCAGCTTGAAAAGCTCAATGTTTGGCCTCGTTGATCTTTTTGATAGCATTTGCACATAATTTTAAGAAATGTTTACTCAATTCTGGGGTCGTTTGCGACTAATTTAAGCTATGGGGATGGAAGCAGTTGGATTGTAATTTTTTTAAATTGTTTTTGTTGATCTTGGAATGATGAATTGGTATTCTTTTGATAGTAACAGATAGATGTTAGCAGATATAAAACTTGTTGTGCAAGCTCTCACGGTTAAGGTAATATGGCTGCTTCACAATAGTCGAATGAGTACCAAATTGTTACAATACATTTTTACAAAGTCTAATGCACTAATTAAATGAATTGAAGATTGATTTGTATTATAGCATGTTTTATTAACCTAGAAAAATATTAATAACGATAGATTTGTGAAACCATGAACTGTTAAATGCAATATTCCACGATGTCACATTTTGATCGCGATTTTTAGAAGAATAATCCGTATTTTTTAAGCGATTTCAATGATCCCGTCTTATTTTGTTCCTTCAGAGATCCTCTACGAATTCATCGCGTAGGATTTTTTTCTAAACTCGTTAATTTGAAAATTCCAGCAATTTGTTAATGAAATTTTTTTAGTCAATTTTTTAACTGCAACAGTGAAGCAATGAAACTCCGAGAAAATCCACTCCGTAAATTCGTAGAGGATCTCTTGAGGAACAAAATAAGATGTAGTGCATTGAAATTGGTTAAAAAATAGGGATTATTCTTCTAAAAAATCCGATGAAAATATGACACCGTGGAATTTTGCAGTTAACGGTTGATGGTTTCGCAAATCTAACGTTATAAATATTTTTTTCTAGGTTAATAAGACATGTTGTGATATAAATCAACCTTCAATATATTTAATTAGTGCATTAAGCTTTACATAAATGTATTGTGAAAATTTAGCATTTATTTGACTAGTATGAAGCAGCCATTATTACCTAAATAAGAAGAGATGGGTGGGTGAATAAATAGGCTGGAAAATTCGGCTCAACTGTCTGATGATAGGAATGTGGGCTCGTGAGAAAATCGTAGCAAACAAAAACTCTAGGAGAGTTTTTTCCGCCATTGTAGGAGGATGTACATGCCGAATGTTGTAGGTACGGCAAAAAAGAAACGAAGAGAAAGAGACAGAGAGACAGAGAGCGAAAGAGCCAAAAAAAAAAGAGTTGAGAGTAGCCACGACGTCGCGACGTCGGTCAACCCCCAGCTTTGCTAAGAGTACACAAACTGCCACGTGGACTTCGGCCGAGTCGAGCTGACGCGACGAAGTTGCACCAGCCAATCGGATAAGTGCATTCCTATAGAAGAGACAGTGGGTGATTGTAGGGGAGAAAGAAAAAGACACTGATATAGGGAGTGAAAGAGAGAGAGAGGGAGAGGGAGAAGGTGGAAGTGAGAGATAGTCTCGAGAGATGTCCCGTCCAATCAGATAGGAGGCTTTGACGTATCTCATGCCTTATCGCGCAATTTTTGCGGCCTGTCGCAACCCTGCCCCGCTATTTCGAACCAGTTCACAACGGGGAAGGAGGCAGGGAGGATGAGGGGGTTGAAGAGAAGGCCCACTCGGTAAACTGCACTTGCCCTGAGGGTGGCAAACGCTACAAGATTCTCGAGGTCTTGCGTGTTCTTGGACTCTTTGAAAGAGATGTAAGCTCGCAAGCTTTCCCGGCCGGGGCCAAGACAATGGCAAAATGAAGGGGTGACCACCCACTGAAAAAGAACAGACGAAAAAAGGGGAAGTCGAAGAGACAGAAAAGGGGTGAGTTTTCTGGGCTGCCTTACATCGCGACGTGGGCACTTCGGGAATAAGATGAGAGGATGAAGTCAGAGGGAGGAAGGTCGAAAGACAAGGAAGCCTCTGCATAAAATGGCAAGTGTGGGAAAATGGAAGACCGCAAGAAATAAATCAAACGCTCCGACGTTTCAATTATTTCTTAGAGAGACGAGATAGAAAGTGGAGGAATACACTCAGATATACATAGCACGAATAGAAAGCTCGTCGAATGACGTTGTGATGGTAAGGGATGTTTGGTAACAGAGGCGAAACTTTTATGTCTCAAATCTTTCATGCCGTGCAAAATAGCAATGCTTTCTTCTTTCTACGCGAGATAATACTGGGCAACTGAGTCTCAGAACTAGAAATGTACGATAATGAAAAAAGGTTAGGGGATGGCGAATTGCGTAGAAGCCAAAAATGAGCTTCAGACACAACTCAAATCAGTCATCGAAGTTTTCGATTCGGCAACGATGCTTCTCGGTACGATAAAATGAAATGGGATATTGCTTTGAAATAACCAGGAAACGATCTGAAATCGCATAGATTTTATATCATACCATTAGTTCCTTTTCTTTTTTCCCCTGTGGATGGACAGTCTCTTAATCAGACGATTTTAATGTTAAGGCCTTTGTCTCGAATGATAAAACCCTTGCATAAATAATCAGATTTATGGTAAACAACTCGTTTAGCATCATAAATGTTTTTACCTACTATTTTTTTCTCATGTACACATGAATAATTTTTATTTTCAGCACAAAGACTAGCCAATTGAAAAATAATGAGAAATCACGTGATAAAAATTACACGATTGAGTCTTTTCTTCATTCTCTTGCAACTGCGCTAAGAGGATCGAGTAGTATACGAAGTCGATTAGTGAACTACGAATATCGGCGGTGGTGTTGCTGATTATCATTGGGAGATACGCATGGGAGCTTTTACATGGGATTAAAGGGTGGACGCGTAATAGTTCATGAACGTGAGGACGACCAACGGCATCGGTCTAGACTAATCGGATAATCAAGTTTCGCGCAAAATAGGCAAACACAAGAGAGGAAGAGAGAGAAAGAGAGATATGGATATATATTAAACAAGGGAGTTAGCTGCGAAACAGGAACATGAGGTTCGCGCCAGACCTCCTCAACCGCGGCTTCTGGAAACATCGACGTACCGCTTCCTCTCTCGTTCCACTCCCTTCATTTTCCTCTCGTTGTGCAACAACGGGTTTGCTCTCTGGCGCCCGCATCATCGCTATTCCCTGATTAACGTCGGTAATCAGAATCGGGTAGGTAATGAGATTACGAGTAGCGCGGTAGTAATGGAGAAGAGGGGCCGAGGGAGAGAGGTAAAATGGCGGTCCAGGTTGGCAGTTATATTCTGTTGTTGCTTTCTCTTTCTCCGCCTGCCCCCTCCTTCTCTTCCCATTTTCTGTCCTTTCTCTGCTTGGCGGCAGGCAATTCTGATGTACTGGTTCATTGATTGAGCGAAAATCTGAGCCAAAAGCTCGATGACGTTGGTCAGCAACAGCTCTCAAAGCGTAGAAACCTTGGAAAGGGAACATAATCAACAGAGAAACCAAATAGGTACGCACTTCAACACGTTTCATCGGGCAATTCATTCTCCTTGTCGGCTCTCTTCTTCTCCTCCTTTCTCTCTCTTTCCCCCCTTCCCTCTCTTTCTCCTCCCTATTACTCATCCTTCAACTACGTGGACGCGTAGCTACTCATTAATGCGAATGCCTATATTATCGCAAAACTAAGCGCGTAGGAGATGGAGTAGTTCGGAATGGCACAAGCTTCCTCTAATGGTGGCACCGATGGAAGGAGAATTCGAGTACCGTTCCACATAGCTGGAGCTTTCCAACTATCCTCTAGCCTAATCAAACATGAGAGGCTGTATAAGCAACAGAGAAAAGCAGCTGATAATTTAGTATCTAAAAATCATGTGAATTCCAGCTTTATTTCCGAGTTTAACGATGGTGTTGTGGTTCATTAAGAAAGATTATGATGTGGTGAGAAACCGTATGATGTTTCTATAGAAATTGAACTAATTACTGTTTTTTTCGTACTCTGTCAAGGGCTCTCTTCAGTAGATATACTAGGCTGGTTCTAAATCAAGCTTTGAGGGGAAGTGCCCCCTCCCCCCCCCCCCGATATTTTCATCGTCCTCGAACCCATCGTCGTAATCCCCGTTGTCGTACCCCAGAAAATCTTCCTCGTGGATACGTTCTACGATTACAGCCCCCACATCTCGTCCTGCGAGTACGGCGTCCTCCCCATCCTCCTCATCTCGTCCTGCAGGATAATAAAATTGGATGCTGAGTTGGGGGCTGCATCCAGAATTCATAGGGACGGCTGAAAATAAGAATCCATCGCACAAATCCGACACTATTCGCGGCACATAGTCTAGGTGGCGAAGATACCCGAGTCCGTGGAGTTCGCATTCGATTAGGAGGGCCGGTATCACTGATAGTATTGTCATGGGGTGATAAAGGCTACTCGTGTCATAAAAGGCGCTTTCACCGAGGTCGACAAGCTATACCTCTGTATAACCGTAGCTGTCAATGTGTACATCCTCCCCCCCCCCCTCCCCCCCCGGTACACGGCAACACTTTGTGGCGTCACAACAACGCAGCTTACACCTGGCGCGATACTTTCGCGATTTATAACGCGTCCTAATCTAAGCTCCCTATAATATTGGTACAAGAATTCACTATAATGTCTGTAAGCAATTTCCAGCTCCCTGGTGCGTATATAGATACTATCGATGTTCACGGAATGCACAACACGACACTCAAACATAAACTGTAGAAAACTAAAATCTGTATATCGTAAATACATTATAAAAATTATAACAGAAAAACAAGAAAAAAAAAGAGAGATTGGTCACGGTGTAACTTGTGTTTTATAAACCTGATATTCGCACGCGTTTCGCTCAAAGACTCGAGATGAATGAGAATAAGACATTTTGCAGACGATGTACTAATGTTTCGAGCTCATTTTTGATGATAACGTATGTTTTAGTATCAGATATTTTTCTGTCACGCGTTACGTGTAATATATCTTCAAAGTAACGAGGAATTTAATGTTTAGACTACATGTAAACTACAAGCTTGAAGAGGTATTATTGCTCTCTCTTTCTTCTCAGCAACCTATACCGCTCTCTCTTGCAGATCTTTGTGAGACAATCATAGCAAGACCACGCGTCGTCTATATCGTTTTCTCTATCACCCCTACATATCGCAGCTCTCTTCTTCTGTTGTACGTGGGGCAGGAAGAAGCATACGGCGTCACTGATACAAAAGTGTCATGCATGTGTACGCATGTTAGCGTCGATTGATTGAGTTCAATCGTCGATTTTCAAAATTTTAAATTTTCAAAAATTATATTATTAATAAAGAGCTTTAATCTCTCCCAAGGCGGTCTCCTATGCAGCTCTCTTTCTCCTTGTACTTAGGAAAGAAGCATGTGATGTCACTGATACACAGTGCTATATTTCGCACTCTCTCGCGAGATGCTCCTTTCTCTCTCTACACGTTATTGTGGTCTGCTCTTTGTGCGGCTTTTCGTAGGTCCGCAGAGCACCACGACGTCTCTGATATATTGTGGTATACATACATGCGCACGTTTATGTGGGTATAGCTATGCTACTGTCTCAAGTCAACCGTCCATACAGCTCTCTTTCTCTTCCCTATATTACCGCCTCCTTTATATGTTCTATATCTGTCTTTCTTCCTCTCGCGGCAGCGCCCTATACAGCTCTCTCTTTCTACACCTGCAATAGCTTTCTCACTCTCAACCAACCGTCTATACAGTTCTCATTCTCTACCGTATTAGTATCTCTTTAGAATTGTTACACCTTTCTTTCTCTTTGAAGGCGATCTCCTATGCAGCTCTCTTTCTTTCTCCTTGTATTAGCTTCGCTTCTATACCTACTTATATATATCTCTCTCTTTCTCAAGACAGCCGTAATTTTGTGCACAGTAGGGCACACATATGGAGCATGGGAGTAATGAGAGTCATAGCTTAAGTGGTGAGGATGTTCGATCATGACGTCACGCAAGTTCAATAGATGGTTGGGTGACCAAGTATATGGATGGATAGATACCACACACAAGGTGATGACGTAACAGGATGCTCCACAACATTATTATGTGGGGGATATTTATTATTATTACATAGTAATCTACGTGAAAATTGAGCATTGAAACTTTTCGAAGGTTATCGCACGATCCGTAGATACGATTCCAACGCATTTTGTTTACACCGCACGTATGAGAAATGTAGGGACAAACAATAGTATCAAATTTCAGCGGGGCACCACCAAGCTGAATAAAATTTTTTAAGATCTATGCTAAAGGTGCATCAACTATAAGCGTAGCTCGTACGCCTTTCATACATTCAGAATTCCAAGAACTTAAATGCGAAAAAATTACATTATGCTTCACGAGTGAAAAATACAAGTTCAAATACGCACCAACAAGATTTAGAAAAAGAATAAAAAATAATAGTATTAGCTCCGTAAGAGGACCAATTTTATCTTATATATAATGAAAAAATCCATCACCTCTGGAATAGCTTGTACCATCCAGGAACGAAACGGAAAAGCATCGAATGATCATTGAAACATATTCAGCAAAACGATTGAGTGATACACAAGAGGTCAGCAGATCCTTCGTTATCGAGAAATCAGACATTTAACATCAAGATTAAAATGAATTTCATAGAAAAATCAATAATTTCAATAGTCTGGATAGTTTTCATCTTAAAATTGTTTGAACCGAAACTCTTGACATCCAATCATGCGTATATGAAAAAGGATGAAGCGAAGGGTAGTGGACAATTTAAACAAAATTTATATCGTATCCCAGCAAGACTGAGCGCGCCTATGAAAACTAAGATCTTTTTAAGAATATTATACTGTTGTATCACTGAACGGAGTTGGCTTGTCCTTCGCTGCAAAAGTTGCGGAAACAATCCCATACCGAATGCCCATATCACGCGGAAACTGCAAACCTCAATTGCGCGGGCCAAAATGTTCAATTACTGAAAAATTGGATACTCGAACCAACTGATTGAATGTAATTTTTTTTTTTTTTTTTTTTTTTTAAATAAATGCGTCTTGAGCATAATTTTCTGTCTTGTTTTTTAATCACCTGCATACCACACGTTATCGTACTGCGTCATCGAATCTGATGTCCAACAACAGACGAGATTGAATATTACGAAATTTTTCTCAACGAGTTTATTGGATTCAGCGACTCTCGATATGGGAACCCATCGTTGTAGACGTTGCTAAAAATTCCACCGCCACGAATCTCTCTGAAAAATTGGTGTGAGCTGGGGATTGATAAATGAAAAAAACCTTTTTTCAGACATGATTTTTTAAAATTATTTTTATTGAATACGCCGATCTTTTCATACATTATATGTGCACAATGAACTTTCACAAGATTGACGTTCTTTAAATATGTTTTTTCTTACAACGATGGGTTTGGAATGAGTTTAATCTCGATTTTGTTCCACCTTCCACCAAAATAATTCATGTACAGTTGTCGGCGATGTGCTGCTTCCAACAACAACTCGAATTCCTGGTCCTGGCCAAAGGCCTTGACAAGTCTTAATGGTAGAAAGACGGTGAATTCACCCTTGATTTCGACGATATAACGTTTTCCATATTTCATTTTTGGACGACTTTATATCGTAGATTGGATAATCTTTCTGGATCTCGAGTTCGGACAGCTTCATCGTTGATAGGAAGTCTTCCATCGTGCTAATTTTGTTGATTGAGTCGAAAGCCATTTTATCACAATGATTTTTTTTCGAGAGGCGAAGAACACGTCTGACTTGGAGCTCGTGTCATAGTCGAATGATGCACTTGATCTCTTCTCAACGATTTTGCTTTGTATCCCCACTCTCAACAGGTCCAAACACACTAAACGCGTCGTTCATTCAAATCGAACAGGTTCAAACATGTTTTCCCCCAAGACTCCCTACAATTTCGGCGCTGAGGTATGGGGCCAGCATTGTGATCTCCCATCGCTGATGCGTTCCAATGTTTATCATATCGACGATATTGTAGAATCTCACCGTCATGTTTGTAATATTCTGGTGAGCGATCCCACAGAATATTAATAAAATCACTATAATATTTTATAAGCAAAGTCTTGGGAATTGAGTCAAGTTCATTTTTTGTCAAATCCAAGGGATTTTTCATCGGGACATCTATCCATCTCAACGATGACTTATATACTGTCCTTGACAATTCTGGAGTATTCGACAATAAATCTTGGGGCAGTGCGCCTTTGAAATTTGGCACCGTTGTTTGTCGCTAAATTTTTCACACGTGCGGTGTAAATAAAATACGTTGGAATTGTTCCCTAAAGATTGTGGAGTGGCCTTGAAGAGTTCTGATACGTAAATTGCGCGTGAAATATTAATAATAATAATAATAACCCAATAACTGGTAAATATCTCCCATCCCACAAGATCGTGAAAAGTTCCTGTCGATACGTGTTTGACCATGTTGTTTGTCGCTACGCACGTGCAGCTTAAACTTATTTGCCTCTCAATTCCTGGAATTCTGGATGTAAAAGCCAGGAACGAAGGCCTGTGACCTTGAAAGTTATAAACTTTTATAAATTTCGAATGTAAGAAGGGCGTATAAGCTATATTATGCACATATTCCATACGTCCTTACCGCTATTGACCGTGAAAAAATTCTTCGATTATAAATCTTGGGACGATGAACCTTTGAAATTTGACACCGTTGATTGTCGCTAAATCTTTCACACGTGCGGTATAAACAAAAAACACGTTGGAATTATTCCCTAAAGATCGTGCAATGGCCTTGAAAAGTTCTGATGCGTAAAATTGTGTGTGACATTAATAATAATAATAATAATAATAATAATAATAATAATAATAATAATAATAATAATAATAATAATAATAATAATAATAATAATAATAATAATAATAATAATAATAATAATAACAACAACAACAACAACAATGATACTGATACTGATACTGATACTGATAATGATAATGATAATGATAATGATAATGACAATGACAATGACAATGACAATGACAATGGCAATGGCAATGACAATGACAATGACAATGACAATGACAATGACAATGACAATGGCAATGACAATGACAATGGCAATGACAATGACAATGACAATGACAATGACAATGACAATGACAATGACAATGACAATGACAATGGCAATGGCAATGGCAATGGCAATGGCAATGGCAATGGCAATGGCAATGGCAATGGCAATGGCAATGGCAATGGCAATGGCAATGGCAATGGCAATGGCAATGGCAATGGCAATGGCAATGGCAATGGCAATGGCAATGGCAATGGCAATGGCAATGGCAATGGCAATGGCAATGGCAATGGCAATGGCAATGGCAATGACAATGACAATGACAATGACAATGACAATGACAATGACAATGACAATGACAATGACAATGACAATGACAATGACAATGACAATGACAATGACAATGACAATGACAATGACAATGACAATGACAATGACAATGACAATGACAATGACAATGACAATGACAATGACAATGACAATGACAATGACAATGACAATGACAATGACAATGACAATGACAATGACAATGACAATGACAATGACAATGACAATGACAATGACAATGACAATGACAATGACAATGACAATGACAATGACAATGACAATGACAATGACAATGACAATGACAATGACAATGACAATGACAATGACAATGACAATGACAATGACAATGACAATGACAATGATAATGATAATGATAATGATAATGATGATAATAATAATAATAATAATAATAATAATAATAATAATAATAATAATAATAATAATAACAACAACAACAACAACAACTGGTAAATATCCCCATCCCACGTGATCCGCATTACCCCCTCAAGCCGTCAAATTTCAAGGCAGCCGTCTAGGACCCTCCATACGAACTCTCATACCCCCCTCCCTGACATTATCGTCCTGCGTAATAACGCCAACGCCGCCATCTTGATTCCCTCATGACAATGTAGGGATCCTCATATCCCACCCCCTTCCCCATGAAGTCATCATCAAATGTTCGAGAACGTTCTAGAAGCTTCTCAAATTTTCTGACCCTCATTACCCCCACTTTCATGCCGTCTACGTGTGAGCAATGTGCGTGTGTGCGCGTGTGTGTCCATGTGACACTAACACACGCTTCCCCGCGTCACGTCACACCCCGTGGTAGCCCCTCCCTGCCCCGCAGACCCCTCGCCGTAGCCCTCTCCCCTCCCCGTAGACCCCTCGCCCTAAGCCCCTCCCCTCATATCAGCGGTATGGTGGAGGAGTGGTGGGAGAAGGGGGGAGGGGAGGGGGCGCTTCCCCTCAAAGCTTGATTTAGAACCGGCCTAGTATATCTACTCTCTTCCTCGTCGTTTCTTTCTTGCTCGTTTTTCAAGTAAAGAATTCGATCTAGCACACGAACTATTGAAGCCGCTGCGATCGCAGTCACCGCTAACGATCTACGAAGAACGTAACTATGTGTGTTATTATACAAGATTTTCAACCTCACTCGAAACTTCTCGATCGGAGGTCAAGGAGACCTCCGATCTCCTCGACGAAAACATCAAGAAAGATGGTTTCCAGACGTAAAAAGTTACAGTTATACAGACCAAATGATCCAGACTCATGGAAAACGAATTCAAAAAAAAAAACTGCCCACAAATTCGAGTTCCAGGTCGATCAGGGTTATTTCAAGGATTCTGTAAATTTAAACAATTTTTTTCTACTTTCAAAAGCTCAGACCCCACATATATGCTTCAAAGAACATTGTTCGTCCATTTGACTAATTGTACGATTTTTGGCGAGTCGAAGAAGATATTAAATTTAGAGAACGGCGTTTTGAAGAGGACAAATAATTCAGCTTCATTTCATCTTGTTTAAATATTTTTTACGATTTTTTTTTCACCCGGTACGCACTTTTAAACGTGACCATTTTTCGGTTATTTTTTGGCTGTTGAAAATTGAGCGCAGAGCTTGTGGAAAAATTTTTCGTCAATTTTTTCATGATAAACTTAAAAGGGATAACAAAAGTTGCATTTTCATTTTTTAGTCAATTTGGTGCGATTTTTTTCGCAAAATTATATCATTTTTGGTTGAAAAAGACAAATTTTGGAAAATACAGTGTAACTCAAGGACTATGAAGTTTCAGAGGAAATGTTCGGAGAGTAAAAAGTTGCATGGATTAACAATGGATTGGTTAAATTTTTTTACAATTTTTCTTGGGATTTTTTTAAACTATTTTTGGTCAGAACTCTGAAGAATGAGGTGGCTTAACTCGAGAATTATGGCATTTTGAACAAAATATCAAGAAAGGATACTTTTTTAGTTCTTAATTTCAAAATTGCTCGAATTTTTTCTAAAATGAAAAATTCTGAAAAAAATTCTAACCCATCCAGTGTTATCAGATGCAACTTTTTACCTTCCGGACATTTCCTCTGGAATGTTATAGTCCTTGAGTTACACCACATTTTCCAAAACTTGTCTTTTTCAACCAAAAATGACATAATTTCGCGAAAAAAAATCAAACGAAACTTTTAAAAAAATGAAAATGCAACTTTTGCTACCCCTTTTGAGTTAATCATAGAAAAAACTAACGAAAAAATTTTCCACAAGTTATGCGTTCATTTTTTGACTGCCGAAAAATAGCCGAAAAATGGTCACGTTCAAAAGTGTGTGCCGAGTCAAGAAACATCGTGAAAAATATGTAAAAAAGACGACATTAAGCTGAGTTTGTCCCCTTCAAAACGCCATTCGCTAAAGATTATAATATCTTCTCTTTTGACGGAGCTATCTAACTTTTAGTGCAGCGAAACATCTCGACTAGTATATCCAAACTTTCGAGCAGGAGTGTATATCGTGACGAAATGTTGAGCTTCCATTTTTTCAATTCGTATATGCAGCAAGTGGAGCAGCTAAAATTTAATGGGTTTTATCACGCGGGATCGATGAACGGAAACGCGTAGGCTCTTCGCAGCGGTCGTCGACGATTTTTATCCGCCTAGTGTATGTCGTGGTTGTTGCTTTTTTTCCAATTTTTTTCGATGCAACCGATTAGCTATCGCGATTTTAACACCGCTGTTCTCTCGTAAACAACCCCTTGTGGAGTTCACCAATGTCGAAACGCACCCGGAAATTTTTTTTTTAGTCATGAATTTTTTTTATCCTCGCTTTTTATTCTCACAACTCGAGCATTTACCGGAGCGGTTAACATTTCCCGTTCTAACGAGTGGTTGGAGGGTACAAAAAACGAGGTTATATCACCGTTCGTTTCTCGCCTATCCTGGAGCCCGTCAACTACGTTGGACTTGCTGGTCGACCACACCAGCCAGGAAACAAATTCGACCCCCCATAAAAGCAACATTCGACGTTGTAACGGCAGCTCTAAATGGGCCGCGACAAGCCTATACCCACACAGCACGGAATATTGCAGCAATGTTGCTGAGATCTTGCAATATTGCATATTTCCGAAAAATATTGCTACAATATTGCAGAAATATTACCATTGAATACTTCAAGAATCTTTCTGTAAAATATTGCTACAATATTTCAGAAATATTCCCGTTGAATATTTCAAGAATCTTTCCGTAAAATATTGCTACAATATTGCAGTAGAAATATTACCATTGAATATTTCAAGAACTTTATCGTAAAATATTGCACAAACAATGGCATCGAATATTGCAAAAATGTTACCGTAGAAATATAGCGGAAATATTGCCATTGAAAGATTGGTTCAAAATATAAATCGTATATATATATATATAACATATTAAGAAAGATTATAAATTTTCAGATGACTAGGTGTTAAAATGCCTGTACCGGGCTATTCTAGAAAACAAGAATAGTTCAAGAGTCAATAGCGGCTACACGGAGAGACTTTTATTCGAAAAATTACTATGTTTTTTTTGTGCAGTTTCCATTACTTTAATGGGCAGTTTTACTATGTTTATTGTAAAATGACAGGGTAATTTACTATGTTTATTGTCAAATTCAATTAAATTATATCACTTCTTCACATTGTTTAAATTGATTACTCCCATTATGCCGATATAGTCCGATGCCACAATGAAAACAGTAATTTTTCGAATAAATGTCTCTCTGTGTACACTCAGATTTCAAAGGACTTAAAAAAAAGATAGACCCAGCTTGCAAAAAAAATTGGGTTCTTTATTATTACTTTTCTTTCAAATAAATTGAATTTCTTTGACAAGACTAATTTTTAATTCTTTGTTGTCATTTCTCCAAAAAGTACATGAAATTTTGAAATACTTAAGCGTTAATTCAGACTTATTCCAAGGAGAGCTATTTAGATACTTTGATTGAGACTGAAAATTTGAACATCTGTAATATTTATAGAATATAGGGCACACTCCAAACTTGTGCTTAAAAACTTTGCACATTTACCTAGTTTCAGTTATACAATAATTAAAATAGACAATTTTAAGGAAAACCTATTTTTTCGACGAAAAAGTGAAAAAAAATGTATCTTTTGAAGATCAGATCTACATACTTTTTTTAAAATAACGTACTTTGTTCTAAAAGTTCGTTAACAACTACGCAGACAATCGAAACTCATTTTTTTATAAGTTCTATGAAAAGTCGATAATAAAATTCACACTTCGTGACAAAAAAATACAGGCAAATAGACTGCGAGCATAGTTAAGGTTGAGAAAAATATAACAAATAAAAAATAAAAACGCGACAAATAATCATTTATCTTATTGGCTTGAAATAATTTGCTGTCTATGTAAAATTCACTACTATTCGCTTTGCGATAGTGTATCAATGTCGATAGACAAAAAATTAATGTAGGGACATAATTTTTTTTCAATCTCTTAAAAAAATTTATAGGCAACAAAAAAGTAATTACTTGTGTTATTAGATTTCCTGACAGTTTCGGAGATATCGCACAAAATGTTAGAACGTGGTATTTTTTGGTTTTTATCCAGGACTTTAAGCCAATCTTTGATTCATCAAATCTCCGGATCAAATGAAGATAGAGAACCAACTTTTTTTTTGTTTTCTTTGTAATTTTATAGAAAATAAAAAGTACTTAATGATTATGTCGGACTTTGTGATGGTTTCGGAGATAACGCTCAAAACATACAAATATGTACCTGTTTCTGATTTTCTCAATGCTTTTCGCTCCGGATTCAAGATCACAAGATTGTATATTTCAAATTCTTCAAAAATAATCCTATTCACACAATAATTCGCATAGTATAAATAAATTTTTTTGATTTTGTTCTGGAGACTGGCTTATTTGCCAAAAATATACTAGCATTTATTCGAAAGTAGATTGTGGACTGTCATTTGCTTGGATAAATATGTGATCAACACGAATAATTGAACACTGGGAGATGGACTTTCAAAAACTTGCAAACACGATTTTGGAAACGTTTTTTTTTCAGTTCAGAGTAGTTTTATCTGGAAATATGGTGTCTTCTTCAAATTTATTCAACCATTCAATATAACAGAACAGTATTAATGGCATAAGGGTAGGAAGTTTTTGAATATATGTTTATTTCTGGCTATGGTTGTACCTCGAGTACAATTCTTACTATCCTCGGTGTGCATATATACAGATGAGAGGAAAAGAGGGGGGTCACGATTGCACCCACTGGAATGGCGGAGGGTGGAGGTTTGTTGCAAGCGTTATACTATCTACTGTATAGCCTCGTGCGTGTATACAATACGAGGAGCGATATGGATACATTGGGATCGAGCGAGAAAAAAGGAGCAGCGCATAACGGTGAATCGCTTCGTGTGATACGATTTTTTTTTTTTTTAGACTACTGAGGGGAGGATGGGATGCGAATTCGCCGATGGTGGTAAAGTGCTACGCTAACCAGGGGAGAAAATGTTTTTCGCATGACTGGATAGTTGGCGAATTTTTTAAAAGGCGATTAAAAATGTCCGCGTTAAAATTCTCGCATTCAACTCTTTCTACGTGGAAAGTAAAAGAAGAAAAGAAAGAAGACGGAGGCGGAGGGAATGAATAAGAAAAATGGCAGCATTATTTTCAGTCTCAATAATACTCTGATACTACTGATTCTTTTTTATGCATTAAAAAACATCCTGTAAATATTTTACTGAAGATAAATAAAAAATATCCCGATACTCCCGCCAAAACTAAATGCTTCAATTCTCCATCCATTTACTACGGTTTTGAACCCTGTTCCGAATTATTCGTTGATAGAACTAGGGTTAACGCTCAACCGCATACTAACATTTCATCGTGGCACAAGTAGGAGGGTGAAACTCACCCTCTGTAACCACCACCATCATCATCATCACAATGGTATACACGATCTCCACCTCGAGGGGAATAGGTGACAAAAGTTTCCACCTCGCTTGACTACCCCGAGCTATTTTAACTTGTGTACGAATTGTACGGTCGTTCACAAAGCACGCAGAAACAAAATCATATAAACAAAGTTCGGAGCTCACGGGAAGCGGATATTAACGTATAAATAAATATATAAATCGTCTCGCAAAACGATTAATCATGCTTGGCCATTTCGATACGTGAGAAAATATTTTATCATACCATAGTTTTTTATCTTCCTCGCAATATTTCGTATCCTGAATCAAAATATTTCATAACGTAAAAGTTTATATGCTGTGTCCTCAAAATATTGGTATCATAAAGTAGTACTGAAAAATAAAATAAAAATGAAAAAATTCTACTCATTCTAAATATAAAATGCTGAAGATTCGCAAAGAGCAAGAGTAAGGGTTTTAGGGCTCGCTGCTACTTCGGTTGAAAACGCCTTGTACTTTGACTCTTTAATTGTGCCCTCTCGCGTAATATGCTCTGGAACTTTGCATTTGCAGTACTCACTTCTTCGAATGGGAAGGACGCATTTCAACTTTGAAGGGTTCGTTACAAGGTTCGAAAACCCTACAGAGAGTAATATCAGGAATCACCAAGTAAGAAAGTGAGAGAAAGAGAGAGAGATAAAGAGAGAGAGAGAGAGAGAGAGAGAGAGAGAGAGAGAGAGAGAAAGAGAGAGAGAGAGAGAGAAACGCAGGGAGTTAAATCTTGTGATGTCGAATGTAACTACAAATTATACCGGTTCCCGGTTCATCACGTGCAGCAGCAAACCGTTTCTAGAGAGGATTGAAACAAGCTTAGAATAAAAAGAGTAAGGGATACATGAGAAAAAACCCCAAAGAGGAAAGCTTATTTGGGACGTTTTACGTTACTTTAACATTCCCAAACTCTGACCCCTTTAGAGTCGTGTGAATTTTTAATGTTTTCCTGTACAAAAAATAAATGGACACGTATTTTTGGGATTTTTTTATTTTGTCATTTTTTCGATTTTAACAGACAGTTCTATTATAGACTTTTTGCTTTGCTCCTTTGTGTTTTAGCTACGATAACTCGGAAACTGTGAGTGCTACAACAAAAATGATTAGTAGCAAGTTTACATAGTTTTCGAAGTACTTTCAAATAAAAAATACATCGAGTTTTAAAAGAACAAAATTATTTCTAGTTTTTATTCCAATTTTTTCACAAAAATATGAGTGTCTTATCAAAAGAGCATTATCGATTTTTTTTATATGTTTTTCTACAACTAGATGACTTTAAAAAAATTTCGAGCAAAAATTCAGTGGGCGGACTTCTTTTGTAAAAATTACAGCTATTTCAATTTTTTGAAATCCAATAAAAATCTTACATAGCTCCAAGTTCTTGTTATAAATGTATAATTGTGTCCCAAAATATTGTCATTTCACCTGATTGTTAATAAAAATGGGAATAAAAGAGTAAATAAAATTGTTTCAAATTTTTTGTTTATTTGAAAAGTAACAAAAAAGTTTTTTAAATATTTTCTTGAGAATCATTTTGTCCAAAAGAACACTAGAAATTAAGTAAAAATGGAAATAGCCTTTTTTTATTAAATATGAAGAAACCCGCAAATACCTTTGCGGGTTTTTACGAGCCCATCTCATCACCTTAACCCTAACTTTTCCTCCAATTTCACTAGCTACAATGTTCCTATCAGATTCCCCAAGAGTGTTGTCTACAGCCACTCTTTCCTAATACATTAATGTATCGCGTTAACACGAGGACTATTCGACTATAATTTTTCATCAGGACCTGGTCAGGACCAAATCGGGTTGGTCCCGGTTGCTAATCAAGTCCTGAACAGGATTGCCTCATCAGGACTAGATTAGGATTGTAACGCTTCACACTCCACAGGTCCTGATCAGGATTTTCTCACCGGGTTCCGATCAGGTGCGCTCCAAGATTACCTACAATGAAAAATTAATTTTTATGAAACGAATACAAAAAATTCAATTTCCAATTCGAAATCTGTTTATCAGCACCGTTGATCATTTTTACCATTTCCATTATTCGTGATATGAAATTATTCATAAAAATTTTCTTACTTATATGGAAATTCGATCCGACCTACCCACCTGTCTACGCCCCAGCACGCACGGTCGCTACCCACTACAGCATTAGCTTTTTCACTATTTTGAATTGAAAAATTATAGATATGTTACCAATCCGGCATATAATAAGTAAGGGCTATGCATCTATACAATAACACTTTCCCTAAAAAAAGAATTGGTACAGAAAATAAAATTTGGAAAGAAAAAACAAATTTGAAATAAAAAAAATACAAAAACCAAAATTAGGAAATTTAAAATGCAGTTTCGTATGATACGTCCATCATTTTCTTTCTCTACCAATAGGCTATATAACTGGTGAATGTTTGATTTCTTTTTTAATTGGCATTTAGTGAATTTTGATTTTGTTTACATCGGGTTATCCGGATCTGGTCCTGACATTACCCAGGTTAGCTAAACCTTGCTGTTCTCTAATTTTTACCACATCTGGTTATCCTGATCTGGTCCTGATATTATCCAGATCTGGTAAACCTTGCTGTACATAAGTATTTTCCCCTCTCTGGTTACCTTGATCTGATTCTGATCGGGTCCTGATCACGGTACGCTTGCCATACGTAAGTATTTTTGCGTTTCTGGTGATACTGATCTGGTTCTGATATGGTCCAGGTTAGGTGAAGCTTGTTTTACTCGTACTTTTATGACATCTGGTTATCTTGATCTGGTCCTCACATCTTATGAATTTTTTGTATGTTTTTTTCTACAAAAAATAAGAGACACGTATTTTTGGATTTTTTATTTGGCAATTTTTTCCACTATCAAGCCAGTTGAATGATTGACAATCCGCTTTACCCTTCTGGGTTCAGGCTAAAGTAATTCGGAAACTACAAGTCTGACGAAAAAAAATCACTGAAAACAAGTTTACGCAGTTTTTGACGAAGTCATAAAATAATTTATATCTTTTATATAATGCAACCACGTTTTCCTTGCTTTTTCGAGCGTGTCTACGGTACCTAAAGTAAGTGTTTTAGCCACTGTCGAAGGGAATTAGTGGTGGAGAGTACGAAAAGCAGCACTTTTAACTACTAGGAGTTAAAAGTGCACTTTTACGTACTAGCCGTACGAAAAAGTCCCCGAATGTGTACTCCACGCATGCGCTTGTCTCACGCGGCCCGTTCATTGTCGTGCGCCGTTGAAGCAGAGCTGCTGCCATCAGTTGTTTGATCGATGAACTATTCACGTAAAAGATGTTTACGGCGGGGACGGGGACATAACCTCACTTTCGTACGAAAAAGATCGCGTGAAACATCGTGTCGACGACTAATTAACAAAATGTTATCGAAAAAAAAAAACAAAAGAACTGAGTGATAGTGAAAAACATAGCAGCGATGAGTGGCTGTCAAGCACATCGCCAGATCTTAAGAAAGCAGCGTAAAATACCAAAAACGATGTATTGCCGATAACATCGAAAAAAAATTATGAAGACACGTACGACGCATTTGTGAAGTGGAAGCGAGAACACAAAATTAAATTGATCTCGAAATCCATCTTGATGGCATATTTCAACGAATTAAGCCAAAAATATAGACCATCAACTATGTTGTCCATCTATTCCATGCTGAAAGCAACGCTGTAAATCAAAGAGACACTCAACATTGACACTTACCACACATTCAAAGCATTGATGAAAAAACAGTCAACGGGATTTACAAGCAAAAAGTCAAACGTGCTTTCATCCGAAGACGTTCAAAAATTTTTGTCAGAAGCTTCGAACAGGAAATATTTAGCAGCAAAGGTAAGTTAAAAAATTATAAAATATTTGTATTACAGGTTTGCCATTTTTTTCATATAATTAAATATGACACGTCTTTTACAGGTTGCTCTCATTTTCGGAATCAGCGGGGCTTATCGCAGTAATGAATTGGTCCAGATAAACCTGGGTGACATTACAAAACAAGGTGACTTGCTGGTTGTTAATCTACCAATCACCAAAACAAAGAAACCTCGTACCTTTGTCATCGCAGAGGAATTTACAAAAATTGTACAACAGTACGCAGACCTGCGCCCACAAAATGCAACGACCGATCGATTTTTTATAATCTTCCAAAAAAGCAGATGTACTTCACACGTTATCGGAATTCATAAATTTTCTAAAATGCCAAAAGAAATTGCCACTTATCTAAAATTAGATAACCCGACAAGTTACACAGGACATGCCTTTCACATAACCTCTGCAACATTGCTTGCAGATAGCGGAGCCAATATCACAACTTTAAAACGCCACGATGGATGGAAATCAAGCAACGTCGCAGAAGGCTACATCGAGGAATCCATAAAAAATAAATCTAAAATTTGTAACATAATATCGGAAGCGATCAATTTTACCTCAGCTGGACATTCAAAATGAAATACCGATGCTCTACCGCCAAAACGTCAAAAAACTGAAACTATTACATCCGAAAAAGAAAATTCAGATACGCAATTAAACGCGGATAACAACACGAACTCTCCAACGAAACAAAACTTTATATTCAAGATTTGTTCGATTGTTATAAATCAAAAGTGAATACTAAAATCATACGAATATCTTTTCATTTCAACAATGTAATTACATTTAAAAACTACTTTCTGTTTTCTATCAAAATTTTTAATCAATATTATATTTGAATAATAAACAGAAAAATATCAGAAACGAAAAAAACAACGAATTTTTTTAATTATCCTTCGAATCGATTTCTCTTCCTATTGAAATCAAGAAATTTTCTGTGAGCCTATTTTTTTTTTCAAATTCTATTCCTTCGTTTTTCTTTTCACCTTCAAGAATTTCATTTTTTTTCCAACATTCAAAGAATCGAAATTTTAGGATAAATACGAAATGGAGAACTGAGAAAACATCATTTTTTTTAAATTGCTCAAAAAATACTCAAAATTTCATAATTCATAAAAATTTCATGTCAAGGTTGAAAATTTGATAATTGTTGATTAAATATTTCAAGACTCAATAAAAAATTCAATGAAAATAGAACAAAAATTGAGCGAAACTTTTTTTTCCAGGGAAAAATGTATTTTCCATTTTGTTTTAAATTATTTTCAATTCAATTGGATAATTGAATTTATTTCTATTAACCCTCAATCGATGAACGTTTTTTAGGCACCCTAATTCTGTGCACCGGGGTCGCCGTTTTCTTCGCGCTATCACACCCGCAATTATGAATGAAAAAATCTAAAAAAAATCATGGTCAATCTTCAAATTATACTTTTGAAGCGAGAATAGAATTTTTTTTTTCTTATTTTTAATAATTTTTTTTCATCAAATATCAAGCAATATGCGAAGAAAACGTTTTTTTTGAGTGACAAAAATGACCCCGGTTCACCGGTTGAGGGTTAATCATTCGAAGTTTATCTGTCATGTGAATATCTGGTCATTTCAGTAATGCAATAACATTTAAAAACTATTTTAGTTTTCTCTGGGGGGCTTCGCCCCCTCCACCCCCAGGGGGGCTTCGCCCCCTCCACCCCCAGGGGGGCTTCGCCCCCTCCACCCCAGAGGGGCTCTGCCCCTTCACCCCGCCGGGGGGCCGCGCCCTCCGGACCCCCTGCCCCATGCTAGCCGGTGTCATCCACTTCGTCTCACCCAGCTACTATATACATTTTGTACAATACGTATTCAACGCTACTAACATTCACGACTGGGATTTCATTTCATAAAATATCATGCATTAAATATTCGACTTTAATGAAGCTCGGAAACGTGGCTTTGTTATATAAAGTATCGAGTGCATCTTGGAGGCAGGGACTTTTAATGCCTCGCGCGATGTTTTCAGTACTCGGCTGCGACTCGTACTGAAAACATCGCGCTCGGCATTAAAAGTTCCACTTTGCCTACTCGGTACACAATGCACTATTTTTATTTTTTGGTAAAAAAATGAATGTCTTGTAAAAAGAGCATGACGAATATTTGATTTTCCATTTTTTTAAAAAACTAATTGAATTTACAAAATTTTTGAGTGCAAGTTCAGAGTGTACAGACTTTTTTGTAGAGTCACAACGATTTGAAATGTTTGAAATTGAATAAACATATTTGAATAGCTCCAACTTCTTGTTATAAAAGTATATTTGTGTTCACAAATATTATTTCACCTTATTGTTGATAATAATGGAGAAAAATACACTTTTGTCAGAAATTTTTTATTAGAAATTGTTAATGTATAGAGAAAAAAAAATTATGCACTTTTTTATCCCTATTTTTACCAACAACGAGGTCATATCATGATATTTGCCAGTCCAAGTATACATTTCACATTAAGAAGTTACAGCTATTTTAATGCTTATTTATTATTTATTATTTATTGAATTTCAAAAAATTCAAATAGTATGCTATGGGTACTTCAAAACAATATATTGAACAAAGCGGACAAACTGAGCATAGATCATGCCCAACAAAATGGAGTGAGTTTAGTTATATCCATTGACGCAAATTTTGATACCATCCGAAAAACAGTAGCCAAAGAAGAAAACTGGAATGCACAGAGAAAACTTTTTCAAACACTATTTTTTATTCATAATACACACCAATCAAAGCAATGAAATAGAAATACTTAGCCCACATTTTACTGTTCAAAATTTCTAAAGTTTATATGTCTCTATTGCGTTCCGATTATCCAAATTTTGATACCATCAAAAAAAGAGCAACCGGAGGTTTTTTAAACATCTCTTTTAATTCATGATGCCATATTAAACGTTGACAAATAAAAATACTTAGCACACTTTTCGTCCAACAAAATGATAAAACTTGGTATGTGGCCATTGCATACGGAAACGCTAAAACGACAATGCGAAAGAACTTATACCAGACTACAAGCTGCAATATTTTGAGAGGTCAGAGATATTCAATGCTAACAAGTTCCATTTAATTGCACATTTTATTTTCCATTCTGTGTTCCATTCTCAAGTTTATTCTAATGATTGGTGTAAACAGTCATTCAACATAACCTCAACCTTTTGTTATAATCAAATGAATGCTCCTATTCTGAAAAACTAAATTTCAAGTATCTAATTTCAGTTGCCGCTTCTCATAGTCATAAACAAAAAAATCGATTATCAAATGGACGCGAGAACACGATTAATCTAGCGAAACTCTCGTGGGATTGTGGGCTCGATCTCCTCGTGCCGTGAAATGCATAGAAATAGGTCCCAACGCTCACATTTACCAACAATAAATCCTCGCTCTATCTGGCGAACTGTTTGTCGCTGGATGAAAAGCCAACGTGTGGAGGATGCCATACAGACAGAATAGCGGATGGACGGAAAACTAGTTAGGTACTGGTTGACAGTCGCGTTCTGTACGGCTTAACATTTTAATCAGGAAAGGCGTGTTACTCTGTCACGTTGCAGTTGATGCGTGGAGAAATCAGCAACGGTGCACTGTTTTCCCTCCCTAATGATCATATAAAGTCAGTGTGTAGATGTGTCTATGTACTGGTGTGTGTGTGCTTAAAATCGTGGATTGGTGGTCTTATTCGCCTATATTCTAGATCAAGTACATTTCTGGACCTGTATTTGTATATTAGTGTTCATATGTATAGGTATATATGAAGATGTTATCGTTTACGTGATTTTTTGTGTGTTTTGTCAGCGAGAGTTGCCATGAGTGTGGGTGAATGATTTAGAGTGTGTCTCTGTACATGTACGTATGTATATACGTGCGACGAACGATTCCCTAGATCCATCTATGAACCAAGGCCACTTGTCACCCTTTACGTAAACTACATAGCTTTGCCCTAGCTCTTCCGACGGGAGGATAAACGGAGGATTGGATTTATTTCACATTCGTAAACCGTTCGCTAACTAACTTCGTCCTACATTGAAGTGCAACTAGGAACAGAGAAACAGAAGAGAGAGAGAGAGAGAGCCACTGGTCATTCCGGTCTCTCGTTACAACCGATAGATTGCTGCTGACCCTTCTGTTAAGTTAGTTCACCTAGCTTCGACATTGCATATTGCTGTTTCACTCAACTCAACCCTTTAACGTACTTCGTATACCCAGCCATACCAGCGGATAGTTTTCCTAATTAAACTCCCGCCAAACCCTTCCCCCCAACCAACCGCCTTTCAACTCCCAACAAACCGCCGACGATGCCAAATGGTATATCCTACTTGTCTCCATCATTGTTCCTCTCTGCTGATCAACGGTGGGTGAAAATTTTCACCCGAACTCCATGAGAAGAGTACGAGCTGTAATTATACAAACAACTTAGAACCTCTTCTATATGAATTTTACTCTATGGTTACAGAGAAAGGATTAGAGTTGAAGAATTAAAAACGAGAATTCTCTGCAAGTAATGAAAAAACTTTATTCTTACATATCCAATAGAAGTCAAAGACTCAAGAAGTTTACAAATCTTTAGACCCATCGTTATTACAGAAGCCCTTGAGATAAGTGATGAAAGTTAATGGATTCATGGAGATTCATTCATCATCTTAGAGACAACAATTTTTTTCCTCAGGGTTAAAAAAAGTAAAAAAAAAAATTCAACTCATCATCATAGGCTTTTTCCCTTCAAGCTCTCGTCTGACAAGTTACGCAATATCACAGCATACGAAGAATAATTCACAATAAGCGTTAATACCCATGTAGCTCAAGTTTTATAGGATCGATTACAAGAAACGTAAAGAGAGACAACGATCCGTCCAGATTTTTTTTACTGAAACCTATTTTTTAACTTTTCCATGAGTAATTGCACCGATTTGTAGTAATTCCTTTCATTGCAATAATTTTAGAAACATTTCACGTGTCCATCAATCGCTGCTATATATTTAAACGGCTGTAAAATAATTAAACTTTAGTGGATCATTTGATGACGGGATTTTTGGGTATTCAATGAATCGGTGAATATCGAAACATTGACTGGGAGTTGGTAATTCAAGGAGAATGGAAAGAATAACAAGATGAAAAGTAGAAGAGGGAAGGAACTTGAGGAAATGCATTTAACAGTTATAATTGGCACTCAAAACTATTAGAGTTTAGGAATATTGTAGTATCTGGTACTTTGATCAGTAAATCTCCATTTTTGGCTAGAATATTCTCTGGTTAATAGGGAATTAGGTGTATCGGAAGAGAGTGAGAAATTCCCGAAAACCGGTCGTAGTTTATGATAGCGAGATTGATTGATTGATTATTTTTATTTACACCCAAGTAGACTAAAGGGCGTTGTGGATATATATACATGTTTACAATAAACTACAAATAAAAATAAAAACAACGATGAGATAATACGAAAAAGTACAATAGCAGATATAATGGTATAACATACAAAACAATTTAAGCAAAATAGAACACATTAGCTCACTACTTGACAAATCTTAGATAAATCTAATTCGAAAAACCGAGTTTCCAGAAACGATTTTAATTTGCATTGATTTGAAGAAATTGCAGATATGAATTTTTGTTTGGAAACGTTAAACTACGATTTATAAAGTTCCAGATCGATTTATCGTTTAGAGACGTTGAAGTACGGTTAATAGAGTTCAAAATCAAATTGTCATTTGAAGACGGTGACCACGTTTTATGGAGATCAAGATTGGCTCGTCGAGTTCAGAATTAACTCCCGAACGGAACCATGCATATTTCACCAAATCATTCGAAGATTGAATCTCGTATTTCGGGTGTTTTGCATCTTTACATATGAAAATTACAGAGTTGTAGGTCCATACTCATTCAGTCCCTACTCGTTTTAATTGTTGCCTGATATCTTGGAGTAACATATGAATTTCACATAAAAGAAATTAATTTATGTAAATTCTTTCCGTAGCCGTGCCTCTCGTGATCTCATTTACCGCTGAATCGCATTTTACTCGCTTCACATTTATGACTGCATCACGGATGGCTGAAGAATGCCATGAGCAAAGAGACATGCCCCGGAACTTCAACTTGATTCGAGTCGCAGCCATTGTTATCCGTATCAGAACGTTTCTTCAAAAACGAACGAACACTCAAAATGTGTGAAGAAAAATTGGAAATTCCGAGTGATTCAAAAATTTTAATGACTAAATCGCGAGGTGGGTCTGGTGACTTCGCCGGAAGGTCTTTTAACAATATTTCGCCCGAAGATCCGTCACACTTTGAAAGTTGTGCTTTGAAGGCCGATACTTGTTGTATAAGTTGTTGATTGATAGTTTCTAATTTATCGATCCTATTTGAGTTCGATACAACAGTTTCTACAACTTTTGAAAACTCGCTAAGCGCAGCATTTATATTTTTATAGCTTGCCGTTGTTCATCGACAAATAATGTAAATTTGTTGTGGATCGAGGATTGAGGATAATGTAAATTTATTGAATAAGAAATAGTCACAGTAAACTTAAATTCCTATTAATGTTGTAAAAATAAGCTTTATTGCTTAAAAAACACGTTTGTCTGTGAATTGAAATGAAAAAAGCAGATTCCGATTTTTTGTCCAATCGGAGGAATCCACATCAGTTTTGATATTAAATATTACAATTTATTTTAATGAGAGCTACTCTGATGAGGACGGACTAGATCCTGAAATATTTAACTCAAATGCATCATTTTTTAATAATATTGGCAGCCCTGACATTTCTGGATCGGGTTCTGGCCTGGCAGTATTAGGGCGATAAACTTAAGGCTACCTTAATAAATTTCCTCACTGCAGGCTTTTCTTATAAACTCAACCAGCCCTGTTATTCCCCTTATAGGGCCTTGTTTGGCTGTGGCGTGGAAGTCCCTAGTAGGGAATCCACATTTTGGCCCTTACGGTCCTCAAATTTATTTCGGGCTGCCCTAATAATTTTCCACACGGGACGAGTTTGATACAAAACAAAAATGTAAGATAAGAATAAAATAAAAATAATAAGCATTTTAGGGCAAGAACTAGTAAACGTAATCACATCGAGCCATTTCCGCAGTGCCCTAACAATAAGCAAAATATTCGCGCAAACGAATCCAAACAAATTCAGGAACCTTGAACCAACCACAATAACAATAATAATAAGCAGAACTTACATTGCAACGGACAAAGTTTCCACACAAAGCAGAAACAATCACTTTTGAGAATGCATAGTTCGCAGGAACGGAGGCACCTTCTTGAACGAGAGAGAGAGAGAGAGAGAGAGAGAGATAATTGATATAATTTATTATATTTAAGTCTTACTTAAAGGCAAATGCAGAAAAAACGAAAATAAAAATAAAAGCAAAATCCATTCAAAATTAACAAAAAATAACAACCATATAAACTTATAATTAAAAATTAAATAATAAGTAAAGTGAAACAATCCGTATCGATAAGAGGCACCAATACAAACAAACCATAAAATAATATAAAATGATATTATGTAATCCAATAAAGAAAAAAGAAAAATATATAAAAGAATATGAAATGATGAATAAGGATCGCAGCGCACAATATAAAAAAAACAAAAATGAAAAACTAAATTGGAGAAATGCATTAAACCAAAAAAAAAGACAATTGCTGGCAACTCTCACCCTAAGAAGCGTTCAAGTTCAAGCAAGTGTAAATGGAGCCTTACTTTGACTAACAGATGAGGAAGAAGTGACGGTCATTGGCCGTGAATGCAAGAAATAACATGCTGACACTGAAAATGAATTTCGATAGGTAACTGTACGATGCGATCCGACCACGAAAGTGGCGCCATGTAGTCTACGAGATCTACGAATATCATCCCTAGATAAGCAAAACTATTCCCTAATATAATCAGAAACACGCTCATACAATATTCTACACCATCCATTTTACTATTTTATAACATCCTTACACAAGGATGCCTTGAAAATATACTGCTTTCGATTTTTTACAGTCAACCAATTCTTAAGCGATATGGCTTGACATGTTCATCTCTACACAGATTGAAGATGAAAAGAATACACATGTTAATTAAACACCGCAGCTTACAATTCAATTCCTCCGTTAAATATGGAAAACAAGGCAGTAATAGTCAAGGAGAAGAAAAATTAATGTCGAAATAAGCTTAATCTTCAAATCAGGAAGGAGCGAATGCAAATGATGTTTAAATTTATAGAGAGAGAGGGGGGGGGGAGAGAGAGAGAGAGAGAGAGAGAGAGAGAGAGAGAGAGAGAGAGAGAGAGAGAGAGAGATGGTTGACGCTTTCAGTATAATTCCCAATAGATCATAAACCAACCGAAGCTCGACGATCTTGACTGCTCATTAAATGCATTAAATATATACACTAAACTAAATACATAAATCTGGACGTACTAAGATATAAATAGTTAGTATTTCACGTGTACAAGATGGCAGTAACTAGAATAGTAGAAAGAACCCTTCACTGGAAAAGCTGTATAATCAGTAATATAGCTCGGGTAATCGATGCTCAAACCTTGTATGGAACTTGTTAGTTACGGTGGGACGAGCTTCGTTTGTGCACTTCAGAAACAAATTGTTGAAGGATCGTAAGAAAGATATGATGTGATCTTTGCATCTCTCTCTCCTCCCTCTCTCTCTCTCTCTCTCTCTCTCTCTCTCTTTCTCTCTTTATCTCTCTATCTTTCCCTTTCATGTTTTATACATATATATAAATATTTTTGCAGGAAAATGGTTAAGGGATGATCTTAATTAAGAAATTATCTGCCGAAAAGTTCTAATATTGGTAGCGCGTCAATCAGAGCTATAAATTCTCTATTATTTGTTGCTCTTGAAATCGACATCACTTATTTTTACTACGAATAAGAAATTAGTTATTTAATGTCGAGGCTGGCATTTAATAGACCGGAAACTGGTCCATTTACGGCGAGTATCGATAAAACAGGAAGACTTAAAAAAAATGCTCACTGCGAGGCAAAATGTTTTTCGCTGATGTGAGCAGTAGGGGTGTGTTACGAAGGTTAGGACGAAGGAGCCCATATCGAGATTTCTCTATATAGGCTATTCCATAGTCTCTTAATGGTTGCGAGGCAGCCACGACCCGTTGCAGATTCCCGTATCGATAACATCTCCACCTCTTTCACCCTTGAGGCGTCTCTTTTGTCAGTTTAAGGTAGGGGATAGTGGTGATAGAGGGCAAAGCATCGGGTTACAGTCGCAAAAGGTCGATCACGGTACTCTTGCTTTCAGGCATGATCTCGTTTCGTCTATATGACGATCATCCAAACGTTCGCACAAGACTCAGCTCACTCATTCCCTGTTCTCTCGAATCCTTTGAAACGTGTCGAACATGCTTGCTACCACAAAGTCTCACACCTCTTGTAGACACCTCAAACAGACTGTTTTCACAGGACTAAATTCAACGATCTCTCACTCGCTCATACACTAACGCACATATACATACACACCGTTGCACCTATAACCACGCACTCAGACGCAGCTTTAAGATATTCTCGAATACGAAACCCCTCGACGAACTTAGTTTGATGAACTTCGGGTAATTAAACTATTAGATTTTCCAGTATGGGAAAAACTATCAGGCTAGCAAAGCTTTGACTTGAGATTAAGCTCAGGATTGAGGTTAAATTTATGCTTGCGAGATCTTTTGGCCTGAACTTAGTACATACTTAAATTCGAATTTCTGTTGAAATTTCATTTAGCTACAAGTGTGGCTTTGAAGTAAAGAGGAATGTCGAGAGATTGTTATGTAGTATGAGAGCGGAGGTGAATCGATGTGTGTTTGTGAGTTTATGTTTGTTGTGTGTGTGTGTGTGTGTGTGTGTGTGTGTCTGAGTTAAGCTAACCGAAGAGAAGGATTAGCGGAGCACCAGGGCGTATATTAATACACTGGGTCTCTTCTATTTCGACGATGCCGGTGATACTGACGGATTGCGGCCACAGGTGTTCGGTGTACAGTTTAGAGAAAATCCGGTGGACCAAGAGAGACTAGTTTTCGTACAAGAGCAACGAGAGCAACAAATCCGTTCAACAAGAGCGTTTCGTCGCAGCGAGAAGGACGGAGAGGGCGAGGGAGAGAGAGAGAAGAGAGAGAGAGAGAGAGAGAGAGAGAGAGAGAGAGAGAAACTTTTCGCGCAGCATGGACGAGAATAGACCACGAAAAGAGGCTTTACGAAGTGGACGACTCGAAAAGCCTGCTAACATAAGTCTCTCCGTTTTTGTGCTCGTAAAACGTTGAAAAAGTTAGGGCATAAAATTGCTGAGAAATCGTGGATAAACAGTTATCGACGAAAAAATCGCAACAGGGGAAAAGGAATAAGAAAATCGCAAGAAGAACTATATGAGTGTAGTGGTTATGTATTTTGTTTGAAGAAAAAATTGGAAGAGGGTTGTTTTCGAGAGTGTCCAATAATGAAAACGAGGATTGAATAATCGAGGCTGAATAGCTAGTTCTATGGGATGCTTAGGTTTGAGTTGGTCTCACGACCAAGAGTAGATCGGGAGGTGGTTAGAATTACAAGAGAAAGACAGGGAAAGGGAAGAATAGGAAATAAAGGGACGGGGGATGAGATCGTAATCTTTAATGTCCTTTCAGCTCCCTCCGCGTACACAAAACATACACAGTCATGATTCCACAGAATTTTCTCACATCCCCTACAGCTCTTCAACCCTCTACTCAGTAAGGTACTGACTCTTAAATCACATAAGGGCGCAACTGACTTGATTTTACTTGTTGATTATTTCAGGCTACATCCTTCTTATGTCGGAGTTAACGGCAGAGCTGGGAAAGCATTCCAAGAGTAGTGCACAATCCTGCAGGGGTAGGAAAGAACGTCGCCGTGCTTACAACAGCTGAAGCCATCTTAAGAAGAAGTTTATAGTGCGTCGTATCAGCCTGGAATGCTTTCATTCCTCTTCCCCCCCCCCCTCTCTCACTCTTTCCCTCTCTCTTCCTTTCTGTACAACCAAGGTGTAATATCTTTGCATGACGGTCCTCTCTCGTAAAAAGGGACCGTTAAAAGCAGAAGGAAGTGCTAGACTGGATAAAAATGTGCTTTGAATTAGCTGACTCAAAACCCAAAGCCAAGGCGAAGCATTCGAAAGTTCAAGTAAAAATATCCAAGAGTTAGATACCCTTGAGTACTCAAAGAAAATGTCATTATTCTTTTTATATTTTTCTGCATTCGTTGGTCATTTCATTCTACACTTTACACACCCACAATCCTATTACCATAAATACATACTTAATTTTGTATAATAGTTTGTGCTAATTAACAATTAAATATATATTTATTTATCTGTTTGATAATCACTAGAATTAAGGTTCGCGGCAGCGAATCTGGGACAAGAATATTTTCGCCCGAAAAAACAAAGACACGACATCTACCGCGAATCTCTATACAGCGAGGATCGTTATTGTTACAGGCTAAATTGGAGCGATATGGAAACTTGTCACGAGCATCAATGGGAGTTTTGGTAGGATGTAGATGAAGGATCGAGATGAGTCAATGGTTTAGTGCGTTTCGAGATTGGGTTCCGCTGCTTCGAGCAGTGAGATTTCGAATGGACTTGTAAAGCTATCGGACTCGAATCTCCGCGCTTCCACGATACGACGGATGAAAATCGAGGCCACTGAGATGAGGGGTCTTACGTTGAAAATCCTGAGAAAGACTGTTCAAATCGAGTTTTTAATTCGTACCCCCATGACGATCCAAGCGGTGTCAGGTAAGATAACGGTCTCGCTCCTCGGCCTGGATTGGTGATGACCGCAGAAGAATGAGCTAATGTTCGAAGAAGATATACGAGTTGGTCTGGCCTCCGTAGAATAGGAAGAGTTGCAGAAAAATTCGGCATTATTGGAAGGGTACCTACTCGGCACTCGTTCTGAAGAAAAATAAAACTAACAATAAGTACTGCTCAGGTACCTGTACTTATATTGGGTCGGTCTCACGTGATTGGGCAAGGATTGCGTGGTAGGAAAAGTGTCCGACTGCTTGCTCCTGATTGGGATGTTAGTAAGTTCGTATGTCTCGGACGTAGAGAGGATTTCTATCGTGGTAAAATATTCTTCACAGTTTCGCTTTTTTCTTATATACTAATTGTATTAAGTGATAATTAAATAATAAAAATAAGAAACGATAAAAAAGTAAGTGATGGATTCAGAATAATAATAATAAATAATATCTTAATTTGGGAGAGCGGTGGATCCAGTGGATACGGGCTCGAGTTCGCACGCCGCGAGGTCCGGATTCAAATCCCGGCCAAATACTGATGAAAAGTTAAAAAATGTTTCAAGTTTTTCTACTACAATCTCGGGTGGTTTCAACTCCACCTTCACAAATCCGTGTCCAAAGCAAAACAAAACAAAGCAAAGCAAAGCAAAGGTGATACCTGAGCGGTCGGTATATGGCTCGGCGCGCCTCCCGTAGACTGTTCCCATCGTGCAGATGGTGGCCCTCTAGCTGTGTACTGATTGGTTCATTGCATCACAGCTGAGGAGATGCCTCCCTGAACGTTTCCGGTGGCTGTGCTTAAGCGTGCTCGCATTGCCACCCGAGGAGATTAGTTAGGTCCCCGCTGTATCGACAAGGTTTTCTGCAATTTTCCTTCGCCCGTGGCAATACGGTATAGTCAGGGATTGATTCGCTGCAGACGCACAAAAAAGGAGAGGAGGAAGAACAAGTTGGAAATACGGTGAAAATGCGGTGGAGAGATATTTGGAAAAAGTTAGGGCAGTTGTAATAAAGCGGAGGCCGCTGTTCATGAAAAAATCAAAAATGGATAAATACCCAAGAAAAAATTTACAATCAGCTCAACATTGGCCCAGTGTAGCTTGACGCTTGGCCTGACGCTTGGCCAATAACTGACATCACCACCGGGGCAACGGTTCACCCAAAGCCGAAATGATACCTTGAGTCCTACTAGGTCAGTGCCCAGAGCCGAAAGATCGACGGAATACACTATTAATTTATACTACGCGAATTATTGGGTGAATAGGAACTTTTTTATTTAAATTTGAAGTATTCGATTTTGTGACCTCGAATTCGGAGCGGAAGGCATTGGGAACATCACAAACAGATACATATTTGTATGTTTTGCGCATTATCTCCGAATATTTTCCGAAACACCATTCAAAAGTCCAAAAACACAATTTATGTAACCCATTGGTGGAAACAAATGATGCATATATCATCCAAAATGTTGCATTCTAAATTTCCCAATTTTGGTTTTTGTTTTTTTTTTTTCATCCCGAATTTTGTTATTCCATTAGAAATTTTTTTTCTGTTCCAATTTTTTGTTTGTTAAAAGTGTTATTGTATGGATCATGCATTGGCTCTACTCCTCATCTGCCAGATTAGTAACCTATGTATCATCTTTCAAGTAAAAATAATCAAGGTGACGATGGCGTAATGGGTATAGCGTCCATTTGCATTACATCGTAGGTGGGCGAGCACTACTTATCCATCTACGACGTAACTTACGGAGTAGATCAGACAAATCCCCATATAGATAAGGATATTTTTACGAAGAATTTCGCGTCAGGAAGGCTAGAAATATTTCAAATACCAGCAGCAAGTATGAAAAATGAATTTAAAATTAGAAAATCAGTTTTTTTTTTATTTGTTCAAATAAAAGTATTTTTCAGTTTAGTTACCTGTTTCAGTTACCTGATGAGGTAATCCTGATCAGGACCTGAGGAGTGTAAGGTCTTACAACCATGCTCTGATGAAATGATCTCGTCAGAACCTCATTCTCAATCAGATTCAATCTAATCTGGTTCTGATGTAGTCCTGGCTGGGCCCTGATGAGAAATTATAGTCGGGTTCTATTGAGTAAATTACACTTGATACATGGATATAAGTGAATCGTTCCCCAAAGAGCTGAGCATGGAAGAGAAAAATATATAAGGGGTCGTTCGTCAACCTATAGGGACCGTGTAGGGTGCAAGGGGTAAAAAAATCTGGATGCCTAAATGAACGCGTGCAAGCTTATAGGATATTCATGTCGCTCTCCTTTTGTTTCCCTCTTTATATCCCTCCCTCCCTCCTCACTCTACTTCTGTATTTTGTTCGCCCTGAGGAGTTATCCAAGGTATAAATATATTCACTCTCTCTCTCTCTCTCTCTCTCTCTCTCTCTCTCTCTCTCTCTCTCTCTCTCTCTCTCTCTCTCTCTCTCTCTCTCTCGTTCTTACTCACGCACGCGCGTGCGCGCACGCACACATACTCACACACAAGCGAGTGGAAGATTTTAAGTGCGCTGCAGGTGGATGGGCATCGGCTTGCGGTTTAATGCGAGTCCACGCGAGAACACCTGCTGTGCCCCTGTGGGAATTAACGCGGGAATCGCGTGTCCATACGGTTTTCCTTGCCCGCGCAACTATTCCGTTGCCGTAAACGCACACGTCTACCTATACACCCAAGTTCATGTTTGTAAATTATTGCACAAAAGGTCGTCAAGCATACACGAGAAGGTAGAGACTCTCGTATAAATAACTATACTGCCGAAGAAGGAAGATAGACGTTGCGTCGAAGAAATTTTTCTTCTTCAATTTTCAATCGCGTTATAAAGTTATATCCAATATTAAATAAAAAAAGAGATGCAAACAAAAAGTCATATTGTTAATAATAAAAATGTTCAAGCCCATTTTAAAAATATGTAAATTAAATTGTAATTGGAGTAGTACTAACCTGATTGAATATTTTTAAATTTTCACTAAAAGTACAGTTACGGTAATAATTAGATAACTTCGAAATGGACGTAAAAAAATTTAAAAAAGTACGAAAGTTCCAAACCACAGAGAAAAAGATAAAGAGATAGAGTAGAGATTACATCGTTTTACGAAAGTTCTCTGCACTTTGTGAAGGTAAACGAGGATGTCCATGATTGGACCACCCGGCGTGAAGAGAGATAAGACTTCACACCACGGGGGCTGGTCACGGTGGGCGAGTGTTTGCAAGCTTGAAGCTTTTCACCTACCGAGGCAAGAGAAACAGAGGTTTTACTCTATTCTCTGTTCACGAAGTTAAAGGGGTAGAAAGAGGGTTACCGGTTTGAAGAGAAGGAGTTGGATATTGTACATCCGCAACCCTCGTTGCTTTAAAGCTCGCGCGACCTATCAGACACCCTAATAAATTACTTAACCTCCTTCTGACTATCACCCATCGTATATAAGGGCAGAAACAACCCGTTCGTTCATCCCCTACGTGGAGTTTCACGCTATCGCCAGATATCATGTGGCCGTCTATGCGGCCATCCACGTACTCTCGATTTGACCACACACAGAGATACACAGAGAGAGAGAGAGAGAAGAGAGAGAGAGAGAGAGAGTGTTATGTACTTATTGAAGTACCACATGTAACATAAAAGTATTGGATGTTCGGAGTTTCTTCGACATTTTTGTTATTTTTCTACAATGAAAAATTAATTTTAGCGAGTCTTAATCAGGTTACTTGTGTTACGCTCAGAAATTTCATCAGCATCGTTTAGAAAATGGAAAAAGTAGCCCTTCACCCCATACCGGAAATCTTAGTGTTTTCGTCGAGAATTGAAAAATTGAAGCTTGGTTGCGAAAAATATCGCCAAGTTTTTTCTATCATCAGAGGGTTGAACGAAGAGCCGATGTAATATAAATTGTTTAACGAAGTCACTAAACTCCGGAATCTCATCGTTCTCGCGGTGGTACGTATACACACTTGTATGGTACGAAAAAGCTAGAAGCGGTGGTAAAAAAAGTAAGAAGGGTTTGGGGGATGAAGAAGTAGCTGGGACGAAGACTTGATAAGCTCGTTCGCAAAGCAGTGCCTCGAGCGAACAAGGCTTCTCGCGCATTCTCATCCCTTCTCCAGTCGTTCTTCAGCCCTGATAAAGAATGACGATCGTAAGGGTGGAAAGTTGTAGGGTGCTTATCGCCCGATAAATTCTACTTCGACCTCGCGTCACAGGCGACCGCAAAGTCTTCTTCTACTTCCTCTTATTCTTCTTCTTTTCTTTCTCATTCTCACATTTCTCTATCATTTTCAACCCTTATATAACAACCCTTATGCTTCTTCTCACTTCGCACAAAAACTCTTGGCCGCGATCGCATCTTCGCACAACTTTCATGACCTGTGTGATTATCGATCACCTCTTCTACCTCTCTTTGAGTTTTCAACTAAATTTTCCATTAACGACGATTTACGATCGAATTAACAGATTGGCTAGGAAATACAACCCCTTGTGAACAATTACAAGGTACGGAAGAAGGAATTTTTCGGCCGTGTCGATCTTCACAAGACTCTGCCACAACTTTTCCACGTCGTTTTCGAACAACTCAACCCTTCCCTTTTTTTTCTTCAATCACCAAACTCGTGTTTTTCACCCATATCCGATCCGTGAAAATATCTACTCTTCTTTCCATATCACGTTCCTACAAATTTTTCACGCTCCAGAGTTTATAGCTGCTCTAGATTCTCAGAGGTGGCTCTCAAATGGCCGACAAAACTTTTCAGAGGTTAATATTTGCATGACGAAGAGCTTTGTCCAAAGAGGTGTACTTTAACGCCTACACAAAAGTTTATCCGTCACTTTAAAAAATGGTTTCATTCAGTGAAACAAGAAACATCGATATATTCTTATATAAGAAAAACACATGGATATCTGTATTTTCTCCTAGAAAGAGAAAAGTAAGAAAACAGTATTTGTCTTGATAGCTTCCAGGGAGGAAATGAGACTGTCGATGGAGGTATGGGATCGTCATTCTTTTCAACTCTTAACTTGAAGTTGCTACGATTCGTTTTGTGGTTACATGGTAGCCACAGTGGAATTGCGCTCAACGAGCATTTGGATTTCTTTAACGAGAAATCATAAGACTGGTGCCTTACCATTCCCCCCTTTATTTTTGTTTTTTATTTCTTCATTCGTACGTGAATCCATGAAACCAAAAAATAAATTTTAAGGCTTTATAAGTTGGTATTGAAAATAAAGCTTTCTTACAATACCCGAGGGTAAAGTACCCATGCTCAAAAGTTATACAAGCGGGGGTATGCAATATCGATCTTCGAATCATTTCTTTGTGTCGAAATTCCTTCACCTCAACAATTTTCATTGAGTGATATTCTATAACAGCATATTTGAGAACAAATTTTGTTGTAAACAACCTTCAATATTTTGTGAATAAAAGAAAATCTCTACAAAAAATGATTGGAAACCTATTATTTAATAAATAGTAATATTCCAGTAATATTTTTACTAGACCCCAATTTTACTTTTCTAGGAAATATAACATATGTATACAACAGAATCATCGTTCAGAAAAAACGAAGAGAAAGTGTTCCCACAAATCCATCTATCTATTGTCATTCATAAAAAAATTTGAAACTTACTCGCATCAGGCACTTTCACATCGTCACCAATTAATTTGCTCTGACAATAACGATGATTGAGACACATAAGTCGCGCGTGAAACAAAACCTGTTGAAAAAGTTTACTGCAGGAACAGTTATATCACTCTGAAACATTCCTGCTTGGATTTCTCTTTGTTTCGTCGACGCTGGGGTAGTTTCGTAATTTTGAATAATTATTCGGGTGTGAGAATCGCAAGTTTTCGGACAAATTAATGAGACGAACGAAGAAATAGTTCGAAAAATCATAAATAGGAAGTAGGGAAACTTTGAGTTGAAGTCTGCTCAGAATTTTCGTGTTGGAAATACACGAAAGAGGGAGAGAGAGAGAGAGAGAGAAAGAGAGAGAGAGAGAGAGAGAGAGAGAGAGAGAGAGAGAGAACGCGCAAAGATTATCGAAGTCTAAGACGTGTATAAGCATTGCCCGCATCATCAGCTGAACAAACTAAAACTCGAGAATTTCGCGTTTCTCGTCGATGAGAGAGATGAACTTAGAAATATTCGACGAAGCGAGAAGAGATTTGCTGTAGAAGAGCTTCTAGCACAGCGATAAAAGAAAACGATTAGGACACGATGGTGCACTAAAGGGAATTATTTCCCTACGGAGATAGCTCTCTCAATCGAAAAGAATGAGACGAAGAGGGAGAAGCAACAGAGAGAGAGAGAGAGAGAGAGAGAGAGAGAAATAAGGAAAGAGGAAAAATAGAGATTTTTTCTGTACTTTTCTACATCTCTTTCACCTTAACTTTCATTCTTTTATCCAGCAATTTTTTTCTTTCTTCTTTTCTCCCTACCTCTCCATCTATTCTCTTTTCTCGATTTTTTATAAACACCGTTCGTCTCTTGACATTCTTTCGCGTAAAATACTCAACCACCACTCACACCCTTCAATGATGGTTACGACTTTCTCCAAGAACTCATCTTTCATTTCACTTCAATTTTGGTTAATTTTTTTGCTGCGTAAATCCGAGGAACAATCTTCCAAAGTCGACTAACATTCTCCTTTGCAAAGGATTTCGATTTTTGTTGACGATGATCCTAAGTCTATTTAATGTTCAAGTAAAGTTCGAATTTGGTTGCATTTTTCCCCATTTTATTGTTCTTGAATCTTACCTTGACCGTCGTGTTGTTGGATCTTTCATAACCATGACCTCCGTGATGTCACCATATTTCGTAAAGTATTCTCTGAGGCTCTCTGTAACAATATGTAAAAAAAATAATCATTTTTACAATATGTGACCCTTTAATATTTTAATAATACGGAAATATATTATGTCGATTTTTAATTTTATTTGTCACTAAAGAACTAGTTGAATTAGAACGATCATTAATTCAACAAAACCCTTGTGACGGTTGCCAACCCAATATGTCTATTTTGTGACGTGGTATTTTTGCCCAATAACTGCATCTCTCGCCGTCCAGGAATCTCTCTCGAGCAATCTGGCAATGCCAAATATAAGCGAATTATCATGGTTTCTAATTTATTTTGTATTTTTATTTTCGTATTTACGTACGAGCGACCGACGGGCTCTCAGTGTCGTAACATTGAAAGGATCGTAGCGGAGAGGGAAGTCCGAATTTCGAGCGGACTTGTCGTCGTCTCGTCGCATCGAGAGATCCTTGCCATAGCCGTATAACAACACCTTTAGGCTCACGGACCTCATCGTCGTTGTCGCTCTCGTCGTTCTCGCGACGAAAGCGCGTAATTTTAAATGGCCGAACGTCAGGTTGCCAGTTCAAAACCCTCATCCGAACTGTTGAGCTCATGGCATCGTTTGTTATCTAAAGATTTTTATCATCGTTCTCAGAGCTTGCAAGTATCGTTCAACAGTCTGCGGATCTCGATTATTGCCAAGGGTAAACGTGGCCAATTTCGTTCTCGTCCAAGCGTCAGTCCGAGCTATCGATCATTATCGATTATTGAGATTATGATTACTGTAAGTAGACGAGAGTGGGGGTAGGAGCTGTAACCACGGAGCCTCGAAAAATTACAATTATTCGTCGAGGACTCGAGTTTTGATGAGGAGAGACGTATTCCTGCCATGTGACCGTTCTGCCCGTACAAGAAAGCGACGCCACCGGATTTATCGTTGATCATGGACAATAATAGAGTTAGCCGGATCCTGTCCTTTTGAAACTGTAGCCGTGAGCCTTCGTTTCGCTCCAATTTTTGGAATTTTGTATATCGTTTGTCGACAATTGTGAGTTTTTAATATTTTCGGGTGAATGGCGATATTGTTTCGGTGAGGCGTCCTCGCGTGGGAAAATTACGTAACGTTTTTTACGCGACCAAGTTCTTTCGCACTGTTCTTGTCTTTATTACATTTTGAATCGCCGAAAGGGATTCAAAATATAATATTTTGGTTTTTTTCATTTAAAACATTAAAATCGAGATCCATAGGTTAAGAATTTTGTCCTGTTGTTCTCGGTTGTAAGAATTACTTCTATAAAATCTTTTGTTACAGCCTCCAACTTGGGCGTGTTATATTCTCGACATTTGATATTTAGTCTTGTAATATTACAGCCGGGATCTCGTTATAAAATGTCCTTGTTACCGTTATTAATTTTGCTATCGTTATTGTTAATTGTATTCGTCATTTATCGTTGATATGATTTTGTTCTATTATATCGTATTGTTGCGGTTATATAACTTTGTTAAACGATATAAAAGAAAAACGTAAATTTTGTGTAAAAATGTTTTTCTCGTTCTCGTCTTCAACGAGATGGTGTTTATTTTTGAATAAATTTATTTGTGATCCCGAAATTCTTTATTTATCTGTCGCCTTTAATTTATTTCCACTACGAATCGCGCACACTCCTCTGCCATTGTGAAAAGCTAGCCTAGCCGAGAAACCTGTCATATCTCATTTTATGATTATTTAAATAAATTTTCGTCAATGATAGTTCATCGGCTGGCGCCTAAAAATAATCGAATGGAGATTAATTTGAGTCGCTTGAATTGTCGGAAAAAGGCATCACACTATAATTTTTTTTTTCTTCAAGAGGCTGGTGAACAAAAACAGAAAAATAAATTTTGTTTGAATTATATCTGGAACGTTGGTGTGAACGTATATGGTAGTAAGAGATAGAGAACGGGAGAGAGAGAGAAAAAAAAGAAAGAGAGAGAGAGAATATAGCTCGAGTTTTAAGTGCTGGCAGTAAACTTGTCGAGCTGACTCGAAGGATATACGCAGCGAACACACGTGGATATACGACATGATTCATGGTGGGTGGTGCACCAAGTGCTGAGTAATTCCAGGTGATATTTAGCGCGAAATTGCTCTATTGGTGTTTAGTAATGTTGTTCATAGTAAGCATTTACCTTTTAATTAAATTTTTTTAATTAGATTTTCCATTTTTTAAAAAGTGTTACTCATAGATGTTCTCTGTTGTACCAATATATTTATTTATTTATATATGGTGCGAAAATCAAATAAACCTTAAAAATATCAAATTTTGGAGCAGGTTGCAAAAAGGGAACAGCCCGTGAGCGATTTCCCCCTCTCCAGCCTGTCATGCCTCTTTCTCACCCTGTTTCTATTTTCTTCTCTGTTGCACCCTTACATGTGTACTCATTTTATCCTCGCCCCCTTTCAATTTTTTCACACTATTAATTTCTCCTTCTTTTACTCTTATTCGCTTCTTCTCTAGCTCTTTTTTCTCCTCTTTTGCTAACGTTCTTCCTATTGTGCCTCGCATAGCAACATAAAATTAGCTGAAATCAATTGCAACATAAATTAATTAGCAACAGGAAGCCAGCATAAATAAAATTGTAAGATAGCACATTCCTACGATCGATCGCCGCATGTGTCTGTCAACCCAGATCGAGAGCACCCTAAAATGCTGACGGTGCATTACGCCACTGATCGCTCGAGAATATTCGATAGCCAATTAAAATATAGTAAGGGTAAAATTAATACCATTTGGGGGAAATTATGCGAATCATTAAAAGCAGCAACTCTGCTCAAATTCGGCAATCTGCGACAATCTATGAAATAATCTAGAACGATTGGTCTCAAGGCAAATCACCTTGACTTTGTACACCTTTTTAACTTCACTTTTCTTAATAAACCTACGTTAACTTGTTTTTAAATATCGAGTTGGAGTTTCGGCTCATTCATTGGCAAATAATCCCAAAATATCCGTCCTCGATAACTCGTCTCCACGTGACGGTCTTCGCGGGCACAACATTCCTCTTCCTTCTTTTTTTATATTCAAGTTTCACACGCCATTGTAAATGGTTTGAGGAGCTCGCATCGAATCATCGTATATTTAGGCTTCTGATTCCGCGACCAATTACGAAAACTTTCCATAATTACCGGTGGCCCTCTATGACGTGCACGTTTGAAACTGAATTAAAACTTTCGATTTTTTAATTCACCAGATCCTATCGGACACGGATTTCTTCCATACATATGTACAAATACAACGATGATAGGTTTGGTTCGAGATATCGCCCATGAAAGAAAAAACTCCGTGGAAAATACTCCCACGCTCATCATGACCTGCAATATCGAGAGTTTTGTACTTCCCTTTCCGTTGAAGACTTTTCAACCCAAATGCGATCGCACCCCCAATAAATTACGGAAGAAAGAAACTCGTGGATTGATGGGAGAATTACGGCCTTACATACGTCCAGAATTTTCAAAAAATCGATTTTTTTTTTACAGATTATTATTCTCTATACTTTTAGGCGTATTTATGTGTAAGTCGATTGTACAAATTCCCCATAGATCGAAAGTTATTATAGAAAACGTGACTGCCGAACGAGAGTCTGATGCGCGCAGGTAGATGTCTCGAGCGAAACGCACTTGAAACTTTAAATGCATTTTTCTCAAAACTACTTTTTCTGGCACGGTCTGCATGATAACTCATACAGTTTTTAATATTTTTTGATGCTTTTTTTTTTAAATATTCAAAATTGTTTTCTCTATAGTCTGTCGAGTTGGATTTTTGATGTTGTGATTAAAAAATTTTATAAACATAATTAAAGTGTGACATTTATGACACAAAATGCACACTTTTTTTAAACTGCCGTAAATTGCCAAAATTTTTCGAATTTCAAAAATCCGGCTCGACGGACTATAACTACAACTTTATTTTACAAGATTTTTTTTACGTTTTGCAGATCCATCAGCATTTCAAGAAGAAATCATGCAGACCGTGGAGCAACTTTTTTTTCATTGTGCTTCGGGAAACGTGATTTTATGTTGTAATTTTTGAAAAAAAAAATGAAATAAATTTTTATATAAAGTTTAAATACTAATAAACAATGTGTAAAAATTATTTTTATTAATTTCTATTGCTATCTCTTCTAAAAACAGTTTTTCTTTTAGCGCGTTTTAGGCGCTGCTGGACGTATGTAAGGCGTTAAAGAAAAAGTGTTGCCTCTCCGATAGTTTGGTTGTCACGTGACACGGAAAACATTGCGAATCTTCTTGGAGGATTTCCTTCAAGAGGAAGTGATAGAGAAGGATGAAGAAAAAATTAATCTAAAATTATTGTACAATATATATAAGGATGGTCATTTCAGGGCAAAATCTTTTTTCCACAGATTGTTCCCAAAAATCTTTAGTTTACACCTAAAAATCCAAATTCGCGGAAGAGGAGCACTGTCAAAAAATATTTAGCAGTCGCGAAACGAAATGGAAGTTTTTTCATTTGGGTCATCGCAAGAATTGTGGTCAGCCCAACATCATCACATTTTGGTGTCCTAAGCCGTCATCCAGAAGCTTCGTGCAAGGCATTGTATCAAATTGTTATTGCATCCGAATCGTGGTATATCAAAAACATCGGACTAATTACAGCCATCAAGATAAGTGTCCAAGACAAATTTGTAAGCGATTGATTCTCGTATTCATCTCTATAAAAAACTCGAAATCTCTACTGCAAGGTGTTAAGCCCGAGCGTATGATATTGATATGTTTGTCGTGCGTATTAATAGAACAATTAAGAAATCGAACAACTTGTGAATTCCTTCGTGATTCAATTTTTATCGTGATTTTTTATGTGTAATCTTAGCGAACGGTCTGCGGTAGGGGCTACACGAGAGTTCGAGTGTCATCGTAACTTTCGAAACAATCGTAACTATTTATGTGGATATGCCTGTCTGAATATGTGAGTGGAGCGTTATTGCGCACACTGCTTACGCACATAAGTGCAGCAGCTGTTATCGATGACACCCTCTATTTTCGGGTGACATTCTAGTCTAGTTGCTATATACGTTCGAAATTGGACACAGAAAGATTTAAAATGGAAAAAATTCTGTGCAGTAACAGTAACGAAGAGATAACCTGCAATTTTTGAGAATATTCTTCAGCCGAACGCAAATTTTCATGAAAATAAAATTATCTGTGCTATATAGGGGACTTTTACTAGAGTATCTAGAAAATTTTGATGTCCAGTTAAATATTCCAAAGATCAATTTCAAAATTACGCGGTAAAAGTTAAATGTTACCATGCAGTTTATTATTTTATGACTATAACAAATGTCGAATTAAAGGTGTCGCAGTTATGATGATTAGTTTAATATTTATTTTGAACCTTTTACTAAATGACAGAGTAAATTTTACCGAACTGCACGGTAAAGATTCCCCTATAAGAATTTTTACGCGTAGTGGCGCGCGCTTTCTACATTATCCTATGTGAACAGTAAAGATCATGCCTCTCAAATTTAACAGTATGCTTACTAATTACAATTTATAATTTCCCTATTCGTTCCCCCATTCAAGGGCTCATGATAATTTTGACCATGAATTAATTCATGATAAAAATTACATGATAAAATTATCCTGAAATTTCACGATAAAAAAACCTGCTTTCTAATTCTCTTCGTATATCAATTGCAGCAAATTATATTCGTAATTGTTCAGGATGGTCATTGGTGGTCTGAATCTATATTTTCGACATCGTATTGCTTTAGCCGCTACCGTAAACTGAAGAGTGAATTCGTTTTAATAAAATAACGATCTTATTTTCAATTCTGGGCTGAATTAATAGGACATTTGTAATTCTTTGCAGCATTAGTCATTACCGTTTTTCTCCTCTGGAATCAATGTTTTTTAATTTAGATTTGAAAAAGGGAGATAAAATATAATGATTGCTCATTTGAACTTTGTTTTTTTTTTCGAATTAATATTGTAGGAATTACGTCTGCGGTAAAGGAAAAGAGCGGTGATAATTAATCATTTACGCCATTTGACAACTCGATATCCTCGCGATGGACTTACATTTTTATCCACGGCTGAAATGAATCTTTCTCACGTAAAAAAAATTTTTGACAGTACAATGTTCAGAAAAATAGGATCATCAAAGTTTGTTAAGAAATTATCAGGAAAAGACGGTGACGACTTTACATTGAATGGTCTTGAACATTTAATAATTTAGCGATTTATATAATTTAAACAAAAAACAATGATATCACGCTTCAATATTAGCCATGAGACAATGAACATTTTCAATGTGCGCTATTATTTTTCATGCAGAATCATCACTGCGATCATTTGAACAATTTGAAGTCATATTCGGAAAGGAATTATTTGCTACCGACGAAATACGGTATCGACCCCTCAGAAGCTTTCCATCGATAATTCTAAATCGAAAAATATCAATTTCAGGGCAAAAATGGTAATTGTCAGGGATGTAACAAATTAAGTTTCCTGCAGGATTAATTATTACAATATTAAGTCTCAAGGTGAAAACAAGTGAGTTATTTTCTAAAAACGGATTCACCAACTCCCCAGAATCCATTGACCCTCCTCCACCTCCCGCCACCAACGATTAGAAAAAATAAATGCAGCAGTTGAATAATGCAATTTCAATGGTTTATACAATACATTGCGAATGGGCTTTCCCACATTTAGAAAAGGTGCAAAACGTTCGATACATCGTGTGAAATCATTTTATTGCATAATTTGCAACATGCCGACGTTGTATTCTCACAATATTTTATTTTATACCAGATTAGATCGAAGATCCTTCGAGACCTCCTTATAAAAATATTTTCATTGTCATATGCGTAAAATTGCGAAATTAAAACATGTGTCCATAGTTGAATAAATGAAAACTCAAGAATTCCATAAACTGAAAAATCTTTTGTAATAAATATTATTACAATACATAAATTGAACCCAAATAGAAATTTACTTTTACGATAACCTTTCATTAGTTAAGCTACATTTAAATTAAACTTATTCAGGTGCTATTAGAGTTTGATCGCTAAAAAAAAGGCTATTTTTGGGAATTTTTTCTGGGCATGCTGTTAAAAATATTGAAATAAAACTTGTTGGGGATGATAAATCTAGTCTTTATTTACATACAAAATTTTTTTTTATTCATTTTACTACATTTTTATGTGCATAAACTGCACTTGAACAAAGCACCTCGAAAAGTAGGAGGCAAACGGTCTCCATCATATTTCAGGAACGGCTTGTCTGACACCAAAAAAACAAAATACGTTAGATTAACTATAACGTCAGATAAGTAATGACGCTTGGATATTAATTTTTATCGATAAATAACAAAATGGCGGATGAAAACAAAAAAAAAATTAAAAAACACGTTTTTTCACTGTTTTTTGTACAAAAAAGATCAAAATTTTAACTTCGTAGAGCGTGAATTTCTAGGAATATATATGTAGAATATGTGATTTAAATTTCATAAGGATCGGTCAAGTAGATTTTAAGATCTCATGAAGACCAATGTCAAAAATGGTGTTTCGAGAAAAACGCGTTCAAAGTTTTTAGCGCTCAGGTACGCGCGCTGAGGTACTCATGTAAAGGACGCTGAAAAATATATTTAGACTGCTCCGATCATTTTGAAATTTTTACACAACCATATTACATGTATATTACTGTCGAAAAATGAAAAAAAAATCGATTTCTCAAAAGTGTCGAATTCTAATAGCCCCTTAAAGTGCTTAGTTGTTCATTGCTTAGTTGTTCATTGGAACGGAGTTTTTTGTTTAATATACATTATGTATCAGTCATGGTCATGAACTCGCTAAGTACTTCGGTCAAAATTTTTGTTCAACCTAATTCTTTTCATTTGACATTTTTGTTGTATCGGATTTTTTTTTCATACTGATTTTTAGGGTTCCGTACCCAAAGGTAAAACGAGACCCTATTACTAAAACTCCGCTGTCCGTCCGTCTGTCTGTCTGTCCGTCTGTCACCAGGCTGTATCTCATGGACCGTGATAGTTAGACAGTTGAAATTTTCACAGATGATGTATTTCTGTTGCCGCTATAACAACAAATACTAAAAAACAGAATAGAATAAATATTTAAGGGGACTCCCATACAACAAACGTGATTTTTTGCCGTTTTTATAGATAATGGTACGGAACCCTTTGTGCGCGAGTCCGACTCGCACTTGGCCGCTTTTTTTATTCTTGTTCTTATCGTGTAGAACAACCACATTTTCAATTGATCGAATGATTTTTTATTAGAGATTAATTAGTTTTAATGTATTTGACTATTAGTGATTTTATAGTTCTTATTTATTTAATAACTTTTTGTGAAGTTGGGACTCAATTTTTGATCAGATTTGAAGTATCTTTTGTGAGTTTATGATTTGATTGGTAAATTTTTGTAAGGTTCTCTCATAATTTTGGTGATTTTTTAATTTATTGAGAATATTTTTGTGGGGTTCTCCTATAACTTTTTGAGATATTTGATGTGAATGAGAGAATTTTTGCAAGGTTGGTTTTTTAGGAGGAAATCTCTTTTATACCTTTTTGTGGGAGTTTGTATTGAGAAGGGGATTTTTTACTGGAACAACTATTTGGGGGAGTACATGTACTTTTCTCAACTTTTTTACAGTTATATTCACTGCAATCACATTTTTCTATATTCATATCTCAAGTGATTTTGCTCATTCACAAAGAAGATCAGATATGGAAAAAAAAAAAATTTTTTTTGAAGGTAATTTTTATTTAAAGATTTAAAAATTTCTTATTTATGATTTCTTGTAAAACTATACGAGGCAGCTTGAAAAATGATTTATAAAATAAAACCAGGCTTTGGGAAAGAATAGAGGGTAACAATGGATTGAAATATAAAAAGTTTGCGGGGCTGTATCATGGTGTAACCAGTCTGGATGGATATGCCATTCTCGAGAACACCTCTCCACTATTTTGCGTTTAACCCTTTCTCTCTTTTTCTCTGTGGTTCTTTACGCTTTTGGACAAGGGATTGTCCCTCCTCTCCCCCTTGCACCACCACCCCTCTTGCTTTTTTGCCGCTATTGCAACATACATTCTCACACCCGCTGCATTTCCAGCGCGCATAGCTTGTGTAGGGGTCGTCGAAAACGGTCCAGACGATCCAGAGTGAAACAGCCAGAGTGAGAGAGAGAGAGAGATTTTTGATTGATTGATGAATATATTGTGCCTCTGGCGAACCACGGAGGCCATTTTTGAAAGGTACAATTTTTAGCACAATACATCATATAAAAGGTAGTTTGTAAAATTAGCTTGCTCTAAGCACATTCTTAACATAATAAATTCTCATGTATCAATTTTTAGTATTATATAATACATTGAATAAAAAGTTTGTACATTTAGCTTGCTCTAATTGCATTCTTAACATAAATAAATTAAATTAAATTCTCTTGGATCATTCCATTTCACAATATACATACATAATCACTTTTCCTTCAATAAGCATGTTACTCCGAATATAATTCACTACAATAAATCCTAACAAATCTTAACAATAATACAGTCCACTACTAGTAAGATGCTCCTTCTTGATCACAATGCTGACCCCGTTCAAGCGATAAAAGATGATCAAATAACTTAGCCTTAAAAATGCTGATCAACGAAGCTGAAGTGATATTAGCCGGTAAAGAGTCCCAGAGAGAGAGAGAGAGAGAGAGAGAGAGAGAGAGAGAGAGAGAGAGAGAGAGAGAGAGAGAACTCGCAGGACGGAGGGAAGGAAAAATATGGAAGGGAAATCCAGAGGATCGAGGAGCCCGGAGTACGAAGGAGCTGGCTTCCAGCCAAAATGGCTAAACTCCAAATATATCTTACACCCTATCTAATTATACGCTGCTTTATCCAAACCACTATGAAGAACTCGTAATGCTCCGCAGTTACTCGCATATCCCAGAGCTCTCGCGAATCTCTACGTTGTTGCGAACTGGACCAACGTCATAGTGCACTTTGCATTTCACTGGCACAGCTATATACCTAATTTTCCACCGCTTATAGACTTCGAATAACCTAACGTACATAAAAAAGGAAACAAGCACATTGGTTGCGATGGCTTTAATTGATATGGTTAAAAATATAAAATTTTGACCACTAACATTGATCCCTATATATGTTTTCTAGGAGTCATAGAACATTTTCAAGGCTTCATAAGAATTCCTATATTGCTTGAGGAAGATTCGCAAAAATAATTAAAACTGAATTTTAAATCTAAAACTAAAATGCTAAAAGTCAAACGATTTTTTATTTGAATAATGCAAATCTAAAATTAAATCCCAAAAGTAAAACAATTTTGAATCTGAATAATGCAACAAAAGCAAATATTGGAAGAGGGTTTGTAAATGGAAGCTTCATCAAGTGTCTATTTCATTGTCCCTAATGGTCCGAAAGTGAACAGTTTGACAGGGAATTAACGTGGTCCCCATACCGCAAGACATAAATTACTCGAGGCTAGTGACTATTTTATTACTGTGGACATGAGCAGGACACGCAATATAGGAGCAGGTACGCTGGACTCGTTTAAGACCACCCCTTGTACACGATCATCGAGATAAAGTCGATTGGTTGCAGCAACACCCTTCTGCTACCATTTTCATATGCTTGCATGTCTTGGCACACATGTAGCATACCGGGGCACAATGAAAGAAAAAAAAAAGATAAAAAGAGCAACCACAAAACGATGCAGAGGAAGGGCAAGTAAAAATATTTTTATTCCGTAATCGTTAATCTTCAAACGACATCTTGAAATGACTCTTTAACTGTGGTTTTTAGAATTGCTAGTCAAGATGAATTTCAAGGTCATCCTTATAAATGAATATTTGGGTTTGAAACCATACGGGCGATGATGTTCATTCTCTCTTGTGGAAACCTCAGGGAACTAGACACTTTTGGCTACATCCAACCCGATAAACTATTAAACCCTATCCGGCTACTCATGGTGGCCATTTCAGACCCGGAGACTCAACGTAGCGAACTAGATCGTCAGCCACACCGTAATAAGAGCTCTGCGAAGCGTAAAACCGGGGTAGCCTTCCTTCCTGCTGGGAAAAGGGTTGAGTGCACGTGGTTAAGACTATCGAGCTTCAATCTCGAAAGGATCTCTCGTTCGTCGACCCTAAGCGGACCAGTTGATTCGTTGCAAGTTCAAGAAACCTCGGATTTGTCTTCTGGAAGAATTGTATTTGATGGTGCAGTATCCATGATGGAATGAGAAAACGAATAGGCAAAAAATATGGAAAACCAGTTTTCAAATAGAATTGGGTTTGTTTAGGACAAATAAGGCCATTTAAGTAGACAATTATAGACTCCCGGTTGTTCGAGGTTTGAGCTGCTATCAGGATTAATAAGTTTTCCGACTACATCGACTAATTCTTAAAGGAGTTAGTTGTATCCTAAGTTAAATCCATACCGCAGAGAAGAAGGAAATAGGTGATTCAAGATGGTTGAGATTTTTTTTGCCTTCGAAAGGTTTTTTGTAGCGGGAGGTCGGGAAGTGAGTAGATGAGTAGTGGGGAAAGAAGATGCGACGGGGGGGGGGGGCACGAACCTGCTATTTCACGGCGTTTCTACGCTCGAACGAGGAATCTATAAGGGGTTTCGAGATTGCCCAGCGAAGCAAATTCGAGGTTACTTTGAGAGCTGGAGATGCTTGCTCGGGAGCCCTCCGTTCTTCGATAGTTTCCTTCCTTTCTACCTTCCTGCGGGGCTTTATTTTCAGCCCTGTTCACCGTCGGTGTACTCGGAAAAGTGAGTAGGGAAAAGAGATTGGGAGTACCAATGGCGGCATTGAGTTTTTTCCATCGCGAGCATATTGATAGAGGAAATTGTGGAGGTATATAACAAGTGAGTGACAGCGGAGAAGAAAGACACGATGTAAGATATCTATACGTATATATTTTTACCTCCATTCAAGACAGTGGTAGGTTTTATACAAATGAGATCTGGGTTGAAGCGAAAGAAACCTGCTGGTTCGAACTCTCAAACTCGATAGTAAAGAAAACGTGAAGAAGAAAAAAAATGAAGAGTAACGTACGGATATAGGCACAGGGTTGAAGTTGGAGAGAATCGGTGGTCGAGGATAGTGATAGAGCGTCGTCCGCTTGAGTGTTTTTCTATTCAGACTTGCATGAAGTTCTGTATAGCGATCGAAAAAAGATGCGAAGAATAACTGGTGTGTGGATATCTTTCGCAAACTCGTATTCCACGCTCCTTCATCTGATCTAAATATTCTTCCATTGGTTATACGAATGGGGGGGGGGGGGGGAGAGAGAGAGAGAGAGAGAGAGAGTTGTAAAAAAACATTACTGCGGAACGGACTGGATTTACTTCTCTCCATCCAGCATGGCCGTTCATTGAAACGAATGGTCTTACCTATACTTCTCTCCTGTCTTTTCATACTTATTCGTGACCCCCTTGCACGCAAACCGTACTCTCTTTCTTCACTTCCCTCTCGATGGTGTAATCTTCGTCTCCGCGATTCTTTCTATCCCTCTTACTTTCCCAGTGCTCCTTCCTTTCGGGCATACGAATACGCCAGGATTACTTATACCCTTCCTTCTTAACGGGGCGTAGAGGAGAATACCAACTGGTTGCGAAGCAGGATAAACCCTAAAGCATCATTTGAATAAACGTGGAGTTACTGCTATCCCTTCCCACTAGCTCTCTCGATTTGCTTACCAAGGGATCAGGACGATCTTTACTCGGGCTATATTAATGGCGTCTCGGCTCTACTAAGACACGAATAGGTTTGGAGAGGAAAAAATAGAGCAGAACTTTGAACTTTGATGATACAGTCCTAATCAATTCTGGATGAAAGTTCCAACTATATGGTTGGACATTAGGGATCAGAGTTGAGCCTGGAAGTAATAGTGTCATTTTGACCATTCAATAACCTATTCCGCCATTTGGTAAAATACCTCCTACCCATTTAGATCTACAAGTCGTTCCATGTCGTCGACTGATATCAACTGCCTATAGAACGTTGAATTACTCTCGTTAAGCTCCTGCTCGAAAAACGAATAATAGTACGGGAATGGTAGAATTGTAGTATAAAACTGGCCAATAAAACAGTCCAACTGAGAAACCTGATGTACACCTGTGTATGTGAATGTACGTACCACGGGTAGGTCGATGGGAGCGTAGATGACGATGCATTTTCCATTCCGTAGTGAAGGGGGTGCCTACCTGGCTTCGTGCCAACCACCTCGTTCCATTCCTCGTGCGAACAGAGACCTAGGGGGTAGATTCGGCACTGAACATTGCGGGTGATAGTGCATAACCTGGCTGGCACGGCCTTTGCACGTACGAGATCATTCAGAAATTAATATCCGGCTCTTTCCAATGACGTGACAAAATGATCAATAAAAAAAACTTCACGCTTGGTATATAGCCGGAAGAAGTACTTAATCAATAATTAGAAGTTGTCGGGCCTTCCTCAAAGTCCGATGACTTTAATTGTGACGAAGCTAAAGATTTTGTAATCAACCTGTAGAAAGAGGGTTTGGCACCACAACTGGCATTCGATGCACACACAGAGTATGCAACGGGAGGGTTGGAGAACACCACCCTCACGAGCGAGTGAGTCAGGGCAAAGTGTATAGCACATCCCCACCGCGACTGAGCGCATGGGTGCCCGCATTGCAGCTATGGCCCACCATCCTAATGATGGCAACCACGCAGGTACGAATCTACAAGCCAGACCCAAGCCTGCTCGTTTTCGTTCTCAAACATATTTCTCTTTCTCTTTGCTTCGCCGCCCCTGTTCCTCTATCTCTTTCCTCTGTTCCTGCCGCTCGCACCAAACTCGTTTCATCTTTCACTCGATTCCCTCCAACACCATCACAATCTCTAGTATTCATTCCTTCATGAACTACTCCGCTCTCGATGAGTGTATATCCAGCATTACTCCGAATTCTCGTATACCTCTTTTCTAGATTTTAGGCTGACACTTCGTTCCCAACCTAGGTTTTGTCTTTGGCACGATGCTTCGACGATTAAATCAGGACGAGGCTCTTACTCTTTTTCTCTCTTACTCCTTTCAGCTCTGCATGTTGACCTAAAGAGGCCTCGAACGTCAATAGCCTTCCGACCGTTCATTCCCTGGACCGGTTTGAGATTTTTATATTTGACACTTTTGAAGTAGATCTACAATACTTTTCGAGAATATATTTTTTTATTTGAACGTGGAATTATTACAAAACTATTAGACTTTTCTATTATTACGTTGTACGGTCTTTTCAAGACAAAGACATTACCGTTTCGCTTACCTCCATATCCCATTGTTCAAAAAATTTAGAGCATTCTAAATATTAAAAAAAAAAAATTCTTCGAGCATTTGGACCTTTTCCGGAAGTTGATATAATTTTGAAATCCATACATACAGCCTTGCTCCAAACTCAATCGCCGAGGCTCATTCCAAAGACAATCAATAAAGAACAATGTTTAGTGAAAGCAGGGCTAATGTATATCGATCCTGTGGCTTAATGAGCGGAATAACTACGTCGTGAGCACTTTCAGCTATCCCAAAGAATGGCCAGGAACGACTGCGAGAACATCATTTGAAGAGCTCGCAATTTGAGCAAAAATGAAGAGCAAGTAGAAAGATGGAATTGTGGAGAGTAGCTGAAGTCGTGAACAAGTGCAAGAGTTGGATACGCAAAGCTCTCACTAGGCGAGCCCAGCTGAGAGATTCATTCTTGTTACTCCCGAGGAAAGTCTTTAATTCATCGAGTGCGGCGTACTGAATCTCTGATGAGCTTCATTCCACATCCACGGGCTCGAACTATTCGATTCAATAGGAAAAAGGGATGGTAAAAAGGAGGGGATAAGGAATATTCTCATCCGATAATAGGAGTGAAGGTGTATCTTTCGCAGCATTCTAGTTTAGTAGATAAGCCAAGGGGTAGATAGCTGTCATTCCTGTAGATTTCCGTTTGCCCGATCTCGATCGAGTCACCGCAGAGGATTCTATAGCTCGTTGTCACTTTAACTCTGCCAACAACTCCCTCGAAAAGTTCTCGAGAAACTTTTGATTCTTTCAAATTTTGATTCCATCGCCCCTTTTCACACCCCTTATGTCATGGTTATTCCACATCCGCTTGTATCAATGTCGTGTCTACACTTTTACCCAACTTGTTGATAAAAAAAAGAAACAAAGGGATAGCAATGGGATGTGGCAGAGAGAATAATAGTGAAAAAACCAACGAACATCTCGTTTCTCTTTGGATATACGAATTTCTTCAGTATTTTCTTTGGCCTCTTTTGCTTGGAACGTTTTCGACCTTCGAATTCTCCGCAGCTTCATAACCTAGCTTCAACCCCCTCCTCTCGCCCTCTCCTCGCCACTTTTTTTGCCCTAACCCGCAATCTCGTCCAATCCTTTCGCCGCTTCAACCGGAGTAATCGAGCGTAAAAGTAGCCGGTAAAGATCACTCAACGTGCTCTTTTCTGCTTCCTTTCTTTTCACTCTCCGCCTTTCTTATCCCAATTCTCCGTGTCTTTTTTGCCTTCCCAGCTTCACTGCAGGCCCATGGAAAACAACAAATTTCTTGTCTTCTCAGTAACCTGAATAATTATCAAAGGTTTACTAATTGCAACTAGACAATGAAGAACATTTTGTTTACCTTGTTGTTCTGGAATTAAATGTTCATTAATCTGAGTGCTTAAATTTAGTTTCACGTCCTTTTTTTGAACGCATGCATACTGGCGGTTGGAAATATCAGTTCATTCTTATAGCTTTGTCACTAAATTGTATAAGAAAATAATGCTGAAAAAAATGAGGCCAGCATAACTCCTACACGTTTATTTCAAACCACAATTAATTTTTTTACGCGATGCTTTCATTTAAATCAGCATGAAAGTGATTGCATGCTACTCTTCCTCTAGCTAAAAATATTCTCGTAACTATTTTTGAAATACCAAATGAAAAGATATTTAAAAAGAAGAACATAATCCTAAACCTTCGTTTCACGTAATATTGAGACTTCTGAATATTGTAAAAATTGCCTCGACGAGACTGGAAAAAGTGCGGAAGATAAGGAAAGTAAATAAAATGATTTGGCTGAGCATATAGTGGGGGAGGATGAAAACTTAAGAGGGAATGTAATGCGAATGAAGGAAAGAGAAAAAAGAAACGAGTTGTTAGAGGCATGCGAGGCGGTTGGCTCAATAATTCAAATCTCTCACTACTCGAAAAATTGAATTTAATAATTCAATCCAATAGGAAAGCTCGTGCTGCTTGCTTCATGGCAGAGGGTTGAAGGGGTTGGGGGCAGATCTCAGTTTGTTCTCCAACAGGGGCAAAGGAGAAAGCAAAAAAGCTTCGTGGTAGGCGCGCTTGAAGAAAAAGACTCGCGCCAGGCTGGTGCGATCAAAAATGCAATATCCTGGCTCGATTTCTTAATCCGATTCCGAGATACAGTTGGTTTCAACCGCGTTTCCGAGGCTCGAGATCTCCAGAGATCACACTGCAGCCATTCCAGTGCCACTCGTTATTACTTTCATTTTCCGTTTATCCCGAAAGCATCCAGACACAAAATATAATTGCATTCATTCACAATTGCTTCCTCAAACACTTTGGTCAAAACTTTATGCCCTTTTAATGAGCTAAATCACATTTTTGTAATGACTTTTTCAAGAGTCACGATTTCAAACCTTTAATGAATTTTCAGACACTTTTCAATTATTTTTTGCTGGTAAATCGGGTTATTAAAAAAAAAACTAAATGAGGGCAACAAGTATTTTTATTTGAATTAAAATTTATTTTAATAACTTTTGGTTGAAAGATTCGTGATTATTATATTTCAACGATATCATTTCCTTTTACCGAATATAACAAAGAAAGAAAAGGAAATTTTTATTCGCTTCTGTGTTGAAAGAACGTGGATATCGTCGTGTGTACTTGGTGCGCTCATGTCCATGAGTCAATTGATCCTCTTTAACCCAAGACCGAGTTCAATCATGAATTCGACGTATCGGTGACGTCAGCAATATTGAATTCAATCTCTCGTCCGCTTTGTGTCATAGAAGATGATAGATAATTGTTTATGGTCGAAGGAAAGAGATCTCTGTTGTCGGTAAGGGTAAACTTATGTAGTTTATTTGTAGTAGGTCGATAAAAACAAATCGGGTAAATTTTATTCATTAAATGATCATTTTAGAAAATCAAGTAAAATATGAAAATTGCAAAATCGAAAAAAAAATTCAGTCACGCTCAAAAATAAACGGAGCATTAAAGAGCTGGTCAGAAAAAGGTGAAATACTCAGAAATTTTTGGGTTCTCGAAACAAAATACGATAGTAAGGAAGCTTTAATAGTCTATTCGGTTGATATATTTGGTAGCGTGCGATATTTGGTCGTCGGGCAGCCCATTTGGGTCTCGTGAAAGGCTGTCAATGCCAAAAAGTATATCGTCAGTAGTTTCCAAACATAGCCTCGGTTATAATTAGAACGGGTAGTCAAGCTTAATGCTTAGGCGTTGTCGCTTTCTTCACCTCCGTCTTCTTCTTCTTCTTCTCCTTCTTCATCTTCTTCGTGATTTTCTGTCGTGGACGGTAGACAGGCTTAAAGACATCGAACAGGGGCCGTAGTGCATGTAGCAGTCCACGTATGTACGAGATGGCTCGAGTATGCCAGAGAGAAAAACTAGTGCAACGAGAAACAGAGATGAGAGATTTCAGCGATTGTCTATCTATAACGCCTGGTCGAATTGCAACAGAAAGGTTTTGATCTTATCTCATCTTTTTTCTCCTTCTCCCTTTTTTATCATTCGCTTTCTTTTTTTCCGATTTATCGGTCTGCCATAATTTTACCGATTAATAAAATTCTCAATTAAGACATACCATCAACTCAAGTAAATTTTGTAACAACTCCTTTGACCTTTTGAGTCATGGTGGGACATACGCTTTTTTACACTTGTTTGATTACGTAACTATTTTTGCTGTAACAAATACTCGATTTTTCGTTTGTACATGGGCCGTAGGATATTCATGAATGTACAAAAATATGTACATTCATTATTTGTTAATTGTATAAATACCATGTATAAACAAATAGTCCAAGTTCGTGCTTTTTCACGAAAAGATGAATTTTCTACTAATCTACTTTGAAAATCACGATGGTAATTTTTTCACAACCTCAATACACTCCAAAAAATTGTTCAGAATTTTTTCAAAATGTTCTGTTCTGTGGTTTTTGTTAAAAAAACAATAAAGATCCGATCGTTTCTGTACTAGATCCAAACTAACAATAGTATTGACTGAAAACGTTTGCTTATATTCGAATTTTTAATTCAGATTCGTAATCAGCGATCCCAAAAACCTGTGCATGCAAACTTTCAAGTAAATCGAACGTAAGGAAAAATGTATGCCTCAAAGGGATAAGGGGTATAATTTATTTCCGGTGAGTTATATGATATCACTTCAACTTGTTTTAACTTTCAAGCGATTTGGAACCATCAACCCTCAACCTGAATTTAAACCGAAGTTGAATGAATAAAAAACAGAGTGGAGTTAAGGTGGAACCAAAAGTCAACCAGTTGACGATCAAGAAAAGTTTAGACGATAAACCCAAACCGAAATAATAGTTTCGAATAACAGCTAAAAATGTACGTCTAGCATGAAAAATCAATGCGATATTCTTACTGAAGTAGTAAATCGAATATAGTCGTTCTTGAAATATAATTGATTGTTGATGAAAGAGCTGGATTGAAAGGAAATTAAAAAGGTATAACTTTTCGAATAATATGAAGCTCTTGTGGATTGAAATTAGGAATGGAATTGGATGAAAACCGATTTGCACGCGGTAAAGTCAGTGTACAGAAATAGGAATGAGGATCCGTTGATTAAGATTCGTGATTAGCATTTATTTTTAGTTGGGTGTTTGGAGCCGGATTCCGCCACGCTAAACTTGGCACGCCGTACGGTTTCGCTCTGTCCTGCTGGTGCAATTTGGTCCATTAGCCCCGATATCACGAATCACATTGCACTCACACTAAATTCTTTTTCGATGCCTTCTACATGTGCCTTATGTATGTGAATTTGTGCGTTGCCTGATTACCCATCGCACACAGCGAAACTTTGAGCAGAAACGAGGAAGAACAAGAAATGGCAGAAGGTACAAAAAAGAGAAATAACGAGAAGAGGGCTCGAGGGGAAAAAGGGGTAAAAAAAGATGGGCAGGGGGTTGAAAAAGCCCTTTAAAAGCCTTTTAAAGGTTAAAGGTAAATCGTCATCGTTGATTTCAGATGCGCTCTCCTTTTTATAATAAACTCTTCAACGCTTATAATGCAACTGGGTACTCGCGACTCGTTAGAACTTTCGAGCTCTACTTTATAATACGAGGTCAACAAAGTGGAATAGAGAAAACAGAATGTCTAAACCGTGTCTGGATCTTTTGACAATATTTCATTGTTTTCCTATAACCTTTTAAAATTTTATTTTGCAAACTTCCGTCGGATTCTATTTTTATTTATAGTACATAATGTATTTTCATGTAATATATTAAATATTTATATTACATACGTATCTTCAATGGCAAACTGTCAAAGCGCTGAACTTTTTTAGATTATATAAATTATGAATAATAACTTTTAATATTGAGCAATGATTTAATTATTTATGGGACTGATTTTTTTTAGTATAAATTTTATATTTTTGTTTCAAGTTCGGTTTCATAAGACTGAGATAAAGCAATATAATTCGAGTAGGGTGGAAGATTTTCAGTCAGAGAGTTGACAGTCGACGCTAGATCGCGGTGTCTCACGCAAATTCTCCGAGTCTCGTCGCCGTCGTGGTCGCTAAAGTTACAAATGCGCCTCGTACATCATTCCCGTAGTACTGCGAGATTCGGCGCCAGTGTCTTGTGCTCGCTCTTTATTTTGTTGTTTCATTTTAAGTTTCAAACTTCAAGCGCCGAAAAAAAGAAGAAAAGATAAAGAAAAATCTTGTACAAATCCTTCTATTTTGACTACTTGAAGCAAAGATCTCAAAATACTTGCTGCTGGCATTATGATTCGAAGTTATTTGGACTTTTCACACCCAACCAAAATTTCTGGAAGGCAATTTCTCTCTCCTTTCTGTAGACTTAAGAATTCTGATGAAGAATTGAAGACAAGACAGGGGAATTCATTTGGAACACGGTCTTGCGGAATTTTGTGATAAATTACCATTGTTTCATGCGTTTAACAAAAATAACAAAGATTTTAAGAATTTTCAGACTGTGATTTTATGCATGTTTTATTGTTATGGACTATTGATATAGCTTTTTTTATTTTTTCGAAAAGATGCCGGTCACAGAAAGTTCTGAATAGAATATTTCACGAATAGGCGAGCAATAGCCAGGTCACCGGTGTTGCTCTTCTGTCACTCACCATTTTGACGAAAGTCTGTTGGATGTTAAATCCCAATTGAGCAACCTCTCTTTTGCTCTCGGGAGAAGGGTTAAGTCGGTTTTCCGGGAAAACGTAGCTTGTTTCAACATTAGGGAATTGTAAAGGAAGAAGACCGGAGTCAAAAAGAGAAGAAGTAGGAGGAAGAGAGAGAGAGAGAGAGAGAGAGAGAGAGAGAGAGAGAGAGAGAGAGTCGAAAAGAGAACGGAAAAGAGAGAGGTAAAAGGGAGGTTGGAAAACTGGATAGGAAAAGCACACGATGGGGTGGATGGTACAGTTGAAAGTTTTAAGGAGAATCCGTAGAGAGCTCATGTACGAGGCTGCCACAGGGAGCCTTAATTTTCAGCGCATATTTAAACTCCTTAAGCGGCTCATTCTGCTATATCTTTTTATTTGCTTTTTTTTGGTAGTCGGAGCTTCCGTGGTTGTAGCGGGTTTGTTTTGTTTATTTTTTTCCTCTCGTGCAACGTAGCCGTAGTTTGAAGGGTGGTCCACAATCTACCCTCCATACCGGACTCCGTTTTGCTAGCTCCACTCGGAAAGAATGAACAACGGAGAAAAAAGCCAGAGAGAAGGGTTGAAAAAAGGGGTGGAGAGTTGGTGCTCGGCTTCCGGACTGCAAGAGCGGAAATGAAACGACAACAAGGGGGATGTCCAAAGCACATCGTTCCCGGGTCGAACAACGTCGGAAGTCCGAGAAAAGCTGCTTCGTCTTGTACATGCTTTTTAAGGGTGAGAAACCAACGTCGATGAAAAAGCAACGTAAAAAAGACGTTCTAGTTCGTTATCACTTCGGTGCACTTTATTTTACGATTTTTTTATACCGGTCATTGACCTCCATTGATGCAACTTTTCTAGTTTAATTTCCAGAAAGACCTTGAGACCTACCAGCGTAGTTTTTTCACGCTAAGGGATTTTGCAAGACTAATTGAGTAACGAGACTGTTAAAGAGAAATTTTTTAATTACTTTATCAACCAATTTTGATCCTTTTTTAACCCTTATTTTTTGCTCTAGTCAGGGTTGAACGCGAATACTTTTCACTCAAGTACAGTTTGAATATAAGGATAGGGTGAAGCAAAAAGGTAGAAAATGCCGAGAGAATATAAGCAACAAACAGAGCTTTGGATTGTGTTCTAGCAAGTTGTTCGTTCAGATTTGTCCATCAAGATCAAAGGGGTCGCGGTCAACACCGGTATAAGCTGATGAAAGAGAAGGAGAGAGAGTTAATTCTTTCATCGTTATTGTCGACGTCGCAGTCGTTAAAGTTTTCGACAAGCACCGAGGCTTTTCACCAAACCAGAATGAGATGTGGAGCTTGCGGAATGAAAGAATGAAAAGAGGAGAGCGACGGCAAAAAACAGAGAGAAGAAGTAGGAGGAAGACCGACAGACAGACAGAGAGAGAGAAAGAGAGAGTGAGAGAGAGAAAGAGAGAGAGAGAGAGAGAGAGAGAGAGAGAGAGAGAGAGAGAGAGAGAGAGAAGCGGTTTGTGGCTTTCGCACACCGCACGTTCGAAAGCTGTGGCAGCAACGAATAATGCAACAATCCTGTTCACAGACCTCGAGGTCCCACGTACCCTCCTAAGAGCTTCTCGAACCTTTAGGTGCGGTTTGAAAATACTCAATCAACACATACACCCATATTTATGTATTGACTGATGTGAGTATGACAAATGGGAAAGCTTGCGAAACGTTCGAAATTTCTTACTAACAAAATGATGACGCAGCAATGTAGAACGAATCTTTTTTTTCGCATCCGTTGCACCCCTGATACATTTTCTATCCCATGCTCTTCAGATAGAGTTTTCGTTACCTATGGAACCTGAAAATGTCCAATGAGCCAGCCACAACTTTGACTACGTATTGACTCACTTTCAACCGTTTTTTAATCCCTCAAAGAGCTTCCGAACAGTCAGAATACAAAAAATATCATCCCCTCTCTTTCTCCCATCCTTTGTGTATTTCATCCTCATATGATTGCGTGAACATATGGATGCATATACGCTTCAAACGCATAAGAGCAAAAGCTTTCAAAAGCTGGAACGTGCTTTATTTTTCGTTGAAATTTTGTTCCTCTGTTTTTTATATAAAAATGTTTTTTTCAATAAATACTTTTTCCTTTGGCCAATCTCTTTGAAATTTTCATGAATTCGAACTCCAAGTAACTGCCAGATGAAGAAAAAGAAAAAGAAGAATATGTAGGGCGTAGAATGCCGACTAGGGGTGGTTTTGAATCCTACTCTCGAATTCGAGTGTGTAACAGGGCGGAGTAAGAGAGCGTAAATTTCCAAGGCGAGTAGAAATGTCGGAAGCAAGGCTTCTACAGGCCCTACCATTAGTACCACGAGCTGGAATACCTCTGACGATGCTTCTATATAATATAGCTCTTCTTCTACTTTCAACCTCCTTACAGTTGGACAGTAGCACGGGGTAATAGAGTACAACAGAGAAATAAAATGCTTTTGAAGTTTAACTGAAGTTTATTAACATGCTGATATAATTTGACAATGTTTGAAGGGTTTGTGGCCTAAAATCACTCATCCCTTATAAACTTTTCTAGATATATACAAGAAATTGCAATGATGAAACTATCGATTGAATTCCAAAGATTTTAAAAATGTTCGAACTAAGTTGTTCAAATGGTTGAAATTCTCATAATACATGCATCCTTATTCTTTAGGATAGTTAGGAGCTAATTCAAAATGTAGTAATTGAAATTGTACTTCGAACAGTTCATGGAAGGATCTAACTGTTTTTAAATTGATTCACAACTCGAAACGGACTAATTTTCTAAACGTCCTTCCATGAGTAACTCTTAACATTCTCTAACAACGATGAACTTTTGGAATAACGAAGCAAATCTGTGCGGCCTGTCCAGTTTAACTTTTGAGAGATCTAATTCGCATGACTAATTCAGACTACACGTGTGTCGTGTTTGTGGCACGTTCACTCGAGTTTCATGAACTCATCCTCGCTTCCTTTCCACCCCATCCCTCACTTTAATCGCTCGAGTAACTTGGAGTTTGTTGCCTAATTTGACTAATTCTAACAGTTTGCAAACATCAACGAATAGTGTCACAAGCCCTAAATAAAAAGATATCAAATCTGTCCCCGACAGGTTAAAAAAGAGTGAATGGTATGATTTTTCTAGGTCTCGATAGTCCGGGAAGTGTCTCGCATAACACTGAAAAATGCCGAACAGTTTAAGAAGAAGGGGTTGAAAGGGTTTCACCGCAGGCTCGAGTGCCGATTGTCCTCCAGGATTATAGGGGTAGGGGTTGCTACCCCTGGTGGTGGAGCTATCTATCGGTGTGAAGGATGCAGCACAATTCTTCCTTGAGGATGGGAAGCTTCCGGCATAGTGCTTTGTGGAGAAAAGGTAACTCGGCAGGGACCTAAAGGGATGAGAACGGCAACCGTTTTGAAATGGGGTGGGTTTAGCATCGAATACAAATATACCCAGATATATATATATGGATGTAGAAGAGAAGAGAAGGTAGCAAGGTTGAAGAGAAACTGCACCTGCGAGATAGCACGTGCCATGAATCCTCGAGAGCGTGAGCTTCCTCGGTGTTCCACGGGGTTGAATCTCTCTCGCGCTTTCTTACTGTCTCTCAGTCGACATCCCTTCTGCAGTCTGTCTCTTCCAACCCCTCCACGCGTAGTTCTTTTTTTATTGTTTTTATCTCTCAATTTTTTTTTGCTCTTGCTTTTTTTGCTACTTGTCTCTCCCTATTACATTTTTTTCCTTTTTTGACTGTCCTTCTTGGGGTATGTAGCTCCTACTTGGTGTTATGCTTCCACTCGCCAAATTTATAAAGGCCTACGTGCTTCACCGGAAAGTCGGCAAAAGACTCGGCATCTCCTGTTTGTTGGAGTGTATACAAAAAGGGTTACCCACCTCTCTCTCTCTCTCTCTCTCCCTCCCTCCCTCTCTCTGTCTCTCTCTTCAAAAACATACTCCCATCTCTTACGTCACTTGCAGACGGTTTACGCCAAGCCGCTAGGTTTATAAAACGCGACGAGAATTTCTCACGTTGTCGTTTTATGAGGGGGAAACCTCCACTTGTTTGTGTTGTTCCTACTGCCCTCAAACAAATGATAATCTTACAATTTTTAACCGTCATTCAGGCTAATAAATTTTAAACTCTTGAACAATCCTTTCAATTTTTACTCAACAATATTTCTACATCGACTAAAAATAACAGCTCAAGGCAAGAAAAACCATTATTTTTAACTTGAATAGATGGGCGAGACCTAATACGATACATCAAACAATTTGATTCCGAATGCAAATCGATGAACGAACATGTTGAGATGAACAATTAAAAAAAAGACAGATAAGTGAAAATGATAGATTGCCAAGTGGCGTGAAAAAGACAGAGTATCATTTGGTGTTCATCCAAGAGTTGAAATATATTATTTCGGTGCTTTTTTTCGTTGTAGCATGGATGCACACCAAACTCATCCCTGATTTTCGCAACACTCCCTTTATTTTCACCCCTTGCTCGCTCTAATGACACTTCTAAATCTCCGGCGACGCTTTCTGATGTAAATGTGATGTTTCCGACACTACGCTAGAGTGTCAGTGTCGAAGAGAGGGTGAGATGAGGAGGGAAGGGGGAGGAGAGAGAGTTAATAAAAAGAGATAGAGAGAGAGATTAATTGATTGATTAATTGATTTGATATATATATATATATATATATATATATATATATATATATATATATATGCCTTGGAAATTATTCATGAGGCAAAGGAAGTAATAAAATTACAAATATACAATAATTAAAATATACAATAGTTGTTAAACATAAAGATACAGCATTCATGAAATTAAGGAGTTACAGTAAAACGACTTGTGGCTATCGAACGCAGCCATGAGAATATACACAAATTTTAAAACGAATACACTAAATTAATTATATTTCTACCTCTTCTTCAAAAGCTGAGAGATGAGCATGCACGCGCGACTTAAAGCAGCCAATTGACGGTGCTAACGTTATAGATGACGGCAGAGAGTGCCAAAAGTGCATCGAGGACAACGAAAAAGATTTGCGAAATGTAGCAGTGCGGTGGGGAAAAACCTGGAATACCTCAGCGTTGAGATTACAGGTAGGTCGCAGAGAGGGCCGCGAGCAAGGAAACATCTGTTAAGTACGATGGAAAAGCTTGAAAGTTGCAATGCCATAAAAATAAAGTCGCCTCGATCTGACCGACAGCCAATCCAATTATTTCCTATATGGCGTGATGTGTTAGTCGGTTCTGTTCACTATTCAACCAATTTCATAATATCCACCTTCAAAATATCCCAGAAAAATAACCAATGCGATAATAACCGCAGTTGAGAATAACCAATGTTAAAAATAGCCTAAGTCAAAATAACCACAATCAAACTATCTCGTATCTCGCGATATGATTCGTTCTTAAGGAATCGAACGAGTCTACGAAGTTTGTAAGACTTCGCACGGTGTTATGAATTTACCCTATCACGATCTTGAGACGTTCCGATCGAGTTTTTACACTTGATCGGAAGTTATTGTTAGAAAAAATTATTATTTTTCAAAAGATTTAGAAAATAAACAAAACAAACTTTTATTTTGAAGTAAAGAATGAATAATACAAAATAATTAAACGGTGACAAAAAATTATGTTGTTGGAAGAACAATGCGTTGTACTTCGTTCAAGCTCGGATTTGAGACTGATTCTAGTGACTGGCGACAAGACCTTTCTGCCCTCGTGGAAAAGTTAACGTTTTTTGGCCAAATTAAATATTGAACGCTGATTGGTTGTTGGCCTAAAAAACGGGATGGGCTACGAAAGTATTTGTCACCAATCACTAGATGTAAATTTTCCCCAATGAGTGGGAGGCGTAAAGGTAGGCACACATGTTTCAGATTACAAAAAATATAGAAAATAAGTCGCCAATAAAATTTGCACAGAACTGAAAAAACTGTATGCGTCATTTGCCAGAAGGGTCAAGCGACAAACTCCTTCAGCTTTATAATTCAATGTGGATTTTCCCCAAATCCTCTAGGCGCGTAAAATAACATGTTAATAAAAAGATTAAAAAATATAACCCGTATGCTGGTACAATCACGCGTCTAAGTGCATTGGGAAAAATACCGATCGGCAAACCAAAATGTACGATCCTTACCATCTGGACGCCAGACCATTGAAATGCTAGGCCTGGGTACGTACAGTGGTTTATGACCCCTTTATTGTCCGCCAGGAAAAAGGTAGAAATCCTTACCTGACAACACAAGTGGGGTATGAAATATTCAAGATATAGAATTTTTCGATTAAGCCGATCAATTCATATAAAAAGTTCGTTTGATCAATGTGATACGAAACATACTCCCCCCGTTGAGAGGGTTCGGAACAACACATCACATCTTATCAGCTAAAATATCATATTATTAAATGTTCACTGATCCCCTTGTACACTGTCATGCGTGGCGGTATCAGTTTTTGGGATGTCAATTGGCAGCGGAGCCAACTTCTTGATATTTCGGACAAGATGGCCGGTCGATGTTTTAACCCGAACTGTACGTATGATGCCGTCTGGTCCTGGATGGGTTTCTACGACTCGTCCCAAGAGCCATAGTAGTGGAGGTTGGTTGTCGTCCTTGATGAGAACTATAGATCCGATGTTGATGTCGTGGACCCCTGTGGTCCATTTGCGTCGAATATTCAGTTCGTTGATGTATTCTTTGTGCCACCTGGCCCAGAAGTCTTGTTTCAATTTTTTAATATGTTCCCAAGTGGATAAGCGGTTCGCGGGTGTCTCTGTGAAATCATGCTCAGGTACACTCGTTAAAGATTCGCCAATAAGGAAGTGGCCAGGAGTTAAAGCAATAGGGTCGTTAGGATCTGAAGACATAGGAGAGATGGGACGTGAGTTAAGGATTCCTTCAATTTCAATGACTAGCGTGTTTAAATCTTCAAAACAAAGTAATTCATTGCCGATGACACGTCGTAAATGGTGCTTGAAAGATTTTACCGCTGCCTCCCAAATCCCACCAAAATGAGGTGATGCGGGAGGGTTGAATTTCCATGTTATTTCCTTTGTTGCTAGGAAATTCTGGACTTCTCGAAGATGATCCTCCGAGTTTAATTGATCCTGGATTCTTTTTATTTCGTTTTTTGCGCCAACGAAATTAGTCCCGTTATCACTCATTATCGTGGTAGGTCGTCCTCGTCTCGAAATGAATCTTTTCAGAGCCGCAATAAATGCTTCAGTGCTCAAATCGCAAACTACCTCTAGGTGTACAGCCTTTACTACAAGACAGACAAATACTGCTACATAAACCTTTAATTTGACTCGATTTCGAAAACGTCGCTCCTTCATGTAGAAAGGCCCACAGTAGTCAATACCAACGGCACTGAAAGGTCTAGCTGGGATGACCCTTTCTTTCGGTAATTGACCCATCAGGTAGTCAGGTGTCGGCGGATTATGCCGCGCACATTTGACGCATTGTCGTACAATTTTTCTGACCTGATTTCGGCCATCGATGACCCAATACTGGCGCCGAAGACCATATAGTGTGGTTTGTATACCTGCGTGGCCATTGTTGTTATGTTCGTCTTCAATAAGTAGTTTTGTTACGTGATTCGTCTTGGGTAATAATATCGGATGTTTACGCTCGTATGAGATGTTTGCTTGCTGAAGCCTTCCGCCTACACGTAAAATACCGTTGGAATCCAAAAACGGGCTCAGAGATAATAATTTACTTTTGCGTCTTAATTGTTTTCCATTGCTGAGGTCATGTATTTCACTGTAAAAGGCTGAGGACTGCACTAATTTTATGATGTTTATATTTGCTTGTCTCATTTCGAGGACGCATGGTAAGTTTTTATATGTATTGTCCCTACGAACTCTGAGACAGTATGAGATGATACGACGAAGTTTCCAAATGGACGAATATCGCTCTAGAATGCACATATCCGTTGTTGCATTGAGGAAACATGTTGTTTTTCGCATCTCCGGCTCTTCTTTTGGTCGCTCGATTTTTAATTGCGGCCAATTGTCTTCGTGTTCAAGTAACCACGAAGGTCCGTCCCTCCATAATGCATTATTATGGAAATCTAACGGGAGTTGTCCTCGCGAAAGGTGATCTGCTGGGTTATCATGAGTCCTCACATGTCTCCATTTATCAGGAGCCGCGCTAGCCTGAATTTCTGTTACTCGATTAGCGACAAATGTTTTTAAGATGTGAGGAGATGTGTTTATCCAATGCAGTGTGACCGTAGAATCGCTCCAGAATGTAGACTGATTAATCTCGACGTTAATAGCGGTTTTAACTGCATTGTACAGCTTCGTCAAAAGTAACGCACCGCATAATTCGAGTCGCGGTATAGATTGTATTTTCTTTATAGGAGCTACTCGGGATTTAGCACATAGCAACCGACTATGGACCTGTCCACTGGAATCTGTGGATCGCAAGTAAATACAGGCGCCGTAGGCCTTCTCGCTTGCGTCACAAAACCCATGGAGCTGTATGTTTGTTGCGTTGGAAGCGATGATTTTTCTCGGAAAGGATGTGTTATGCAGATGCGGAAGTTGAGATGTGAATTTGGTCCATTGTGTGTGGATGCTGAGTGGTACAGATTCGTCCCAGCTGAGCTCTAGCTTCCAGAGTTCTTGCATGATGAGTTTGGCATTGATTATAATTGGTTGTAGTAACCCGAGAGGATCGAAAATTTTGGCAATTTCCGATAGAATGACTCGTTTAGTTATTTTTGTTGAGTTTTGCATCTTGTTGATGGTGTAGATTATGGCGTCTTGTTGAGAGTTCCAATATACGCCTAGAGTTTTGATGGTCCGATCGTCCGAAGATTGCAATTGTAGGTTGATAGATCGATCGGCTAGTCCCTGTAGTACTTCAGGAGCATTTGATGCACATTGCCGGAGATTAAATCCGCCGCGGCTTAGAAGAGCGAACATGTCGTCTCGTAATTGCACTGCTTCTGCAATTGTAGAAGCCCCCGTAAGCATGTCATCGACGTACAGATCTTTTTTCAAAATCCGCGATGCCAAAGGGTGATGATGAGCTTCGTCGTCTGCCAGTTGATGTAGACTGCGTATTGCCAAAAATGGTGATGCTGCCAATCCGAACGTAACATTGTTCAGTTCATAAATGTTTATGTTACCATTTTCGTCACGCCAAAGAATTCTTTGATACTTGCGATCTTCTGGTCGGACGGCGACTTGGAGATACATCTTTTCGATGTCCCCTGTCAACACATAATTGTGTGTGCGAAAGCGTGAAATGATTGAAAATATATCATCTTGAATCGTTGGTCCAACCATTAAGGTTTGGTTTAGTGATATGCCCGTGCTGGAAGCTGCAGAACCATCATGAACGATTCTTATCTTTGTTGTCATACTGTCTTCCTTGATGACGTAATGATGTGGTAGACAGAAGCCTTCTTGCTGCGGTTCTACGACCTTGGTCAGGTATCCTAACCTCAACATTTCGTTTATATTATTCGTATATTGTTGATGCAGGTCAGGATTGTTCGTGAATTTCTTTTCCAATCCATAGAATCGTTTTAATGCGATGTTGTATGAGTCCCCTAATTGGGTTTTGTTGTCTTTGAAAGGTAAGGCGACGACGTATCGTCCTTCCTTGGTACGTGTGGCATGTGTCGAGAAGTGATCCTCACAAGCTTGCTCCTCATTGGAATAATGTCGGATGGAGGCGCCTTCTTCTATCTCCCAGAACTTGGAAAGGTCCAATTGAGGTTCTGTGACATGACACACTATTTGCTCGGCCGTCTGTTGCGATCTGACGCTACCACCGATAACCCAACCGAGTTGCGTTTTTTGCATATATAAATCCGGTTGCCCGGCCGACGATAGTTTGATTTGCCCCACTGAAAACGTGGAGAGTGCGGTTCCGGCACTGAGAAGCATTTGTATCGGGGCCGGTTTGTGAAATTCGGGATCTGCAAGAAAGAGACCCGCCGGGATTTGTAAAGCTGATCGGTTTATTTGGGTTTCCGGCATATTTGATGATATCCTTGGGACCGTGAGAAAATCCAGGGTCCTGGTGTAGCCGTTGTAACGTGATTTGATGGTCACAGTGACCTGGTACCCCGATCGCGTGCATACCCCATTGAGACCTTCGATGGGCATGCTGCATCTTTCTCTTGTTAGACGCAGTTTATCGACAAGGTCTTCTGAAATAAAATTAGCATTGGAACACGTGTCGACAAGAGTTCGACACGGGACCAGCCGTTTGTGATGGTCTATAGCATTGACCACTGCTGACACCATAAGCTTGCTGTGGGATGAATCTATGACAAAGCTGGTGATTCTTTGTCCTCCCATGTGTATGTTTTCTAGTCATGCGACATTTTGATCGACGGCTTCATTGTCCCTTTGCAAGTGCAACAACGTGTTGTGTTGTTTTGCACAAGTGCGGCATCGTGCTGACGATTTGCACAATCGTGTTTTATGATTCGCTCGCAGACAATTCAAGCATAACTGAGCTTGTTGAGCCGCCTTTATTCTTGCTTCAATGGATAAATCGAGAAACCTTTGACACTCATAAATCGCGTGCTTCTCTTTGCAGGTAGGACATTCGGGAGACTTTACGTCGAGAGTAAATGCTTGGTGTCTGCTACCCTTTTTACCTGAACCGTTGCCTTTGCTGACCGTTTGACCCTTGACCGGTCCTGCTCGCATAGACATTGTTGGGCTGGCGTCGGAACAATTCGCGCGCTTCGCCAAAAAATCAATTAACGACGAATATGGTGGCAACTTATTGTCTGGCAGAGTTAATTCCCACTGTCGCGTGAGCTCGGAACTTATTTTCATTGTGAGAAGTCCTATAATAAAACCATCCCAATATGTAATAGATTGTCCTAAGTTCTTGAGGGATCGAAGATGTTGCCGTACCGTATCGACCAGTTCTTCGATTGCTTCTGCACTATCGTTCTTTAAAGGTTCCAGGTTGATTAATATGTTAATGTGTCGCAAAATTGCTTTTCGCGTATTATCATATTTATCCATAAGTAACTGCCACGCGTCTTCATAATTGGAATCAGTCATTTCTAATGCATCAATGGCCTTTGCTGCTCGACCTGTGAGTGCTGATTGAAGATGTTCTAATTTCTCGGCGTTCGATAAATGTATATTTTGACCTATCATGGACGTAAACCGCGCCTTGAAAGTAGACCAATTTTCTATCTGGCCGTCAAATTCCGGTGGGCTCAATTGAGGTAGTTTTTTGTAAATTCGCGAATTTTCAGCGGTTGGAGTGGGCGTTTCGACCTGTCGTGAACTGCCGGTTTCCGACGAGATTCCAGCCGCAAGAGCCGATTGTCTCAAAAGAGCCCGGGCTCGAGCGACTCCGTGGCAATAACTAGCCTCGATGTCGATTCTTGCGTCATCATGCTCGTTATTATCTGGTTGCTGGATTTCCAGCTGAACTTGTACCGATTTAAATTCTTCGAAAAAATTAATTAAACTTTCCATTCGCTGTTGTATATGATCATAGTCAGGGTCGGTTTGCATAGAATCCAAAAACTTATGGAAATTGGTGACTTGAGCTTTTATGGTCTTGCGCCTTCTCATGCAATATTTAATGTCTTCTTGTTGACCTCCTGACCCGTTGCTGGTTTCTCCCGTCATGATTCGTATATGTTATGTAAGGTAAAGGACGGAAAAGGAGTTGGCTAATCAATAAATGAGCTTACCGATGATGATTTGAGTCTCAATGACCTTGATGCTGATTTTGTTTGTCCGGCCTTGTTGGCTGGCTGCTGTATACTGTTCCTTCCCTCGGTTGTCCCAATGATAACAGGATGCTCGATTTCTGGAGTCTGCTGTATCTCGGTTCTCAGCGTATGTGCTGCATGAACTTTGACGATGATGCTTGTTGGTGAGACACTCACGCACTACACTTGTTCAATCGCGCGGTTAAATTGTTATTGTTTGTGATTTATTTACGGTGCATTACCGGAGTCACTTGAACTAATTGAACTTCACTTCACCCTTCCGGACTCTCCAAGAGATGGGAAAATCCGGCTCGAAGGACCAATAAATATCTCGTATCTCGCGATATGATTCGTTCTTAAGGAATCGAACGAATCTACGAAGTTTGTAAGACTTCGCACGGTGTTATGAATTTACCCTATCACGATCTTGAGACGTTCCGATCGAGTTTTTACACTTGATCGGAAGTTATTGTTAGAAAAAATTATTATTTTTCAAAAGATTTAGAAAATAAACAAAACAAACTTTTATTTTGAAGTAAAGAATGAATAATACAAAATAATTAAACGGTGACAAAAAATTATGTTGTTGGAAGAACAATGCGTTGTACTTCGTTCAAGCTCGGATTTGAGACTGATTCTAGTGACTGGCGACAAGACCTTTCTGCCCTCGTGGAAAAGTTAACGTTTTTTGGCCAAATTAAATATTGAACGCTGATTGGTTGTTGGCCTAAAAAACGGGATGGGCTACGAAAGTATTTGTCACCAATCACTAGATGTAAATTTTCCCCAATGAGTGGGAGGCGTAAAGGTAGGCACACATGTTTCAGATTACAAAAAATATAGAAAATAAGTCGCCAATAAAATTTGCACAGAACTGAAAAAACTGTATGCGTCATTTGCCAGAAGGGTCAAGCGACAAACTCCTTCAGCTTTATAATTCAATGTGGATTTTCCCCAAATCCTCTAGGCGCGTAAAATAACATGTTAATAAAAAGATTAAAAAATATAACCCGTATGCTGGTACAATCACGCGTCTAAGTGCATTGGGAAAAATACCGATCGGCAAACCAAAATGTACGATCCTTACCATCTGGACGCCAGACCATTGAAATGCTAGGCCTGGGTACGTACAGTGGTTTATGACCCCTTTATTGTCCGCCAGGAAAAAGGTAGAAATCCTTACCTGACAACACAAGTGGGGTATGAAATATTCAAGATATAGAATTTTTCGATTAAGCCGATCAATTCATATAAAAAGTTCGTTTGATCAATGTGATACGAAACAAAACAAACCCAAACGATCTCCATATAAAAACTATATGAAACGATGTGATGAAAAACTATTTAGAAAAATTGCTCTTAGAAAAAATTGTATAAATAGTATTTTGACTAAGTGTAAATAGTACATAACCAAGTGCAAATAGTATTTCCATGTATTTAAGGTCTAACTACCTTAGGTTTGAATTATAGGTATATGATTTTAAACTATATCACCAGGTGGGCATAGTATTTCTATGTATTTAAAGTCTAACCACCCTAAGTTTAAATAAAATGTGGTTTCAAATTATATCACCGAGTGGAAATAGTATTTCCATATATTTAAGGTCGAACCACCATAGGTTCGAAGCACCCTAGGTTTGAATTATATATGGTCTTAAAATCACTGACCAAGCGTAAATAGTATTTGATCGAGTGCAAATATTATTTCCATATATTTAAGGTCCAACCACCCTAGGTTTAAATTATATGTAATTTTAAGCTATATGACCAATTATTATTATAATTATTATCATTATTCATTATGGTAATTGAAAACAATCTATTAGGACTTTCCGAATAAATATATTCGATCCGAAATCAATAAGGGTTAAACGGATATAAGTGGGTTATTTTCATTGTGATTATTTTGAATATGGTTATTTTGAACGCGGATATTATGAAATTGATTGAATAGTGCGGACACGGTGTTCGTCACGACGCAAGTTAAAGATAAACCTAATACCGGCACTGATTAACCTCTGATACTTTGTATTCTGTTCATTGGTCAAGTCATTGTAAACTAGGCAGCAATAGTCGAGAATAGGTGAAATCAACAAAGTTACCAGTGTTATCTTCGCATCTCGTGGCAAAGCGTTTTTACGGAATTCCAATGTGTACAAAGTGAGATTGGCTTTCAGTGAGGTGTTATCGATGTGCTTATATGCCAAGATAAATTTGAGGTCATAATAAACCCTAAATTTCTGATTTCATTAACATAAGATAGAGACACTTCATTGGCGGTAATAGGCGACAAAGTATTGAAATCGCTTTGATTTATATAAACACTGCTACCGTGAATGAGGACTTTACATTCATCTAAGATCAGTTTGAGGCCATTTTATTCAGCATAAGCAGTTATAGTGTCATCGTCACGTGAAATGTCATTTAGTCCAATCGCAAGATCTGAAGGAGGACAACTGAGGTAAAGGGTATCATCTGCGAATACCATGTATTGACTAAACTGTAGATTCTTACCTACATCATTTATAAACAAGGAAAACAAAGTGGGCTTAGCACAGATCCTTGAGGTACTCCCGAAGAAGTATAAATCTAGTTAGAACAGTTTTCATTATTATCGATCACAGCCTGGGACCTGCATGTTAAATAAGAAAAAATCCAACAGAAGGCATCTACCGCAAAACCCAGCCGACGAAGCTTAATTAACAATTTTATATATGGCACCGTATCCAACGCTTTGCTGAAGTCGAATAAGACTAAGATCATTAGCTGCCTAGCATCAACAGCCTACCTTATATCATGGCAAACACGCAAAAGAGCTGTCTGAGTACTGTACTCCTTACGATAACCAGGTTGACGATTATCGAGACAGTTATTGCGAGAAAAATAACGATTAATGTCACCGCGAACTATTTTTCCCAAGAACTTCGATAGTTCGCACAGGTTTGCAATTGGCCGACAGTCGGATGTAGATCTCGATGGGTTTACTTTCAGTAATAGGCGAATGAAGGCCCATTTCCAGTTTATCGGAAAGTAAGCTAAAGCAACACATTTATTAAAAAGTAACGTGTGAATACATCCCTAGCACCTTTTCGGTTTATTCTTTCATCAAGAAAAAATAAATATTGCGAAATGATTAACCTAATTTGCTTTTTATGAATGTTTCAGTTGTTTGGGTACGAGAACATGTTTTTATTTTATTTTAAAAAGATCAAAGGTTCTGTTGCGTCGGGAATAAATTCAACCCTCATCCTTTAGTTACGGTTGAGAAGAAACACTAACGCAATCTCGTTGTCGTTGATTATAACTAGAGGCAAAATTTAGTGAGATCCCTTATTGTTTCGTGTACTTGAAGAGGTCGAGGGAAAAAGGGATACTTGCGACGAATGATTCTCGGAGCTTCAGGAGATAAAAGCATTCGAGCCTCATCGTCATTTCATCTGCTCAAGGAAACGTTGCGAAGAAGCTTATGGAAAAGCTAACGCTCCGAGATAGAATAAGACTTGGTTGGATGACTCCCTAATGGAATAGAGCCTCCAAGAGTCGGATATCAAGACGGTATTACGAGGTAATTAACGGAGCACGATCGCGGGAGGATGAGCAACGATAAATTGAAAGGGATGTACCAGGAATTCGTAGTCCAGAATATGGTGGATAATCCTACGGATAAACCACCGTTATCTTGATGTTGCAACTATTTTGCGAAACGCTTCAAAAACTATTTTTCCTTCATCAATTGCAATGTTTGTGCTCAAAATGAAAAATAGCACAAAAAATGAAATATACTATTTGAATTCAATTAAATAAACTAGACTTATCATTTTATCGAAAAAATGTTTTTGTTACGTTTAAATATTTTGTATATTTCAATAAATAAACAAGACATTGAATATTTTCACAACCATGCTATTTTCTTACGTCTCCGCAACAATTTCTTGCATAGTTAAAAGAATGTTTTGGTGTTGGGGACAAAATCAGAGAGCTAAGACCATAACTAAAGGGGGAAAAAACGAACAATAATGGAAGAGATTTTCGGAGAGAAAACAAAGACGATTGTTACATATATACATATATATATTAATAATATAATGTCTTTATTTATTTTTATTTATTTATTATATATATATTAATAATATAATATATCTATAATGAGGATTCAAATTGAGCTCTTTGCTGCCTGTCTACCGTAACGTGACAACTTCTGCTCGTATCTGTCTTGTTTTACATCGTACCCTCCGCATAAATACGACTCGAAAGAAGCCTCGTCTTCTTCACTGCTTGAAAGAATCCCAACAAACGTATTCACGTATCTACGTCAAAATCTCTCGGACTTTACGAGTTTCCCACGTGATACAAAGTTACCGATAAATTTTAGGAATTTAATGGCACTGGTCAAATATTTCTTATCTCTAGCTTGAGGCTAGCGGAACATGATTGACCAAGACATTTTTTCTAAACACAATTAGGATAATATCTTTATGAGACGTTAATTGAAAGATTTTTAAAAAAGTTGTGGCGATGAGATTTATTCCTTTACATAATTTTTAAATAAATTGCCAAAAAATGTGATGGCCTAATTTTTCGTGTCAATTTTCGTGCTGAAATTTTTTAACACAGTGTTTACGCAGCTTCGGAAGAAGAGCCGATCGATCTACATCGTAATGGATAGCAATCAGACGGTGCGAAAAATTTCACAAATATAGAATTGATTTTTTTCTTTTTCTTCTCCTTCTATTTTTCTCCTACCCCTATGCGTTCCTGGTCTCGCTGGCAGACGGCCCTGCAAGCTCGTACTCGTCGTCGTTGTCGTAGGAAACACCCAGACGCAGTAATAAAACCAATTAGGCGTGCTTTGGTGGCTGGTTCTAACAGTAGGAAATAAATAAATGGAACGACTGAGAGGCAAGTAAAATAAGAGGTAGGGGTAATAAAAAAAGGAAAGGAAAATGGTAAAAAAGGTCTGCGTACATGATCGTCGAAGCAAGAAAGAAAAAGAGAGCAAAAAGGAAAGAGAAAAAGAGTGAGAGAGAGAGAGAGGCTTTGAAAGGGTAAAGGGTGCCTATAGAGTGTTCTGCGACGAAGCTTTTGCGGATGATGGGAGAGGGTGGTGGTCGAGGAAAATCGGTCGGGTATTGGCGAGACTCCAAATCAATTTAAAAGTTCACGGTGTGTGCCGTGGGCCGTGCACACGTTCAGCCGTCCTCCTTCTCGTTTGCCAGCCCACCAGCATCAATTCGATATGCACGCATACACCCTTAAATTCATAAAGCTTGCTTGCTAGTCGATCGCAATCCACACAAAACCACGTTAACTCGGGAGTTACGAATATCCCGAGTCATTATAGTTGATGCAGCCCTCTCGAAGTTGGTGTAATGACGAGGGGGTGAGTTTGTTACGTCCACATAAAATCCTAATAACCACGAAGCGATGGCGACAAAAAAAAGCGAAGCAGAAAAACAAACTAAACTTCAATCCCGTTTTACACGAATCGCAAGACAGAATTTTTAAATAATGCAAAAAATCTGAAGGAAAACGTTTTTTTCAATCTCTAAACCAAGGTGACATACGAACGAGGGCGAAACGCTACGTTTTAGAAGGTTACGGTAGATATTTTTTACTTGAAGCAACGTCGAGTCGAGCCTCTTGCTCGAACCATCTTCGAGGATTGCCCATTCGCGGCGTCCGAAGGTTCTCTGAACAAGTAGAACGGAATAAGGGGGTTGGGAGAGAGGGATTATGCAAGAGGGCGACACGCCAAGATAATTAAGTGAATATATTATGGAAAAGAACGCGTAAATCTACTAGCATAATGTTCCGCTCTCCTTCTATGAGTAGGACTGGGTTATATAAACCATGGGTAAACGGGAGCTACCCACTCCCGACGGCTACCATTCCTCATTAGCTCGGCAATTTATATTCATTCTAATTCAGGGGATATATAGAATACCAGTACTCCTCACCCTTTACACGTATCTATACTAACGTAAATGTGGGACGAAGAAAGAGGCAAAAGAGGGTGAAAGAGAGAGAGAGAGAGAGAGAGAGAGAGAGAGAGAGAGAGAGAGAGAGAGAGAGAGAGAGAGAGAGAGTACTCTAATAATAACAGAGAAGAGACTAGCCAAGGAAATTTATCGCGAGGTTGGTGCAGTCGACACCAATCCATCCTACCCCATAATGAAGTACAATGCGTTGCAACATTCGCGAGTTTTCAACCCCTCATCACGTCATTTTCCTGACTTTATATCCCTCATTGAGATTCGTCGTAGTGAATCCTGACAAGTACATTTGCGTTCGAAAAAACAAAGACAAGATCGCTACTGTAAATCCGAGGACCATGCTGTAACTATTTTATTAACACTTCAAATCAATATTTTAAATAAATTATGGAGTCTTAACGGACTTAATATTGGCTACTTTTTTACTCTTTAAAAATATTTTTTTTTTCGTTCTTAATGATTTTCGGGCCATTTATTTTATGATGTTCGGGGCTTCTAGCAGCTAACTCCTCATAGCCATGGAATTTTGGCAATCCCCGAACTAAGCGTTTTTACGAAAAATATAATATCCGACCTGCAAAGTTGTTAGTAGTATTAATGAAGTGACGGGAGTGGACTCCGAACGACGAATATCAGCAGAAAGAATGATAAGGAGATAGGCCATTTTTTTAAATATAACATTTATGGGGATTTAATTTTTTTAAGCGGAACAGAGTGTGTGGTTTTTAGTGGGCAAGAATCCCACACACTGGCGTAGTGCGAACCCTACCCTGTGTCTCATGTAAGATTTTCCACAATCCCATAGAAAAAAAAAAACATTGTCGTAAATGCACAGTTGGATGCGTCTGCTAAATGTGCAACGGGCGTAGCCCACAGGCACAGTTAGTATAATATAAAGTCGAAATATATTGAATTATATGTAAAATTATAGTTGACCGACAGTGATAAGTGCATGGTCGGTGTGTGGATCTGGAGATCTCCAAAGTTAAGCAGCCTCAGGCGAGGCCAATACTTGGTTGGGTAACCGCTTAGAAAGTAATTAGAATTAAAAATGGATAGAACTATTTATCCACGATCAAACTAGGCTAAAAATTAATGAAAAAATAACAGTATCCATAAAAATTTATGAAGAAAATCAAAGGGGCCACAAAGGGCGAAAACATTTTTTTTTTATTTTGAACTTAAAATACTGGTAGTATCGACGTTCTTATAATATTTTTGATATTCTCAAACGAAAGTGAATTTCAGAACAAAAATATTGAACCCTTCATCTATTTGGTTTGCTCGAATTTTCAGGGAGTTGAACATATTTGGAAAAAAACAAAGAATTCTTAACAACATCGTAACGAACAAATACATTGAGATAAAAATTTGACAAAAATCAGGTAAATTGCTTTTAATGAGTACTAACGTAGAAAAAACATCAACGAAATAAAAAATGCAAAAGAAAAGGTTGTAAATTTGGCGTGGGATGCCTCATATGTTTCAGTACATCTCAATTTATTTAGTAACTTTTTGTGCAGTCTTAATTCAACATTCTGCGAAAATGATATCGTCACCGTTATGTGCAATAAAAATTTATTTAATAAGTTTTTTAAGGATCTTGCGATTTTTTGGGAGGTAGTAGTAGGATTTTTTTTTTTAGTAGGATTAAATTGTCACCTTTTTGCTCGATTGGAATTTATTTTGTTTCAGAAGTTAAACATCTCGAAGATCCCTTTTCCTTCGGATCCTACGACAAGACATAACTTGACTACAGATTTTTCAATCTCGAACCACATGCTCCTTGTTCTATCAGGACTATGGATCAGGATGGATGGATTCTATCAGGACTGCTGGAAATCTTTTAGCCCTGAATGCTGGATGACGGAGTTCCAAGATTTCTAATTGAACCTTAAAATTGATTATTCCTTATTCAGATGAATTTTCCTATCTCACATTTTTTTCCGTACGATTACTTCAATGACTGGGTATGAAAGTGCAATGGCGAATTGAATTTAATTTGAACGGTACGTCTGCATGGTTATGGAGAAAGTGATCGAGAAAATCTGTTAATGTTGTCGTGTCGTAGGGCTTTCTCGAAAACATGGTTATTGGTCGTCGAACTATCAATTACTGTAGTTCTTGTCGGGCAGTATAGATCGGAGAGCCCAACGAAGAGACGACAGTCGTCGAATTAGAATTTTTTTTCTCTCTTTTGTACCCAATTAAAAATTCGAGGAACTCGAGCTTATATCTACAAAATAAATGAAAATATAATCTTTTTCACATTAAATCTCATATTCATCGAATAATATCTATGTAAATTTAAACAAAAATTGTGTCTCACATAAGCTTCAACCAAATATTTAACCATAATCATTGAATTTTTTCTTCTCCAGTGACAAAATATAATTGAATAGTTGTTAAGCTATGTTTAACATTCCATTAATCAACATGCGATGATGAAAACTTTTCTTCGCAATACTGATCAGCTTTAAGCTGAGATCGCTCGAGCTGGATTCGAACAGTGGAAGCTTGAGATAATAGTTAAGACAACAGATCCATAGGTCTTAGCACTGAAACACCGCGCTGAATAACCGTGGAACGAAAAGCGAGGTCAACTTAGCCTTTGGCGTGGATGTTGCAGTGGGGGATTGGACTAGGTCCCGTAACGTCAAGTTTACTTTGCAGGAACTTGGCGTATTCAACATCCACATCCGTGTGCGATATGTTGCCTCAATGAGTATCAGAATTTCCGTAGATTTGAAATAACATTGGGTCAGCTAATGCTATAGGAGGTAGGAGGCTGCGAGTTTTTTGTTGGTAGTTAAAAATTTTTCTTTAGTTCAACTTTTTTCCTGTGTAGTTACAAAATGAAATGAACTTGTCTAAGGTAATAAAATGCAGACGAATCGTGGTAAAAAGGGAAAAAATGTAAAGCAAGGGGAAACAAAATTTTCGCGTTGCATAATGATGAAGTGGTAAAGGATAAGAGGGTTAAAGGTAACGCTTTTTTCCCACATCCAACAAGACCACCGAGATATACCAAGGTTTCGCCTACATTGTAACCAATGCGGCAGTAGTAAAAGACAGTTGGACAGGCAAGGTAGAGAAAGGGATGGAGAAAACCACCCTGTTATAAAGTTGTAGCATTTCGACGGGAGGCTTTGTAACGAAGAGAGACATAGGGAAGTGGATGTGTTCCTTACGGATTTGCAGGGCCATTTCGTGACCGAGATCTTAGTCGTACTGACGAAAAATAACAATAAAAAAGACGGTTTCATCCCTTATTACTTCTCGATCCTACCACCGCAATATAATTCCGGACAACAGCAAAGAGGAGCGAAGACATACACTACGCTGCAAACCCCTTCGAGCTGTATTATCTCTCGTATTTTCCACGAGGCAATATAACACATTTACTGCGTTATAACTCGTTGCTCCGCACTAAAAGAGTCAGCTTGTGATTTTCTAGCTTGCTACGAACCACCCGCTACTGTTCATCCATCGCACGTACCTTGCAACTTTCTGTCACTATTAGGATGGGGAAAAAACCTACATTTTCTTTACTTAATCCCTCATCAAAATCTTCGTGATCTTTTTTATAATTTTTTTTTTTTTTTTTTGTATGAAGCAGTTGGGTGTATCCTGCACTTTTTACTGCTTTTTACATGAGTTCCTTAATATTATTATTTATTTTCATGACTTATCAAATTCCAGAATCATATACCGGATCTTTTTTTCATTCCTTACAGACTGTAATTTGTCTAAAAAATGTATTATACAAAAAAATGTTCAAGAGCTTTAGCATAATGAATTAAAAATAAAACTTCCTTTTGAATGACCTTCAATTGTTGTAGTAATTTATAGAGAAAAAAATATTCAAATCGGTAATTTTCTGAACTGTTTTCTAAGCTCCGAAATAATCAATTTTTCAACGCATCACCCCAATCGGTATTAAAGCGTTAGTTTTCTCATGTAACAATGTTAGCTACGATGTTACCTACATCTATATGATGAATAAGAGCTTGCAACAACGAGGCTGGGGGCCACAGAATCGATAGGCTAAATCTACAAGACGCATATATAAGACGCAAACGGATGTTTTAGCAAGTGTCCGTAAGTGCACTGAGTGATGTAGCAATTCCACGCAATGTGCAAGTACCCAGAATTAGATACGAACGATCGTGCGAGTAGAAGTGTCTGCTCTGTCTGAAACATACACCAATGGAGCTTAATCCAGCTTAGAAAGAGAGAGAGTGAGAGAGGGAAAGAGAGGGAGAAGTAGTAACTGTGTTTATGGTACAAGGGAGGAAGGAGGTGAGTAGGTCGAAGCTTCGTTGCACTTCGAGATGTTCAGAGTTGTTAGAGGGTCGATGATAAATCCGGCTACGTAAGCAACACGGCGATAAACTTTATTGCGGGAATGCATTAGATCGCGGAATACGTTGTACACACGTATACGGATGCAACGAATGGGAAAGAGAGAGAGAGAGAGAGAGAGAGAGAGAGAGAGAGAGAGAGAGAGTTTAGAAGGGTAGAAAACGTCTCAAGAATCTTTGGGGGTTGGAAGAGGAAGATACAAGTAAAGGGAAGCGAGAGTTAAAGGAGTTGGAACTGTGGGGCTGCTGAAGCTTTGATACTTCTGCCAAGCCACCTTTCCTTCCTGCATGTGCATGTTCAAGAGAGAGAGAGAGAGAGAGAGAGAGAGAGAGAGAGAGAGAAAGAGAGAGAGAGAGAGAGAGAGAGATTAATTAATTGAATGATTGATTGATTGTTACCATGGTTAATTACCATGGTTATTACCATGGTTAAGGCAAATTAGAGAATTACACAGAAAGAAAACATTTTTCGACGTGAAAGAGACAATGGTAAACTTAAAACTACAACTAAAACTAAATATAACTGTAAGTACAACTAAAATTAACATCACAATCGCACCTCGCTACTACACCAGTCGCATTCCAAGATTTGCAGACAGTGGTATCACGGAGGTTGCACATAACGTGCTAGATGCTCAGTTCGGGGCTCATCTGAACGTAGATCGAATCGACTTATTAATTGGCGGAGAGAGAGAGAGAGAGAGTGTGTGTGAGAGAGGGGGAAGGAGTAACGAAGATCTGAAGGAGTTAGTTGCTGAGCAGGAGCACGAATCAAGTTGCCCAAAATACACTGTGTAACGTATCGTTAGTTTCACTATACTTACAGTGGAAGTATGTCCGAGTGTGTGTCTATGGACATACTCAGAAGTTAACGTCAGCTTCGCTCATTGGCCGAAGTTAGCACGCCAAGCTGCGTGTCATCGGGTAATCCCATTTCTACAACTCTTCTTTTCAAACCCCACTTCCTTTTTTTCGTTGTGTTTTTTAATTCACTGAGTTTCACAAGCTTTAAAATTTAAGGAATCATTCTCGTGAAATTGTTACCCTCGAGAAAGATCAATTATACGATTTATTTAGTTCCTACTCGTTAACTCCTTTAGATACTTTTACGAAACTTGGACTTGAAATCCCAGCTAATTGGAAAATTTCTTATTTGGGGTCTGAGTAAAATATTCAAGAGTATTTTCTTGTGAAACAATATTTTATTGTGGCATATTTGCTCAATGATTACAATAATATTTATCTTTCATTTTAATACGTAATCTAGTTTTGGCGCTATTTTAATGAATGAAAAGAAAAGAGGGGTAGCACTGAACTCGCTTTACACTCGTGAAATTATTTACTTTCCCTCAACTCTCGTATTTCGTCTCAATCTCTCATCGAAATAGACGAAGTCAAGAGGAAATAAGAAGTCACATGGTTTGTCCCAGACTTTAAACGAAGAGTCTTTTCCACTTTAATAATTCACTTCGTCGCCAGGATCAACAGTTTTGGATGTTTAATCGAGACATGAAATTACTGCGAGATGAGGGAGTATATAGAAAGAAGGGTGATCATTCTATTTGATAAATGAACGGGTGAAGGACACAATCCCTGGGGCTCAAACTACAACTTGACTAGTTGTTCAAAACTGCTGAAAAAAATTGATATAGTTTGGAGCCTCCCCCCGTTCCTTTTGCGGCCGATACATACCATGATTCGATATAAAGAATACCAGAAAGAGCAGAAAGAAAGAAGGTAAAATTGACAAGGGAGAGAACGGATGAGAGAAGGCTTAAAAGATCGGAAGGGAGGGCAGAAAAAACGAAAGAAGACGAATTTCGAAGGTGTGAGAAAGCCTTTCAATCCTTTTTCTCCTTTCATTCATAAGGTACAAGTGTCTATTGCTTCTTTAGCTTAAGACTCGGTTCGAGGGGTGATATCGTGGCTCAAAGCCGCGAGACTGGCTACTCTATACGAGCACCACGTCGAGGCATAATAGAATAGATAGCGAATAGACGCCAAGAAGCCAACGTACAACTCCCTGCACTCTCTCTCTCTCTCGCTCTCTCTCTCTTTCGCGCGCAGTCTCAAGCAGACGAAGAGAATGATAGAGAGAGCAAAAGAGCGGGATGGGGAGGGGGAGGCGAGCGAGTAAGGATAAAGATATGGGTGGCTCAGTTTCTTCGTGCGTTACTCCTATGACTGTATTATATCTCCCTATCGCCGTTTTATGTAGCCATAAATAGCGTTTATACGCTCGGTAAAGTATTCCCGAAACAGTGAAAGAGAGAGAGAGAGAGAGAGAGAGAGAGAGAGAATAGAGAATCTTCAAAGAACTTGCCCCTTTCCACAATTCCACATATATGAACGCGTTTGATAAAACCATATCTATGATTTTGAACGATCACTACACAGGACGAAAAAGAATAAAGAGAAAAAAATAGAAAAGAATGAAACAGAGGTAAGGAGAAATAGTTTTCATATGCACTTCTGTGCAGGATAGTTTTCCCACTACCTGCTTTTTGTACCCCCCCCCCCCCCCCTCTTCCCAACCCCTTTACTACGATTCTTAAAACTATTCCTCCTTATTCAACCATCCTGGGCCAACATTCAGCCCCTACTCTTTCCACCATACTGCTGCATTGATTTGCATGAGATTTTCGAGCCTGGCTCCGTGCCCGTAAATCCCACCTTTGTTATTCACCAGCGAATATTTATTTCTCCTAGGTGGAGGCTAAACCTTCTACCTCCACCCTCCTCCATCCGAAAATGCCAGATCGGCTAGAGACGTAAGTTCTGTTTTTGGCGGGGTCGAATCAACCGAAACACTGCAACTCCTCAAACGAAAATTCACGGTCCAACTGTCCAACTTGTGTAAGGTTTATTCAAGTCAGAAAGTATGTTTCATTAACTAACCGTAAACGAGCTTATAGAAATACGAAACTCCACTTATAATCTAGGGGGACGGAAATTTTTTATGAATTCCCAAAACGAACGGAAAACAGAAAAAAGAAGAGAAAGCGCCGGCAACGAAAATGAATACAAAGGAATAACAAAGCAAATTAAAGTGAATAATATAAAAGGGAAAAATAAAAAAATAATAAAGGGAGATATGAAAGAAATAAGGTAAAGAAAAATGAATAGAAAGACCCATTTGGGATTCTTAATAGGAAAACTTCTGGAGCATCCCCTTTCGTAAATTTTGCCCCCACCACGATCTGGTTTACTCATCCAAAATTTAATTGCCCGCCAGAGAATTTCAATCGATGTTAAATCTCCTCACAATATTACTGATAATAATTATATTAATAGCCGAATTGCTACGCATTGATATTAAAATCGATTTTGAATAAAAGCAAATGAAAAATTATTCATGAGTAACTATAGTTGTAAGGTTGAAGAAATTTGAAATTGAGAATTGTAATTTGAATTTTTTTAATTCGAACTACATCTAGAGACGCGGCAGTGTCTTGACGCCAAGTATTAAAAAAGTAATGTTGAACGTCCATGGCAAGACAGGCCGAGTATCTATAGTCGAGATTGGGTGATTTTCCATTACTTTCAAACTTCAAATCAACGCCGCGTTGTATATAACTATCTGTGCCCACGGCAGGAAATATCATTGTTCGTGCAAGTGACAATTTTGTACTTATCTAGTAAAATTTAGTCGTTTCTGTACTAATAATATTATACTTTTTTTTCAATGAGTGGTGGAAAACCTTGCATAAGAGATTAAGGCCTTACATACGTCCAGAATTTTCAAAAAATCGATTTTTTTTTTTACAGATTATTATTCTCTATAGTTTTAGGTGTATTTCTGTGTAAGTCGATTGTACAAATTCCCCATAGATCGAAAGTTATTATAGAAAACGTGACTGCCCAACGCAGTCACGTTGGGCAGTCACGAAACTTTAAATGCATTTTTCTCAAAACTACTTTTTCTGACACGGTCTGCATGATAACTCATACAGTTTTTAATATTTTTTGATGCTTTTTTTTTTAAATATTCGAAATTGTTTTCTCTATAGTCTATCGAGTCGGATTTTTGATGTTGTGATTAAAAAATTTTGTAAACATAATTAAAGTGTGACATTTATGACACAAAATGCACACTTTTTTTTAAACTGCCGTAAATTGCCAAAATTTTTCGAATTTCAAAAATCCGGCTCGACAGACTATAACTACAACTTTATTTTACAAGAATTTTTTTACGTTTTGCAGATCCATCAGCATTTCAAGAAGAAATGATGCAGACCGTGGAGCAACTTTTTTTTCATAGTGCTTCGGGGAACGTGATTTTTTATGTTGTAATTTTTGAAAAAAAAAAAATGGAATAAATTTTTTTATAAAGTTTAAATACTAATTAACAATGTGTAAAAATTATTTTTATTAATTTCTATTGCTATCTCTTCTAAAAACAGTTTTTCTTTTAGCGCGTTTTAGGCGCTGCTGGACGTATGTAAGGCGTTAAGTGTAGGATCCATACTACCCCGTAGCAACATATTAAGGAGTTTCGGGACAAGTGGCAAAATGTTACCATTTACTTCAAATTTACACAGTATATTCTTTGACATATACTTGAGGTGTCCTTCAAATTTTAAATCGATCGTCTACATCGTTTTTGTGAAATTAAATATCAAAAAAACACTTTTTAACATGATGAGATGCCTACGGTCTTTGGTGAACGACAGTTTTACGAATGGAATAGTGAGAAAAAATGTTAAAAACTAATTGAAAAACTGCGAAACCACTAAGTATACTATTGCAGTTCCGGTGTCCAAAAATTAAATAATTCGTCTGCATGGTTTATTAATTATTCATTTATTCATGAACGAAAACGGTGAGTTTTCCCCCATCGACCGAACGAACAGGCTTTTTTTATTGGTTTTCGACGAAATATTGCTATATGAAGTTGGCGCTTTGCTTGAAAACAATAGAATTGTACCGAAACCCCTTAAGAATAATGTTTGCGTTTTTTGATTATTTTCTGCAAATAATATATTCAGATTGAGATACCATGTAGCGTAAATAATATCATGCTATTCCGTTTATACTTTGATCATCAATTTTATATAACATGAAATAAGACAATAAAAAAATGAAAGTAACCTAAATAGTATTTTGTCGTCCTTGTTCTATTTTAAAAATAACTTTGAGGTTTTTTAAACTAAAATACTCTAAAAAAATATGAACAATAAAATATTGAACACGACAAAATTTGCAAATTTTTTATTACTTCATGAAAATAGCTGTAACTTTTTTATATCCAAAATTGGAATCTCAGACATCTCTCATTCTTTTTGTATTTGAATCATCATGAAGATGCTAATTGTTTTTTTTTTTCATCATCTACATTTATTAATTTTTTGTGCATTTTCGAACAAGAAAATTCAATCAAAATTTGAATTTTATTTATCTATTTTCTTAGAAAACCTAAATTAGAATATCTAAATATTAAAGCCTTAAAAGTATTGTATTGTTGATCATAAGCTTTTTCCCTATGAAAGATTTATTAAAATCGGTTCAATGGTTCTCGAGTCATAAAAATCAAACGTATAGGCAGACAAATTTTTTTTACCTACACATATATATATACAGAGAATAGATAGGTAGAGATAGAGATAGATAAAAATAGAAGCCATACATGGATAATTACAATCAACACAATTTCCGCAAATTTCGTGTTTGATTGAAGTGTTAAAATTCAATTGATCATGTGAATAACAGTCATTGAATATGATTGATTTAAATCTTTCTGACGATAAATATTAATAATCCATGATAAAGTCCAATTAACATAACCTCGTAATTATTTAAGCCCATAATTCCTCGAAAAGTGGATTATAATTGGAACAATAATTTAACAGTGTTCACCCTTGCCGGAGACTAAGGGCGTTAGTGATAAACAATGCAGAAAATTATTATGAGGATCAATACCGTTGATACGTCGGATTTAGTATGAAAATTTCTGTAATACAGGCGAGAAAGGGTGAGAGAGAGAGAGAGAGAGAGAGAGAGTAAAGCTCTTGGTTGTAAGCGAGTTGGCAGTTTAATTCCCTATGATCGTTCGCATTAGCACATCAGCCGATGAAGAATGAAGGAAGAAGAAATTTTGCGAAGAGCTCGATCGTGATGGGATAAGGCGGGATGGAGAAGGAAGGAAAGCCTGTGGGGCCCAGCGCCACTAGGAAACGAGAAATCCATTGCTACTTCGTTTTACATATATACGTTAAATTCAACACGCGAGTGCACCAGTTCTCCTCATCAATCTATCTTTACCAAGTTGGCGTCTGACAGCCGTTTCGGAATGCATTAACCCTCAACCCCTACTTTTGACATATACCTTCCAACAACATATCATCTCGTCGAACAAAAACGGCGTTACTTTCTAAAATTGATACCTACTTTGTATCTGTATCGCATCAATTTTTCATTTTTCTCCACAGTTAAGAGTCGCGGTAGCGACTCGAAACAAGGCAGCGGCTCGACGCCAAGTGTTAAAAAAGAAAGCCTTGCCGCACTCTTATATACTCGAATATGACGGTTTTCTGACTTTTATATTTTTCCTATACTATACCTGTCGAAGACGAATCGCTGCAAGACCCTTTTACAGCAAGGATCACAGTTCCCAACTGTTTTCGAAAACTTTCCAAAATTGTTTCCGTAATATTTAATTAATTACAGTATTTCGGAGAATGTTACGGGTTTAGATATTTTTTATTTACATTTTTCTTTCGATCCTAACTAATTAGAACTCCGTAGCTAAAAGCGTATTGAAAATATGAATATTTTATTTTATCGTTGCATCAGAAAAGTGTGGCTTTTTTCGCGCACATCTTTGATGCACATGTGTATTTTTTGCAGTCGCTGTCTAGTGACACTGATAACACTGGTAAAAATGCTGATGATATTTGAAACCGTCGTTCGTCAATGTGATAGTGACAGTAGTGAAATTATAGTGAAGTTATGAAGATCGTGAATGTGACAGCTAACCAATATTTTTTTTCGAATCAATTTTGACTTTTGGTTAGAAGGACAGTCGTGACTTTTGGTATAGTAGTATCGTGAACTTTGGTTATGGTATAGTAGTTTGCCAACGAAACTTAAAAATCGAAGGGTAATAATAAAAAGTTTAATGAGTGTACGAAAAATGTAGGTAGTGAAAGAAAATCTACAAGTTACATAAAATTAGCAAATATTGCAATCATAATCGAATCGAGCTGTCATTGAGAGAAGTTTTTTCTTTCTCATCCAATAATTTAGAGGCGTCTTCCGGGCACAGCTCGACTCCATTATGATTGTAATATTTGTTAATTTTATGAAAGTTGTATATTTTTTCCATTATCCACATTTTTCGTACACTTATTTAAGTTTTTATTATTACTCTCCGCTTGTTTATTTTCGCATGCAAACTTCTTATCCTACCATCGATTAACATTGACCAGAAAAATTGAATCTCGAGGGAGTTTCACTTACCAATTCAATAATTCATCCCCTTTTTATTTTACATATTATCCTTGTTATTTTCAATCCGTTTTTATTTTACACTTTTTACCGTTCACTACTATTTAATGCTGTGCAAAGTTTATTTCCTTTTTTAAAACAATTTTTGTTTTTTCAACGTTTTTGTATTGTTTTCTTTTATTCATATTTTAATCTGCATTATTTTTTTTAATACATTTTCATCAAGTTATACTATACTTTATCAGCAGTTATTTAAAGTTCTTTATTTTTTTAAACAGTTTTTTCTCATCTTCTTTCGTAATATTTCTACGTTTAACTTCATTTTTTTTATTGTTATATTTTTTCGTTACACAAGTTTTTGAACTGTTTTTATTTTACTTTTACAAGTCCTCATGGAATACAATTGATTTCTGTAATTTTTTACAAACGAATAAATGCAAAATTCAATTTAAATAAAGAAATAAATTTACGGTTTTTTTCCTTTTTTGGAACGATTTTTATTTTTGCAACGTTCTTTTATTGTTTTATTTTATTTATATTTATTCTGTTATTTTGAAATACATTTACGTCAAGTTATACTATTTTAGCAGTCGGGAGTTTTTTTGCTTTTTAAAACAATTTTTTCTCGTCTTCATTTGTATTGATATTAGTAAACATTGTCGATTCCTTTTCAACCACAATTGAGAAATCTACTGCGTTTTAAAATTTTTTCTGAAAAAATATTTTTCGTTATCCATTCATTGTCAATAATCGAGGAAAATAGTCCACTGGTGAAACATTACTTATAAGACTGTGCTCCTCACTAGTTTTCCATATCGTGATGCGCTAATTATACACGAAGACATATTTGATAAACCAGGCAAATTTGAAGCCAAAAGCACAAGTCGATCCATGAAGATGATGGTGAAGATATTGAATGTCTGCGTTGCAATGAGTTGTATTCAAAATGATCCGTGTTTTGTGTTCAGTGTAAAAGCTGCAGGAGGGGTGGGCACATGATTCATATACTGGAAATTAAAGAAAAAAAATATAAAAAACGAAGAAAAAATGTTTTCACTAAATTTTTTAAATCCCACTTTATTCTGATCGTCTCTATAAAAAAAATGTAGTGAAGATTTGTATATTAAATTAGTAACGAGGTTAAAAAGTTTGCTGAAAGTAAAAATATGCTAAATTGATGACTGTTCAAGCTTTCCCACACTTGTACAAATCTTGAAAATGCCCCTAAAAAAAACTCGAAAATAAAAGATTCTTCAAATTTTCGCACCAATTACATCACGAGCTCAGTCCATACGATTTACATGTTATCTGGCAAGAATTCTTCAGATATACAATCAAGTTTGATCTGAAATACTTTCCAGCTGGCAAGAGTAGACAAGAGAATGATTCGTCGTAAAAATTGGCCACAATTTATCATTCGAGAGGAACTCGACAAGAGTAGTTATATATATATATATATATATATGACGTCTTCTTTATTTGAGAGGGTTGATGGAACTTAGCCAAAGGAGATCAAAACTTTAGTCTCGATCCAATAGAATTTCATTGTATTAATTTATTCGCAACCCCTTGCTTCCTGAAAACGAAAAATTCCTGACAAAAAATTAATAGCTTCAGATATGATCCACTTTGTATAATGGCCAATGTTAGCTAATAATTTTGCTCGAATAGCGATAAATCTGAAAGCTCTAAAATAACTGTGAATGCTCGATGCGTGATGAGTTTGGGTCTACTTGAGGAAATGTCAATTCAGACGAGGTGAGAGAGATCAATACGCTTTACGGATTTGTCCCATCTTCGGCTGAGAAGATCGTGCTCATTCCATTCATCTGTCCATGATTCGACTCTTAACTTTGCTAGAGAGGATGACAAGTAATTATTATTCAAAGTCACAGGAGTGACGAGCTGTAAGTGGAAGCTTTGACACACTGAGCTTTCATACTTGCAAGCTCAATCCCCTTCTTCCATCTCTATCTCACTCCTTCACTCTTCCTCTCTTTTACCCTTTATTCTCCTTCTGCCTTTCTCTCTTTTTGGTAATTTCGCATACATCTGTTCGTCATTATAATACCTAATTAGACGAGTTCAATTGAATGAGACTCGACGATTTGTATGGGATAAGAATTTCACCCTCCAGTCAGTAAACCATTTCTTCGCATATTATGTACCCTCATACAAAGCCTCCATTCCATTTTGTCAATTCAACAATTTTTTTACTCTATGAATCGCATCACTGTCTTTTTCTTTCTCTTTATTGTCTCCAACTGTACTTACCCCTCGATTTTTTTCCTTTCTCTTACATTTTTTTTTTTCGTTTATAGCTTGTTCATTAAATTGTTGCTTCTTTTTTTTTAATGTCACGAGAAGTAGAATATTCAACCCATCCTTTATCTGGAAATATCGAATGGACTAACTGTATGGGATAAAAATTTCAAAAAATACATCAGAACCACAACATTTGTATGTTTAATTATAGAAAAAATAAAGCTGTTTTCATTGAAACATGATTGTAAATTTTTCATTTTTTATCCTGTCTCCAAGAACACTTTCTTACTCCGGCATGAAAACTCAGAGGCCTGAATGAATCCGGCAAATTTCATAGTTGAATTGATGGGAATGATACTGGAATAATGGGAACATTGATTCTTACGATTGTATTTAAAAGTATGGCCCAATAAAAAGTGGCCAATCCAAGGAATTTCATCGAGGATAATTTCAAGACGAGTACATACTTACAACACGAGGAGTGCCAAGTGGAATGCAATAATATAACGCTGGGACTTTTATAATCTCTCCGGTGAGAGAAGCTGAAGATAGGATATAGGGTTGAACGAGCTTTTTAGAGTTCTATGATTCCTCTCTCTCTCTCTCTCTCTCTCTCTCTCTCTCTCTCTCTCTCTCTCTCTCTCTCCCTCTCTCTCTCTCTCTCTCTCTCTCTCTCTCTCTCTCTCTCTCTCTCTCTCTCTCTCTCTCTCATTTTTTCATTCTCATGCCTTATTCCTTTTCTGTGTAAAAGCTCTCCCTTTTTCACTGGTTTCCTTGGAGGGTTGCAACGTCCTGAAAATATGCGACGAGAAACCTGGTAGGACGCTTTAATCTCGAGCCCACTTAAAAACTCTTCGCGTAGATCGCCCCGGTATCTCGAGACTGGGATCTCTCTCTCTCTCTCTCTCTCTCTCTCTCTCTCTCTCTCTCTCTCTCTCTCTCTCTCGCTATGCTTGCGGTTGGTGTGGTCTAGTAAGAAGAGGAAGGGGAGGAAGAAAGTGTTCGGCATGAGTATAGAAAAGCAAAAAAGGGAGGGACGCTAGCTCGGAGCGTCGCTTCGCTACCACTATTATCCCCTATGCAGAAAAGAGAGCCCAACGGTGGAATAAAACTTCTATGAAATTTAATAAGTTCACCTGCCAGATGAGAGGAAGAAGCGGATTCAGTGAGCCAGCTCGTAACATTTTTTTTTTACTCACCCCCTTTGCCGCTTTCCGCCTTTTGAGGGGAAAACAAAAGAGTTCGCGTGACTTTTCTCGCATATATAACACTCGATCGTCCTTGGGATAGGTCATTTTTGACTGCCACGTATCATGCGACAACACACTGGATTTTTTTAGAAAAGGATATTCTCGTCAAAGTGGAAGCTGCACAATCCCTTGGAGATTTAGAAGCACAGAATATCTCGGTTCCGGAAAGGAGAAGTCTTGTGCATTGTTAGCACAAATGACTATTTTTCCAATTACACTTATTTTCCTATTAATATTCGCATCTTTCAACTTTCCGCTTTGATCTTGAATGTTTTTCAAATATATCTGTATTTTCAAAATAAGATAGCGGGCCTTGCCCGTGTGTATTAAAAGGAAAGTTACTGTAATTTTTCCTATACGAACGAGAATTTTTTTTCGCATACATGATTCTTTTACTGGATTTGACTCATGACTTATGATACTTCAACCATTTGATAAGCTGAAAAAAAGTTGCTTGCTCGCAATTAGATATTGCAAGGTTTTGCCGTACATGGTTGATGCAACATTCCATATTGGCCTCGATTCATGCAGTTTATGTCTATCCGGAAGTCATGGAGGAAGAACTAAACGGGCAAAAGCGATGAGGGAGAAATGAGAAGCATGGAAAGAAAAAGAGAGAGAGGGAGTGAAAGAGAAGAGAAGAAAGAAGAAGAAAGATTGTCGAGCAAAACACCTCGACAGTCGTTATCTTCGTATCACTCGGGCGCTTCGCAAGAATAAAATACGAGCCTCCTTTACTGCCTCACATAAAACGCCGATGGTGGAAGCGGTTAGCAAAAGAAAGAGAGAGAGAGAGAGAGAGAGAGAGAGAGAGAGAGAGAGAGAGAGAGAGAAAGGAAAAGAATGAGTGCGAAACTCTGATGGGCTGCTTGAGTTCGTTCGTTCGCCTATTCCTCTTCCTCTTTTTCCTTTCATGCCATTTTTAAATGACTTAATTACAAGGTATAAAAGACACCACGAGCCCTCCTCATCCCCTGTTGTCTCTTTTCTATGCGTTTTACAACATCCCCTCGTCCGTTTTGCGCTGGTCTTCCTCTTCTTTTTTTCGTATCCTCCGTCTCTTATTTCTCGCTTCTTTCCGCTTTCCATACCTGCACCTACCATGGATCTCGCAATATTTGAAAAAGTCAATCTTCTTTCTCAATTATCGATAACTACGAGACCAAAGATAAAAATAGAGAGAAAAGCACAAAAAAATAAGGGTGTAAAATTCAACTGCAATAAATAATCAATAATGGTTTATTGTCGTTCAATCCTTTCTCCGAAAGTCGTTGCAATCAATAAATGCGAGAAAGTTTTGGAGCAGCGAATTGCAGTATCGACGTTCAAGTGGGAATTAGTTCGCGACCGATTGCAGTGAAAACCGTGGACGAGGAGCCGAGTGAAATAAGGATCGGGGATTTTGGGGGTAGAAAAGCCCAAGCTCTCGGTACGTTCGTCCAAGCTCTATGTCGCATGGTATACAGAAAATCCACACAGACTTTCGCTCTTCTTTCTTCTTCTCTCTAACGGAAATGGGACCTAATCCCGAAGGGATACGTGACCGGAATCGTATGTTCATTCATTGCTCTTTTCGCGCATTGCAAGGGAGTTGAACAGTCCGATATTTCAACAAAGGGTAGAAAACGCTCAGGAATGGAAAAAGCTTTGGCTCGCAGCAACCAAAGTGGATGGGAAACTTTGTCGTATTGCAACTGGATCATAAGTCTGATAAACTAATCGAAAATAGTTTGCATCCTTCTTCAAAATCTTCCGAGTGAAAATTGGGAATGCTGAGAGTTTGAAATAATAATAGGACCATTTTTTCAGCTCAAGATCCCGTGCAAATATAACCGATACTGACAACACGGTCAAAGCGCGGGACAACACTGGCTACCTAACCGATAGCGTCGAACGGTAGGCCCGATGTGCAGTCGACCGTATTTGCCCATACAACAGAATGCCAATACTGTCGCTGTAGCATGATTTCAACGGTAACTAACAGTCAGCCCAGTCTAAGCTGAATTTACGTATCAGCATACAACAAACTGCTGTTCAGTGCCAGCATCGGGCTGCGAATGACGCCCAGTCTTACATCCGACATATCCCCGATGCTATTTGTTGTTACACTTATTAGCTTGCGGCCAGATTTAATATTGGTATACAACGGACTGCTAATGCTGGACAAGAGTCATCTTCCAACCGGGCAGCTACCGCGCGCAACGGACACTCGCACTGCATATGATCCGATGATGCAGTTTTTAATGTATTGTCTAGTCCAAAAGCTTAATGTAAACATCGGCAAACAATGAACTGTTGGTGCTGATGCAGCATTGGGCTTCAAATGTCAGCCGTGGATGATCCCACTGTCATATGCAGGGCGTCCCACGTCAACCGCCTGATCTCTGAGATCTGTATCCATCCGGTCATTCTGAACTAAAAAGTCCTTAGCCATCTTGGCGTCCGACGAACCGTTACTTAGTTATAACGTGCTCGTTTCGCGTTGATAGCGAGCGTTCCATAACGAAGCAAAGGTTCGCTGGACGTCAAAATGGCTAAGGACTTGTTAGTTCAGAATGCCGATATTTGATAAATGTTGATGGATCCAAAAACATCGAAATCCCCCATCAGTGCTTTACTCATGGACTCGTGAGGTAACTCCAAAAAAACACTTGTTTGTGCACTTTGTCGATACTACCGTCATGATAGGTTGATTAATCAAATTTCTCAAAAAACTGTCTTAAGGGGTAATATCTAGTTGTTTGGGTTGAAAAAATGAAATTTTTTGTTGCATTTTCTCAAAGTATTAGGTGTATAACTTATTTTTTACCGTTTTTTTATAAAATTTATTTAATATTATAAAATGTACAAAACAAGATTAATCCTCGAAATATTGTCTACTATTTTCGATGACCTTTCTCCATCTATCAGGCAACATACGGATGCTATCTCGAAAGAAATGAAGAGGTTTTGAGGCAATAAATTCATTGATGAAATTTCGTACATCGTCCAACGTTTCGAAGTGGCTATCTGCCACTATGTGCTGCATTGACCGGAACAGATGAAAATCATATGGGGCTAAGTCTGGCGAATACGCCGGGTGCGGCAAAACTTCCCAGCCTAACTTTAATATGGTATTTTGAGTCATACGAGCAACATGTAGCCGAGCGTTGTCATGCAGCAGAATGACTTTTCGATTTCCGTTCTCAGTATATGACCTTTTCTTATCCAGTTCTTCGTTCAATTGGTTTAATTATTAACTGTAATGATCCGCAGTACCTGTTTCACCGGCATCCAAGAGCTCGTAATAAATTACTCCTTTCATATTCCACCAAATACAAAGGAGAACCTTCTTCATGTGAATTTCTTTTCGAGGCACGGACGTGGAAGGTTTTTCTGGATCCACCCATGACTTCTTCCATTTCGGATTCTCGTAGAAAATGTATTTTTCATCTCCCGTTATAATTTTCCACAAGAAGTCTTTTCTTTGTTGCTTCGCAAGTAGCATAAGACACGTGTTCACTCGCTGACCAAGGTTATGTTCGGTCAACTCGTGAGGTACCCATCTTCCTACCTTTTGTATTTTTCTCATGTCGTGTAGTCGTTTGAAGATGGCTGCTTGAATGACACCTAATCGAGCTGTTAGCTGCTTTTGTGTTTGCGTTGAGTCTTCGTCGAGTAATGCTGGCAACTTATCATCCTTAAACTGTTTAGACCGTCCAGTTCGAGGCCGGTCACTAAGATCAAAATCTTCGTCTTGAAAGTGTCTATACCAATAGCGGCACGTTTCCGGAGACAAAAAATTGGTGCCGAGAAAATAACAAATGGACGCGCACGCTCTTGTAGCATTTTTTCCTTGTTGAAATTTGTAAAGAATACAGTGCCGAATATATGCTGCTGATCGGTTACCATTGTTTACACTAGTGATATGTTAGGTTACGCAGCTTGCCCGGGCACGTTATATACTGTTTTGAGAAGAGCATTGACAGCACATCATAACCGTAAAAGGGCGCGAAATTATTTCAATTTTAGATAGAACTTCTAGCTCGATAAAAAAATTGGTAAAAACTAAGTTATACCCCTAATACATCATCTTAAAAACGCTTTCCCAAAATATTATAAAGATTTGAGCACTAGCACGAATATATTTACGTGCGCTACCTGAAAGTGCAAGTCTCCGGGCGCAGCGATTGACGGCTTTAAACGCGATTATCTCAAAATAATGTTTTTTTTTAAAGTGCTTTTGCTGTGAGCACGATTTCTCGAAAGCAATTTAAACGATCGATTTGAATCTTTCACGAGCTTGTTTCTAATTATAATGGCTTATTCGTGAACGAAAGAATTTTTATTTGGACCGAAATTTATATTTTTTTGGGTCCAAAAACCTAATTTTTGGAACCTCAAAATCAAACTTTTCGGAAAAATGACATTTTTTTTTAAATCAAAATTTCGCTAAATCCTTCGTTCACGGAGAGCGTATAATATTATACTAACGAAATCTTTTTGGTTTTTGAATTTCAAATGAGTCATTCCAGAGATATCATGCTCATCACGAGTGATGTTCAAAAAAAGCCGTTTTAGGACAGCGGCCATATTTCCTCCAGTAGTGAAAACTTTTTCATAAAACAATTGATATAAGTACCTCAAAATATGTAGTAATTGATACTGTATAGTGTATTTTAATAAAATGATGTTAACAAGGTTAAAAAAAATCATGAAAATCCCTTAATTTTTTCGAGCACAACTAGATCTAACCCGTTAAGATTCTGGTGAAATGATGATGAAATGATTTTTTGTTAACCCAATAACTCAATTTCTGAAGAAATGGCGCCATATTAACAATAAGATTAAAAAAAATTGCTCCTCACTTAGGAACCCCACCGGACCCGATTTTCAAAAATCGAAAAACCCCAAAATTTCAAATTATCATGACTCACCGACAACCTACAGCATTGAGGTTTGATGGAGAGTTTCAAAGGGGATTTCAGAATTAGCTTCACACTGAAATTTTACTTATTGTTATAATTAATTCTAAAACTAGTTTTTTGTGACTTCGGTATATGTTATTATATATGTTTTACATATAAAAGACATAACATTCTACGAACTTCCATCTCGTCATCCCATTTTTTGGAGATTTCGCCGAATCTAAAGTAGGATGAATGCAATTTCACTAAGGGGGGAGGGGGCGCCGGTTTTTTCAATTTTCCTAATTTGTGCCCTAGTCGCTTACGACCCAGACTCGACAGCATGGAAAGAGACGATGAAAAGGTGCTCGAAGTAGGAAAGATTTTCTGAGACACTATGTAGTAAAACGAATGAAGGAAAAAGAGAGCTACTCAAGGAAATCATATTTGGCACTCTTGCCAATGAACTTGTACAATACCCTACATGAAAAAAAATGATCTGCAAAAATTAATGGTCAATTTTTAAAAATTACTAAAATTAAAACGAAATATATAGTTGAAAACTGTAAATTAGTCGTTTTACAATGTATTCCATTACAAAATAACGGATTAAATTTGATTTTTCACTTTTTGATCAAGTATTAGTGCCGATTTAAACTGTAAAAAACTCAATGTCCACAGCAAAAAAATGTCACAGCAATAAAAATAAAAAAGAAGAATCAATTTTATGGTTATGTTTGGGTAATTCTGATGACGATAAGTTTAGTGTATGATTTGGATACTTTTTACGGTTTCACACTGTAAAAATGAGGTGAATGTAACGTCATATACTTTTTACTGTTCGACGCTGTGAAAATTCGTTTGATAGGCATGCAATATGTAACTTATGGTATTAGTATATTCCACCATAGGAACTTGCAAATTTTGTTTCAAATTTCATGAAAAATTGATGTTTACGCGTCCAGAAGGCGCTACTAATGTACAAAACTGTAAAGTATTCATGAAAATCTCAGTTGAAATTACTATTCATTTTTTTCAGTGTAATAAAAACAGATCCTTTTCTTTTATGCACCTATCCGCCCGTCACTCCCTCTCTCTCTCTCTCTCTCTCTCTCTCTCTCTCTCTCCCCCTGTTCTTTGTTTAATTTCTTAGTTTTTCCCTTCTCTTACTAAAAAACAGGAAAACTTGCTCATTTTTTGCTAGTTATTTTTAACAATTGAGAATTTTATTAAGTGAGATTCCTCGTTTTTCAATTCAAATAAAAATTGTTTTTTACAAAAAATCATTTTTCTATTAGTAATACTTTTTTGCACTGCACTAGAATCTTTGATTTGAAATGTTTTTATTTTATTTTATACCCATTTTATTACACACCTTATTTTTTTATGCAGTAGAAAATCAAGACTCGGAGCAGAGAGCAAAAAAAAGTAACTTAAGATGACCATTCTTTTGTCCACTTCCTCGTTTCAACCTTTTTGTTATTTAAGGAATGATGAATCACTTCGGAGCGAACGAGCAGCGGTTTGAGTTAGTAACACTTGACGACGACAACGTCAAGAACGAGGATGTCTTTCTGTCATGGTGTGATACTTCGATTTATTTGTTTTCGCCAACACCGAGTTAATTGGATTTATTTTGTGACGCCTTGGCTGTTTCCGTTTCTCGCCACTTTCCTCCGAAAGAAAAGCGACCCTTGTTTCCTCCTCGCTTGATCCCCAACCTTCCATGACGTCACGATTTTTTGTATCTTACGATTCAATCGATCTTTTTACAAAGTCGAGCACTCTTTTTGCAGTCTCAATCTCGTGAGACTTTTCAATTAAAAAAGAATAAAGAGGTAGCTTAAGAAAGATGAGAAGAAATGAGAAAAAAAAACAAAGGTGTAGGTAGCGACAGTGATGGGTGCGCGGTCGGTGAGTGGCTTCGGCAATCTTTCAAGTTAAGTAGCCTTCAGAGGTCAATACTTGGTTGGGTTTGTTTGAGCGAGAGGCAATTTTTCTGAGTTTCTAATAGTGCTAACCAACTGAAATTCTGTAAAAATATAGCCACCTGGATCGGCAGAGTTTTCCGCAGTTTCCTTTGGCCTTCGTGCAAATGCGATACGGTAGTGTATTAGGAAAGAGTGGCTATGGGCCACTCTCTCTCTGTCTGGACGTCTCACTCTGTACACATAAGCACATACATAAGCAGATACAGAAAGTTAGTGATGAGAGGGCAGTGAGTCAAAGCGATGGGATTGGTTCGTAAAAACCCGAAAAGGTATACGCAGGAAAATTGAGAAAAAAACAAAAAGCATAGTTTAAGCAAAATCTTCTTAAACTTTCCTCCCTTAAAAAAGAAATATTCAAGATCCCCAAAACATGAAAAGAATATCGCCCTGCCACTGAAGAAGCCCTCATCAATCATTTTTCACACCGTGCTGTAAGCAACCCTTCAACTCTTGCCAGACAACTTGAAAATTCGAAATCCATTACTAGTTGCCCAATTCTCTCAGTAATCAGGTTCTCTCCTACATGAATGGGCTATCATCGAGTTAATCGCGAGATTAAACTATGAAATTTGAGTGAAATTATTTGAAAGTAGTGTATAATGGCAAAGGTAGGATCAAAATCACCAATGATAATAGGGGGTCGTAGAAATAGAGGAGTGAAAAGAGTTGTAAAATATTCTGAGGGGATGGAGCTCATTGAGAGAGTATACAAGGTGAATATAGATACAAAATTTTCGCGACGTTTGGCATGGAATACTATATGTACGGTATATAGATGCATGACATAATATAATTTAATATACATAGATATTCTATAAAGCCGTGGGCTTCAATCAGTGCAAAAGCGAGGAAGGCCACGCTAATCCTGGAACAATCGTTTCCTTAGAGCGCTGTTATAGATCTTGGGCAAGGCCAGGGGGCTAGGGCGGGGGATGTGCACTCGGGGAATTGCAGAACATTCCCAGTTTCAAGCTTCACATCACCTTTCCTTCTATCGTACCGATTAAAGGGAGATCACGGTACGAAGTTTGATTTAATTGAATCTCTCCCATCCGTAATTTCATATCTACCTTCTGCACACACGCTTCCATCAAATTTTCCATCTTTATTACTTTTTCTCTCCTTTCCTCTCTCTCTCTCTTTGAGATATCTCTATCTCTCTGTGTGAAACTTCGACCTTCGATGCCTTCATAGTCGAGGTGCATGTCGCACGCCTGCGAGCGTGGAATTGAGAATGGAAATTCGAGATCCTCCCCACATCCATTCACGTCTACCACCAAGGGATTAAAATGTCTCAATCGAACTGTCAACGCGAGGGATGAAAATAAATTTCTTCGATCTCTCTCTCTCTCCCTCTCTCTCCCCCTCTCCCTCTCCCTCTCCCACTCCCTCTCCCTCTCCCACTCCCTCTCCCTCTCCCGCTCCCTCTCCCTCTCCCTCTCCCTCTCTGTCGCGTCACATCAGGCTTGAAACCTTCCAAATCCCTACACACCGCATCACCACATATAGAAATTCCTTTGTCTTGTCTGCCATCTACTTTTGGCGCCCACTTCCTGCCAACATCACAGCCTTTTTTTAAAGACTGTTACATCCGTAACAGTCTTAAAGACTGTTACATCCGTAACAGTCTTTAAGAACAGATTATTCTCCTATTTATTTTCCCCAAGAGAGCGATTTGACCAATGAGTCCTGATTCATGTTACAATGGTGATTCTATCAAACACTATACTTAATTTGCGAACTTATTCTTGGCTGTGCTTTGCGTGCAAAACAGTAAACTCGACAGTCTCGATTTTATGCCCAGTTCAAGCACGTCGCCGCAACTATATTTTATATTATTTATATTTCTACTTAACATTCATATATATTATTGCATGATTTTGTATTTTTTTGTAATCTATTTTACGAGGTTATACCTCATCAAACAAACACTTCGCTCGATTAGAATTCACCCTGAGAAACGGAACCGGATCAGGTAAAAGTAAGGCATGCCCGAGAAGGCGTTTCTAGTCAGGACCCGATCAGGATGAACCAAGATGAAGAATGTTCAAATACAGCATGGTTTAGCTGATCATGGTTTAATCAGGGCCAAATCAAGATAACCATAGACGGAATAGATTCAAGTACGGCAAGGTTTCGTGACACGTCTAAATAAATTGTCCAAAATAACTTTAAAAAAATAACTTCATTTGAAAATAATTTGCGTTAATAATAACTTTTTTAAAATAACGTATATAAAAATATATTCATGTCTAGCGGTAGGTTTGGGTAGCGTTTTGTATATCCTTCATTATCGGTGGTAGGTCACAATTTCTTTTTAGATCCTGATAGTTCGGACATGTAATGAGAATGTGTTCAATTGTCTTCACTGCATTACATTGCTCACATTTTAGAGCTAGTCTGATAAATATCGATATGTTTTGTTTGAGTGGCCAATTCTCACTCTCGTGGAGTTTTGATAAGGGCTCTGATTGCCACTCTAAAATAAATTTGATGTAGAGGATCTTCTTATACAATTACTATTCTTTATCGAAGATTTTTTTTTTAACCATCATAGTTTTTTTTGTATAAGTGGGAGGAGAACCCCCTTTACAAGGGCGAGGACCAAATTTTTTTGTTAATTAAAAAAATGCTCGTACTATTTTTCAGTTAAAGCGTACAGTCGAAATCATGGTTATCGCAAATAGTGTTGTCTAAAAAACTGTTTTACAACGGGTCACCTAATTTTTTTTTTTATAAATAAATTTTTCAATTCCATAAACAACAATACATATTTTCAAATGGAAAGAAACATCAATAGGAAAGCTTTTTCGGTATAAAAAATTGGTTGAAATTGACTCTCTCTTTGGCACTCGTAGGTGTATGTAAGGCCTATAAGAATAAATTGATAAATAAATTAATATCAATATTTATTTGCGAGTGTATTTTTCAACTAACTGTATGTATATTTTGATACCGAAATATAATAAAGAGAGAAGCACCACGCTGAGAGAGACAGAGAGAGGAAGGAGAGGAAGAGGGTCAAAGGGTGTTAAAGTAGTTGCACGTGGCGGTATTCCGCATCTCGTTACGGATAATTTAGCCAGTATTACCAGTGAGTCTTAAGTTTTATTACCAGGGGAGAATTACATGGTTGCCAGGGGGCATACAACATCGTCGTGGTTGTTGTACACACATCGACACCTAACCGGTCGAGAACGAGAATCCTATTCTCCTGTAGAAAAAAAACAGCCCCTACCGCCAGCAGTTCCCTCCCAAGTTTCTTCATCCTTTTCTTTGAAATGCGATATGCTTTTTGGCACAACTGAAAATTGGACAAAAAGGCGAGGATTGACATTCAAAATTTTTCACACTTACAGTACCGGAAAGGGTGGAATTTTTAACGCGTCAAAAAAGACAAAGTGTTTGGTTGCAAATTTTTTGCAAGATATTTAACAATATTTAAATAAATTCGAGATAAATTCAATCTGCGAAAATAAAAACCGAATAATTAATAAATTATATTCAATATAATTGACTTTTAATTAATTTTAATATTTTACAAAATTTTCCAATATAAAATGTGAATATAAATTATATCAAACTATATTCTATATAATTTATTATCGAATTATCGTCGAATGCACATTTATAAATATTTATATATTTCTTTCGATTATTATTGTTCTTTCTAACAGTCTTTAAACAAAATTGCGATGATGTTAATTTTTCAAGAGGGTACAAAGGTGGATTCGTGCCCAAGTACTAAGCAATGAAATTAACCGCCAGGAAATGCGTAAAAGCAGAGTAAAGACGAAAAATAGAGATAGAGTGACTTACGGGGAGAGGGAGAGGGAGGGAGGGAGAAAGAGGGAGTGAAGACAGAGAGTGAGAAAAAGAGGAAGGATGTCAAGATATTTATACTGTCGGGTAACAGCGCGCGCTTCGATGCTACCGTTTACATACATGAGATGAAGAAGAGAAGGAGGCGGGGGAAGGAGCAGAATAGCCGGGGTCCATTGACGCGATAAATGTCTCCGTCAGCCATTAACAAAGCTCCCCCTTTCTCTCTCTAGCTCTGTCGTGTTTTAGAACGCGCGAAAGTGAAGTCTTCGCCTTGCTGCCTCATAATCAATGGAAGCGATCCGTTGCGCGATTCACGCCACCAATGAACTGCCGTACATAGCCGAGAGAGCTTTAAAGCTCACGAGTTTTCTAGATGCACGAGTGCTCGACAAATTAATTTTACTCCCTTCCTCTCTCCTTCTCGCTATCTCTTTATTACTCGCTCACTCACTCTCTCTCTCTCTCTCTCTCTCTCTCTCTCTCTCTCTCTCTCTTTCACTCTCTACCATTCTCTCTTTATGGCACTTCTCCCAACTGAACAGTCTCGTTGTGTGATAAACTGTAAGCTATAATTTTCTCGAAATAAAAAACGCTTCAGCTATTTCTCCACTCTTCCAAGCATGTTCGATTAATCGAGACAGCAATGAGACTCCTGCTACCACTTGATTCTAATTTTTCAATTTAATAACCAATTCTCTTTTTGGTCATGTTTTTTTTTTTTAATATCCACCATTTTGGATCTCCCGATTGAGTTGTGAAGTTCCCGAAGGGTTGAGTTTCAACAACTGAGCGAAATTTCATTGCATATCATACGTATGACACTTGAGTTGACGTTTCGTGTCGCATGAATTTCATTATATTCAAGTTTGCCATGTGCGTCCAAAATCGTAGAACAAAAAACTATCAACTGTGTGAAGAGAAATTTTTTCGTAAATCAATGCGATAAAGTGAACCACAAATAGACTTTTACCCACTAGTGCGAGAAAGTAAGGATCGTTGAAAAATCAGCCACTTTCCGCACGCTGTACATCAATCGAAAATCGCACTTTCAGGACAGGCATTGCAAATAGTATATTACGCACTTAGGGAGGGAAAGTAGACTACTTCAAACCGCGGGCAGAATTGTCACCCGAGCCGAAGGCGAGGGTGACAAGCACGCTGTTTGAGGTAGTCTAATTTCACTCCCGTGGAGCGTATACTATTTTTCACCACACATGCCCCGAAAGTTCAACTTTCCGATTTCGGAAAGTTGAATTTTCGGTGCATGTGTGGTGAAAAAGTACTTTTGTGCAATTTCACACCATAAGCTTTCGGCTCCTGCGGCAACTTCACGCGCGATGGAATTCGTTGCTTTCTGCACTTGTAGCATAAATTACTATTCCATTATTAAGTCCATTATGACTTTCATTACTTCCCCAAAAAATGAAAAATCAACGCAATGAGATCAACTTGGAAAATTATAAAAATTTAACTTTTTTTTCTGCAGTTCAAAGAAAACAAGTGGGTAAAATAACTGGAGACAAGTGAATCCTTAAAATGGAAATCAACCTGCCCCGGTAGTAAAGCCGAATTCTGAGCCGTCTTTTTTTGTTAAATCATTTCGAGCCTCGTGCCTCTCATCATTATCGTTATCTCCTATCGTTTAACAAGATATTAAAAGCATG